>QXTE01000084.1:820832-1175435 GCA_003942145.1 Platysternon megacephalum
GCTGAGTGGGCCGGCGGCGTAAGATCAACATTTTAATTTAATTTTAAATGAAGCTTCTTAAACATTTTGAAAACCTTGTTTATTTTACAATACAACACTAGTTTAGTTACATAATATATAGACTTATAGAGAGCGACCTTCTAAAAAACATTAAAATGTATTACCGGCACGCGAAACCTTAAATTAAAGTGAATAAATGAAGACTCGGCACACCACTGCTGAAAGGTTGCCGACCCCTGGTTTAGTCTATTTCTGTCAGCCTCACACTCCAAGGGCAATGTGTTATTAACTTTTACTGCTGATTCTCTCATCACACCAGAACAAAATGTCTCATTTCTGTGGCTTCTCCTCTAACTCTGTAGTCATCATACACATCAGAAATTGTTTCAACTGCTTTAATTGTTCAGCAAGATTTATGATGTTTAGCTCTCATTGGGCTTTCAGTTTTTCCATTTTATTTGAGTTTTAATCTCAGTCTAAGCCCATGTTGTATTTAGAAGACAGCCATATTGGGCCCTTTCTTTTATTTTACAACCCTTGAGTTACACAACAAGAAAAAATGGATGGTCCCCATGCTTTTGTACTAACTCAGTGGAACATTGATTGGTGCTACTTATTACATACTGGGTTTTCTTTTGCCAAGATCTGAGGAAGAAGAAGCTATTGGAAAAGGAATAATTTCTGAAAAGGAAAGAAATTACTATCTTTCTCTCCCACCTAAGGACAACACCTAAATATTCCCCTAACAGTGCCATGTATAAATTTTACAGCTCTTTGTGCTTTAACCTTTTCTTTCATTCCTACTTCCTATCTATCTATAGAAAGCAAAATAAGATCAATTACAGACACACACATTCTTGCTGTCTCCACACTCCTTTTTCTCTATGGCAACTGACTACATTCTCTCAAGTGGACATTTGTGTCTTTTACCTCCAGCAGATTCTCCTAGATGTGGACTGAAGAATGACATCCTGTAATATTTTCACTCCATTTTTAAAAACACCATGCTGCTACAATTATACTGACTTTACATAGATCAATTTGGTGTTCTAAGCAACAGATATGAAACCCTTCCTCTGGGATTCATAGGGATGAAAGATGCTATAGAGGTGTAAGGTATTATGAACTATCTCATTGCAAGTGGCTTTAACCACCTGAGAAGGAACAATGATCTCCTAGAAGTAACTTATTGCTGTATCAAAATGTAAATTAGTCTTTGTAAAGGATAGAGTAGATACAAACATTTTTAGGATATATTCACGGATATGAAATCTGTTAGTGTCTACAACATCTGAAAGTGCAGTTACTCATTGAAAATCACTTTGCAAAAATGACACCTTACTCTACAGGTCTGCTTCCTGTATATAGTCCAAATTGTTACTGTGAGGCTGTATAAAAATGAAGATAACTAGTTACAATAATACAATCACAACAGTTACAAAATTGCAATAAATCTTGTACAAAGTATGTCATGTAAGGTATCAATGGAAAAGTTACAGACTGCTAAGTAGTATTATCCTGTTTAAATCCAGGTACCTTTACATATGAAGTTATGAATATTTGCTTTGTTTTTGTATCTCAAACATGTTGTTTTCTTGGGTGGCGCTCCAAAACAGATTTGCATCCAGGATAGCCAGCCTGCTTGATGGCCCATTAAGGACAATCAGCTCGCCCAGTGAGCCCTTCCTGGAGATGTTTCAGAGAGCACTGCGGCAATGGCTGCCCCAGGATTCAGCAAGGCATGTAAGGATGTGATCTAAGACTCTCTCTTTTGCCAGTAACTTTCCATACACTTGGGCTGAAAGTATAAAAGGAGACCGTGGAATCACTTCTTTGTCTTCAATCCTGTTCGTCACATCTGGACTGTGATTTTCTAACAAGAGAAAGCTTTGAACAAGGGACAAATACCCCCACTCTGTTTGGATGAACTAGAGAGACTTATTACAAGCTAGCAGATTTAACATTGCTGCTATTATCCTGAACTACAGACTCTGAAATCAGTTGTAATATATATAATTCCTTTAACCATTTAATAACTCTATTCTTTTCTTTTTTATTAATAAACCTTTAGCTTTTAGTCACTAAAAAGTATTTGGTAAGATCTAAAGTATATATATTGACCTGGGAGAGTGTCTGATCCTTTGGGATTAGAAGAACCTTATGTCTGATTAATCTGATTTTCAGTAACCTCTCATCATAAAGACCAGATGCCTGGGTGGTGATAGGGGCTAGACTGCTTAAGGGGACTGTGTTTTTGGCTTCTTGTTAATCAGTGTGGTGATACATGAGCTGACTTTTGTTACTGGCTTGGCGAACTCTAATGTTAGAATAATCACCAGTTTTTGGGATGTGACTGCCCTGTTTTTATCAATCTGTCCTGAATTTGGCATTCTCAGCTTCCATACCAGGCACAGGCACAGTAACTTCAATGACAAAACCAAGTTTTTTTCCCCTACTACTTTTCACAGTGACTAGGCCTGCACAGCCAACCCAGCTGGGACAGAGAGAGCTGGATTCTATTGCAGCTCAAGCCTCATCAATAGAATTATTTATTAGGATCCAGTTAAGGGACCAAATTTAGCTCTAAGTTACACCCATATAACCCCTCTGAAGGCAAGGAGGGGCATAAGGTGCAAGTGAGGGTGTAACAGGTGGCTTTCCCCTTTAAGAGCTAGCCAACACTATTTAATTAGCCATGCCTCACCACAGGTGAACTGGGTGTAGGACTTAAAAGGAGAAACCCCAGCAGTTAGGAGCTGGGCTGGGCTGGAGGATTCTCTGACCCCAAATGATGTCAGTCTAGAAACTGAAGTCAACGAGAGAGGGAGAGTGGATACAAAATAGCAAAAAGAAGAAAAGAGTAGAAGCAGAATCAGATGATGATGATATAAGCAAAAAAGCAAAGCTGAGGAAGGAAATCCACCAAAAATGTTATAATTGTAAGATCCCTAGCCAAAGAAATAAGATTAGGTGACACTAACCCTGTGAAATTAGCTGACTGGATTTTTTTAAAAATAGCAGAGGGAATATAATAAAATAATAAGGCTGCCAGATGGGTGTCTTTTAGTTGAATGTAAAACACTAACAGCAAGCTGATAAATGGCTAAAAACTAAAATGCTCTGGGAAAATTAAAATAAATTGCCAGCTACCAAGGTATTTGACTGAAACAAGGGGGGTAATATATGAGTGCCATTAGAACTGACCATGTTGAAAAGCACAGGAAAAGATAGTGTTAGTAAGTGAGCGACTAATTAGTAAGCGAGCGACTAATTAGTAAGCAAAGAGGAGAAAGCAAGCCATCAACAGCAGTGCTGATTACATTTAAGGGGGAGACTCTACCTGAGGAAGTATCACTAGGGTTTCAGATATATGACTTGATTCTGAATATCCCTCCATCCTAAGGTGTTATAAGTGCCAATGGTATGGGCATGTAACAGCTGTTTGTAAAAGGAAAACGAGATGCAGTAAATGCAGGGGAGAGCATTCCTACAAAAATTGTATAGGAGGGACAGAGGTCAAATCTAGTAATTGGAGTGGTAATCAGTCTGGCAAAGAGAGGGTGTATTGCAGCAAGACAAGCTAAAGAGATACAAAAATTGTTAATAGCATATCTTATGCAGAAGCTGTAAGGAGACTCTCCAAGCATCAGATAGAGAAGGAAGTGAAAATCAGCATAGGGAAAGGAGAACTACAGACTTAGACTCATTCTATAAAGAATATGATAAACACTGCAGAAGGAATAGACAATGATATACTAGTAGTTAAAAAAGATTTATTGCATTGATGATAGAGGTAATAAATTGTACATCACAAGCAAGGGAAAAAATCAGAAAAAAAATTATAGCAAGGACAGCAGAAAAATACTTGCATGTTAGAAATTTGTCATTCGATCATGTTAATTTGACTTTGAATGAGGTTAATGGTGAAATATGACTAGTATGGAGATCAGTCTTTTTCTGGAATGTATACAGTTTGATAGCACATGGTCAAGAACTGAAAGAAAATATCCTAAATGAAAACTAAGCCAGATATGATACGTATCCAGGAAACATGGTTGGTTAAAAAGCTTTCTTTTAAAATGTCAGGGTATATTGCCTTTAGGCAAGACCAAAAACTAGGAAGAGGAGGAGGCATTTGTACTTTCATAAGGGAAAGATTAAACTACATAGCAGTAGAGAATGAAGAGGTAAGCCTAGAAAATAATATTGTTGAAATCTCAATGCAGATGAGAGAAATATTTCTTCAAGGACTTATAATATCTATAACCTGTGTGGAAAATTACAAAGCTCAGAGCTGCAAGAAACAGTGAAGAATGCTAAAAGACCATATATTATATACAGTGACCTAAATAGTCAAAATAAATTGTGGGGGAGTAAGACAATTGATAAAAATGGCACATGCTTAGAAAAGTTTATTGATGTAAACAATCTAGTGGTTTTAAGCAATGGATTTATTCATCAGATGGTAGCTTTTCCTGTCTAGACCTGGGAATTATAACAGAAGATATTTCAAGTAAATGCAACTGGGAAATATATAAGGAAAAAGGAATGGGGAGTAATCATTTCATTATACTTACTACTTTTCAAGGACAAGGTAAATCTGAAAATAATAGAAAATTACCCACCAGGAATTTTAAGAAAGCTAACTGGAAGCCATTGTAGCCAACTGGGCTGTGGGCAATCAGGCCTAGTGATGGAAGAGTTTAGTCTGTCTATTAGATCTGGGTCCAGGGTGGACAGAGTCTAGAAAATGAGCCAAGGTTTAGTACCAAAGGAACGGAAGCCAAAGGCCAGAGCCAGGGTATAAGACAGAGAGGAGCCAGGGATCAGTAACAGAAAGAGAGAAGTCTGGGGCATCAGAGCTCTGATAAGAGTGAGAAGACCTGGGAGTTGATCCCAGGAGGGGAAAAAACTTTTTTTAATGTTAACTTGGGTCTATTGCAGAAGGTACAGTTTATTTTGGGACTTTCTATACCCCAGAAGGGATAGAACTTTTAAGCCTCCTGGCTGAAGAGCAAGGCCATGGAAGACCCAGATGGAGATGATCAACAAGAGGATGCTACCAAAGGATACCTGCAACCAGACATGGGGGGAGCAGCTGTTGAGTTGCTTCTATGCATGTGGGCCTTGCTTGAGGTGGGATCCTATGACAGAGGGCTTAATGTGAAGACAGTAAAGTTGCACCAGTGTGCCTGAGATCATAACTTGTCTTACAGAATCTTTATTACTGGTGATGAGGCTCAAATTGGAAAGAATCTAAACTAATTTTCATATCAGAGTTTGAATTTGAAGGTTCAGCAGTTAGAAAACTACCTATTCTATTATAAATTGAGCACATTTGATCTGCAAGTTATTTAGATATAAAAAGATGGACCCCATCTAAGGTATAGACCATTGGACTGGGAGACTGGACATCTAGGTTCTGTTCATAGTTCTGCCATTAAACCACTATGTCATCTTGAGCAAGTCACTTTATCTCTTTGTGCATCTGTTTTCCACCCCACCCTTTCTCTGTTTTATTTAGCTTATAAGTTTTTCAGGGAAGAGATTGTCTCTTGTTATGCTTTCACAGTGCCTAGCACAATAAGGCTTCAATCAGGGTTGGGGGCTTCAGGTACTCTGGTAATACAATAATAAATAGGCCATACAGACATTTTTTACAGACTTATATTTTGGAGTATAACCATACTTTAGATAATTTCTTAATAGATTAGAATGGACCTCATGGAAGAATTGCTATAGGAAAATCATCTCAATGGGTGGACATGCACAAACATGTTTTAATTAATAGATAAGGAAAATCAAGTGTGACCAAGTCATGATGATAATATAGTTTCCATTATCACTTACATTATCAATTTAAATAAGAAACATTTCTATGCTGTGTTTAGTTTCTGAAACTTTATGGAAATATGTCAGCTATAATCCAGGGAATAGTAAAAGCAGAAGTAAGAAATATTCTTCACTATCGTCATTTCAGCCATAAGTTGTTGACCAAAGGAATTATGTTGTCCCAACCATGGTGCTGTCAATCCATAGCAGACTACAGGCTGTTGAAGACTACAGGCTATTGGTCTGACAAAGCAGACTAGCTTTTTCCTATCGCTTTTGAAGATGACTTTTTTATTTTTAGACTAATTAGTATTACTATGAGACCTGAGAAATTGAAACATTGAAGCTGTAGAGTACATCTGCTCATTTCAACGTGTTACAATCTATCAGTCAAGATTTATAGCTTCTTATATTGGCACCCATCACCTCTAAACTACTCTCAAAGCGCAATAGTAATAAGCAAAATCTCGTAGTAGTATTTGTATTACAGTAGTGCTTCGTAGCCCCAACTGAGATCAGGGCCCCATTGTACTAGACCAGGGGTCGGCAACCTTTCAGAAGTGGTGTGCCGAGTCTTCATTTATTCACTCTAATTGAAGGTTTCGCGTGCCAGTCATACATTTTAATGTTTTTAGAAGCTCTCTTTCTACAAGTCTATAATATATAACTAAACTATTGTTGTATGTAAAGTAAATACGGTTTTTAAAATGTTTAAGAAGCTTCATTTAAAATTACATTAAAATGCAGAGCTCCCCGGACCGGTGGCCAGGACCCGGGCAGTGTGAGTGCCACTGAAAATCAGCTCGCGTACCGCCTTCGGCACCCGTGCCATAGGTTGCCTACCCCTGTACTAGACACTGTACATACACAAATTTTATGTTACTGTATGTTCAGGTTACAGCTTTTCAAACACTTTAAAATTTTTAATCAGAATTTTTAAAAATTGAAAATTGATCAAAACATTTTTAAAAATCTATTATATTGACTGGCTCCAGACAACATAGGAAAAAAGAAAGGAAAGGCTATTTAATCCATTTTTCAGATAAGAAAGTGAGTCACAAAGGGATTAAATGACTTGTCAAAGGCCATGCAAGATATCTGTTGCAGAGCTGGGAATTAAAACCAGATCTCCTGAGTCCCAATCCAGTGCCTCAACCACAAGACTATCCTTCATATCTCTACTGTCTCTACCAGTGGGAAATAAGCTATTCTAATAGTTTAAATGGGGTGTGTGGTAAAGAGGAGGCCTAAAGAATACTATCTTTTAAAAATTGTTAAAAGGAAAAGTGGCTAAAATTCAGGTCAAAACCTGATTGAAAACTGTGTCAGATATTACTGCCATCAGATATTTTTGAGGTTAAGAATTTTAAAGGCCGATATCCACTGTTTGAGGTTCTAATTCTAGGTTTGACATAATAATGATTTTTAAATGTCTAGGTTTATCATAATAAGAGAATAAAATGAAATGCAGTACAGGGAAGTGAAACTGGCTAACGCCCAATAGTACATTGAACATTTCATATTTCATTTTTGAAAACAAATTAATTTCTATTTTAATGCTAAGTGTAGCCATTCCGCTTTGAAAAAGGGATTCAGCCTTAAATGTAAACACTGGATAAGGACTTGTAAAATCCAAGATTGCCTTTTTAAAGTTCTATTTTTAAAATGCTTTCAAGTCTGTTCATGACAAAAATGTTCCTAATTAATAAGAACGGGCATTCCAAGACCACCCACATGGATTACCTTAAGAAAATGTCTATTTAATTGAAAACAAACCTGCTTAACTACAGCTCAATACATGATTTAAAGTTAAGAACCCCTTTATTTCATAAAGCTGGAAAACTATATATAGTACCCTTTTGTAGCTGGGACTTAACCTCCCAGCAGTAGAGTCTTGATACAATCTGACAGTTTTGCTTCTCACTTTCTATTCTTATAATTTGATCTGAATTCCTGGACAACGTCAAGGCTCCAGAAACAGGTTTCCCTTTCTTGGTGGTAGGGTTGGCTGTAAACAAAGTTCTTTAGGGATGGTTAGCCTGGACACCATAATCTGTCAGGGAAAGGTTGATTAGAAATCAGGGATTTCTTCTTGAACAGTAAATTAGTGAAAATGTTGCATTCCACAAGAATTAACAATTTTAACATCGTAGTGGTTTTCTATATGAACAAGGCTAGTTGAAAGTTTTCTTTAAAACTATGGCATCATTCTCAGTTGGGCTTTATTTTTATTGATTCATGCCAAGAATTAATATATACTCTTGTTGCTGTGCATAACAAAGAATGAAAAGAACAGACAGAGGTAAAGGGCTGAAGAATTATGATTTTCACATCCTAACCTAGTACTCTCCTATCAATCTTCTAGACCTCAACACTTCATTATCTTCTCAAAAATAATTCTAAAATCAAATATCTGTCTTCTAGGTGCAGTCACACATGTTAAAAATATCAACCACTTTTAACAGTTGCCCAGTGAAAAGTCATGTCCAACTGCAAAGATAAAATGAAGATCTCATTTGTTGACTGCTTTAATAAACTCATCTTAAATATGGAAGTATGGAAAAGTATCAAGAGAAAGTAAGCAATATTGTCTCCTTTCCACAACCCTACAGCAGAAATTTCTATTACACTTAATAGTCTTTCTCCATTATTTCCCATTTTTCTCAGTGATCGGCCCCCTCCTCTCCTTACTTCTTCTTTTTATGTCTTGTTTTTACTCATCATCATCAATTAATAATTATAGATAACAAATGCATCTATTACAAAAAAGTAGGCAATACAGCCAATATTTAAAAATACTTTTACTGGGGTACCCGCTCTATAAGTCCCAGAGCTGTAAGACTTATAGGGATTTGAACTCTTTTCTCCCTCTTGAGGGGAAAAGCCAGCTCTCGTCAGCCTCATTGACATAAATTAAAATGTTGCTTACCAATAATTCCAAATACTGATCTGTTCATTTAGTTGAAATTTGTGTTCTGATTGTATAAACGATGATAGATTATAACGATGACTGTGCTCATGAAAAGATAAATGAATTATGCAGGATATGACCTAGAGTAAGTGTGTCACCGTGACTTCACCGGTAGTGGAGTATGGTTTAGGAATGGATACAAGAAGAACAGTTTAAAAGGTTTGTCCTGGAGACCAGGCAATCTGTCCAAGGGTCCTGTTTTGCTCTGGGGTATCACCTGGAGATTCGGAACCCTGCGTGGAGTGATTCTGTAGGACTGGGCTACCAACAGCACAGAGCTGACTTCACAGTGAGAATCTGACCAGAGTAACAGCAGAGCAGAATTGACTTCACAGTGAGGGCAGACTGGATTAGTAGTGGCGATGGCAGCAGAGAGCAGACTTGGCAGAATTGCACCATGTAGCTGCATGTTGGAGCAGGACCTGATGACCTACATGTCTCTGGACTGGAGCCAAAAGGCAGAAAAAAGTCAACCATTGACATCCCCTCTTATTATCACTGAGTCTATGTGGACCTGTGATTGGGGTTTAGGTGGTGGGGAATGCTTTGGGACTCAGAGTTCTGGACCTCAACCAGCTAGACAAATACTGTATTTACAGGCCGGCAAGCCTAACTTCAGTATCAGGCAAATTGGTTGAAACTATATCAAAGAACAGAATTATCAGACAGACTGATGAACACAGTACGTTGGGGAAGAGTTAACACAGCTTTTGTAAAGAGAAATCATGCCTCACCAATCTATTATAATTCTTTGAGGGGGTCAACAAGCATGTGGACAAGGGTGATCCCAGGGGATATAGAGTGCTTGGATTTTCAGAAAGCCTTTGACAAAGTCCCACACCAAAGGCTCCTAAGCAAAATAAGCAGTTGTGGGATAAGAGAGAAGGTCCTCTCATGGATCAGTAATGGGTTACAAGATAGGAAACAAAAGGTAGGAATAAACAGTCAGTTTTCACAGTTATATAAAAGTTGTTTGGAATGAAAGGTTTCACTTTTTCATTTTGAAAGGCATAACAATAGGATGTTTTGAAATTTTCAAAAAAAAATTCTGAAGAAAACTTCATTGAAATTGATACAATTTTACACACACACAAATTTATTTTGTTGAAACATTTTCTGATAGAAAATTGTTTTGATGAAAATTTTCTGACTAGCTCTAATCAAGGCCCTCCATTGAAAATGGTAGCAACAACAGAGGTTGAGTTTAGACAGAATCAGGAATGTTTACTCCCATGCTCTATAACCCTATTAGGTTGCTGATAGACTAAAATAATGATAGACACCTGACCTGTCTGTCCATTAATAGACGATAAAACCCAATAAAACAAATGTCTCCATCCTATACCAAGCTGAAGGCCAGTTTGAATGGGGCCAAGTATGACTAAGAACTTCAAATGGCACCACAGCTGTTTTGCCAAAATGGAAAATTAGAGGGAAGGCAGTATTTTATGACATCATTAGCTCCAAGACATAGCTGTTTGAACATGAACTTACAAAGTTTTTAAGGGAAAATGATTTACTGTCCAGCCCAAAGGAGACATTAAAACAATTCATCAGTAATGAGTCCAGTAAAATCCCAACTTGATTTTTTCAGCTATGAAGGGAAGAGGTTCCTCTCACAGGTTACTCCACCATCTCCAGAACCTCACATAGTGGAACTGGTTGAAACTCAACCAGATAAGAAAAATCAAATGTGATTCATCTTATCTGTGAAGTATATTAAATAATACACACAGCAAAAAATATTCTACTCTTACCTCACAATGACAACCAGAATCAAGAAGCTGCCTATTACTCAGAACACTGTCTAAAAGCAATCTATTACTTAGAACAGGGGTCGGCAACCTTTCAGAAGTGGTGTGCCGAGTCTTCATTTATTCACTTTGATTTAAGGTTTCGCGTGCCAGTAATACATGTTAACGTTTTTAGAAGGTCTCTTTCTATAAGTCTATAATATATAACTATTAAAGTATTGTTGTATGTAAAATAAATAAGGTTTTTAAATTATTTAAGAAGCTTCATTTAAAATTAAATTAAAATGCAGAGCCCTCCTGACCAGTGGCCAGGAACCCAGCAGTGTAAGTGCCACTGAAAATGATCTCATGTGCCGTGTTCGGCACACGTGCCATAGGTTGCCTACCCCTGACTTAGAACTTTATGAACATCATTGCAGAAGAAAGTAAAACTTTCTTAGCTTCTGCTTCAGTGACAGTGTAACGTTTCAACAATTCTGTGTCGTGGTCCATCATATTCAAATAACAATATCTACAAGTGGCCCTCTAACCCAAATCAGGTAATGTATCACAGGTCACCTGTATAACATAAATATGTAAGGATAACATATGTGAAAACAAGGTGGAGAAATTACATTATATTATTGTTCAAGGACGAAGGATACTTATAATATCCTATTACTTAGGCCATCAATAAAATGATCCACTGGTTGCTCAGATCTTTTCTGTAGAGGATCAGTTGGCTTCATCAGTTTCCATACAGTGACCACTGAAATAGATCCTCTGCTGTAACTCCTGATTTCAAACTGGAGGAAGTAATGGCATGACAAGTGTGTAATACTTGCAACCCCAATCTCCAATCCATACCCAAAAGCAAGATTCCTACTATATGTGATGGAGCCAGAAATCACTCCCACAGTTTTGATACATTCATAATTCAATTGCTTCTTGTCATAGCCATGGCTATCTTGTAGACAATACTTCATCTCAATAAGAGTTTATTATTTGTTAAATCAAATTTACTATTAAAACCACCTTTTATCAGAACATAGTTGGCACAGATATCATAATTATTCAAGTATTAAACATGAAGCTTTCCTTACTTCAGTGCATGAAGGTAACAGATCAATGGCAAAGATCTTATGAGTCCAGAAATTGTATAACTCACTTTCCAGTGATTAGTTTGTCAAAACCACAAGATCTATGAATATACTTCCTTTAACCTGTCAAAAGGATATAGTGAAGCCCCAAAGTCCTCATCAAGGCTGATGTAGCAGAAAATCCCCAACTATTGATTAGAATCAGGCATTCATTTTAATCTGAAGATGTACTTTGGGTACATCAATAGGTCAAATAGACTATCAGCACAGCCCAATAATATTGAAGTACTGAGTCAGCATGTTAAGATGCCCTTGAGTAGCTCATATTAACTTCTCCTGGGATAACTTTTGAAAGAGGAAATGAGGATTATTATAAATGAAGAATATTAGATTGAGGTTGTGCTCCTTGAACAGCATCATTCTCACTTTTTATTGAGACCAAAGCTTATTTGATTCATGGACCCAGGTAGGTATTTTATGTCATTATAGTATTATCTTCATTATGTCTGAAGCCAAAAATCATTCATGTGTAAACAATTTCAGATATTTAGTATGAAGAAGGGGAGAAACAGAAACCACACACAACACCCAAATTAAAAAGGGATTTAGCTAAACCTACTGTCATCTCTGTCAAGAGAGGATTAAAGGCTAAGATAGAAAAAAAATATATTCAAACTGCATTCCCTGAAGTAGTTATATAAATAAGACATTTTGGAGTATGTTAGTCTGGAAAGAGGAAAAACATTTATAAGCAAGGATTTTTCCATAATGGAATACTGGACCTATTTAAAGAAACAGATATTTTAGACAACTGACTTTGGAAAGTGCAGTACATTTGACCATGTATCTTTAGATCATAAGGGCTGTAGTTACTCCTTTTTATTGCTACAATTAATAATAAAACATTTTTATACTTCATGACTATGGTTCAGCTTTTGAACAAGATGTTATGCATATGTACGAGCTTTTCATTTTACTTAGGACTGATTAACATGATGCATAACAGCCTCCTGCAGTTTTTGCTCCATGCAGTTCTTCATAAAAACTTTAAAAAAAAAATTGTTGGTAAAAAAAGAAAGTATTTATACACATTACACCAAATTCTTAAATTTAACCAATCTTTTAAAATACTCATAAGTAAATGCTAGAATGTCAGTAGTGTTCCACTTTAAGAAAACCAACATTTACAGTTCTGTATATAAGTACCCGTCTGGGTCACTCAAACAGGAGATACAGTGATACTCAAAGAATTCCGAAACAACAATTTTCATCTATGATTTAATTTTACAGAATAACTATAAAAAGTATGCCGAGTTACTTTACTTGCATGGATTATAACTAGCACATTGTTTCTAAATATATAAAATAAAGTCTGCATACCTGAAAGTTTATTTCTAATATGTGTGTTCCATATTTATCCAGTTTGGATAATATAGGATGATGTGTATCAGAATAAGAGAGTTTTTATGTGCATATTAATACAAAAATACCAATTTACTTCCCTCTCACAACATCATCTGTATTAGTAACAAAGTCACATACCCACTGTCCTGGGTAAGGACAACTTACAATGGATGTGGTTTAACTAGGCCACAACTTTTTTTAACTTAATTCATCTGGGCATCCTGTCAATAACTCGTACAGTGCAGGTTCTTTCCTTCCTGTTAGAGAGCTGCCATCCACACCCATTGTTGGGACTCCACAGCCATCCCCTCATATGAGGGGTAAGGGAGTGTGAAAAAGGGGGGTATTTCCTCTCTATACCATATGTTAAGAGCCCCACCCTCATTTCTCAGATTCTTTAAGGGATGCCTTCCCCTATGTCCACACCCACCTCCAGTTTATCAGGGAACCAAACTCGCTTTGGAATGAATACTTACACTGCCCATCAGTGACAATATGAACTTTATCTCCTGTCCTACCCACCAGGTTCCTAGGCTGCTTTTGGAAAGGAAAAACAAAACAAAACAAAACCCCCACCCTGCCCCAGCCAATGTGGCTGTGAGGGAGAATTTCCTCCCCAGTCCCAAAAGGTGACTGACAGAATATCCACAGCAGACCCCCTAACCCTGTTCTATTCTAATCCCAGAGGTGGGTGGGTAGGACCTGCTGCTCTGGCATGTAATGGCACACAGATCATGGCGAAAGGGTTTTATGCCGTCCCTTCTGTGGCATGGGAGTGAATGGCATTCCACAGACTCCTGCCTGTCCCCCACCCCCACACACTCAGCTATTCCCCCTCCCAAATCATTCACAATGGAGGTAAAAGAGACAAGGGGGAAAATCCTCCATTAAGGGACAACACTCCTTTTACCCCTAAGTGTCCAGACAACAGTCCCTACCCTTAATGTGGGGCTGGTTTCTTTATATCTTCAGAAGTTTCTCTTTAGGCATTTGGTTGAAATGATTAAGATGCTTGGGTTTTTTCCTTTTGAATAATACTCAACCAGAGCTGTCTATAATGACACATTCCTAACAGGTGCATCCACTATGATAACAAAATGACAGATGCTGTTTCAATTGAAGTCAATGAGAGTCTTGCCATTAACTTCAGTGGTAAGAGAACTGCACCTTAATGGTGCATTTTTGACACGGGAGTCATGAGTCTGATATTTTTCTTGTATATTCAAGGTTTTTTCCCCCAAGTATATGCATCTATCTAATGCTCTACAAATACCTTATCTTAAATATACAAGAAAAAATCCATTACAATACTTTGGTTCATTGTCTCCAATTACACAATTCAGCAATTAGTATCTATTTAACTTCAAGGCTCTGTGTGTGTGAAAGAGAAGGCGAAAAAGAAAGACAGAGAGAGAGAGAGAGAGAGATCATCCTTCTAGAGGTTTGTTTCCTTAGATGTATAGAATCTGTGGCTGAGTGTATAAATTAGGCTTCATTACATATCGTTATTGTCATCCTCTCCTCATTCCAGTTTAAAGATAATGTATGTCCTTCTTAATGATCGTGATTTGTGTCACAAGTGTCTTTTCTTCCCTTTGTATCATGGCTGTAGTATCAAAATTATTAACTGAATACCATTAAATTGATGTAGAAAAAAATATGAATCTTCATTCACCTTGAACAAATTTTTTAAGCTTCTGATATTTCTGAAAATTTCATCTTAATTTTTCAGACTCAGAAGTTCCAGATAAGCTTGGATGTGTATTTGAACTGAACCCACCCATACATAACTGCACAAATATTTAACTAATCCCAAAACAGACATTTTTTTAAACATTTAACTTATTTTTATTCTTTTGGTATCAAGTAGGGAGAGAGCATCTTTTTTTGGTGAGTCCCAGAGTCTGAGTATCTAAATACCTACCAATAGTAGAATATGCTAATTTAAAGGAAAATGTTGGCCCTTACACTTGCCCTAGGTTGCCAAGGTTCAACAAATACTTAATGAACGTTGAGGTCACAGCTTGCCAATCATTATCTTGTGCCCTGGGGTGCACAGAAATTGATTTGTGGTTAAGCTCTTTATTTATTTTTGGGACAAATCCTTATAAGCATCTGTAGACTAAATAAAAACAACAGAGGTAGGTGTTTAGTGTAACATCTGTACCAGCATATGCCAGAAAGATGGGGGCAGAGGAGAAAGACTCTATTTCCTCATTTCATTTAGACTAATAATGTCAGCAAAGGAGATATCAAGAAGAGAAAGAGAATATGGGCCTCAGAAGGTACTTGCTCTAGGGAACTATCAGACTGAGAATCTTATACATATTTAGGTCAAGGTTAGATTATAAATTCAGAAACTTCTTAGTAGTGTATTTCCCCATTGATTCCTTTCTTTCTGACTCCTACTGAGTTTGCATCTGTTCTTTTTCTAAGTAGAGAAAACGTGGAATGGATACAAATATGATACAGTTTGTTGATTACATTCTTGGCTTGCATTTATCTGTTGGAAACCTCAACATCAGACAGTCAAATTAATCAAATAATCTTTAATCAATGGTGATCTTTTTAATTTTTTTTTAATCCAAGACGGAGCCTACTGTGATTGCATTTATCTCAGATATATGCATGTTTCATCTCTTTGTTGGGCTTTGCACAATAACCTAAAGAGGATAATCAGGAGGAATATTTGTAATAACAGGCAGAACCACATCAAACTGTCCTGCCCTGTCCTGTGGCTGGATAACTATTCTTTGGAATCAGTTTACTTCCCTTTGATATGGGCCAGCATGTTCCTTGTTACAGTTATGACATTCCCTGTGCCCACATAGTATTAATAGCTAAGAATAGGCATGAAAGAACCAGACTTTTTTTCCAGTTCAATGCTTTATTCTGATTCTGGGAATTTGTGTTTGTCATTTGAGCCAATCTAAATATTTCTACTCCTAGCCTCTCTGCTACATCCATACTTAAATATGGAAAGAGAAACACTGTTTTCTTCCTCTCTATTGCTTTTCCTCTTCCAATAACACCCTCCCTAATCTTGGATGAAATGGGGTTCTTCAGGCTTTCCAAAAACCTTAGGTACTGTGGTGATAAACCAGATGACTTCACCTCACATTAAGCTGTGGCAGCTGTTGCTGGAAAAGGTGTGTGCCCCTTTAAGGGCTAGAGAGCCAGGGAGTGACTTTCTACTCCCCATGCTGACCCATTCCCTCCACCCACAAGCTGACCAGAAGAGAGTGAGGAGATATAGGTCCACATTAGTGCAAGAAAGGCCCTCTTTTACCTGGATCCATGGAGGAAGAGCACTCACCCTCTCACTAATGGAAGTGGTGAAACACTGGGTTTTGTTAGGATCCACTGTGAACGTTGCGCTAGTTATTTATTTCGCAGGGGGCTGGGATTGATTTTTTTCCTCACTGACTCATTGGCCAAGGCAAAGTGTCTGTGGGGGGGTTCACTTTTCCCACAGTGGGGTCAGGCTGGCTTAGTTGGGGTGAACATGAAATGGGAGTTAAGCTATGAAGATGCAGATCATTCTGTAAGTGTGGGGTGGATGTCCAGTGCAGGCACGCCACAGGGAAGGGATATAGTAATCTGATAAAATGGATTGGTAAAGGTTTTAAAGGAGGTATTTTTTAAAGGAGTAGAACCAGATGGGGTTCAGGGCTCTGATGACTGGTAGGGCAGGGAGCCAACTCCTCTCCTTTCTTGCCCCCCCTCCCCCCCCCCCGTAACACTCATTCAAGGAGGGGATGGTGAGGTCCCAGTAGCAGGTTGGTTGGGGACCAGGATGGGTAAGGGAGAGGGCTGACAGAAGCCCCACAGGTATTTATTGAAATGATTATGGAATTACCTGCACTGTACACTTTTATCTGCTGGGTACTCCTCGTCATTTAAGAATAAAGTTGTAGCCTAATTAAACGACATCCAGTGTCTCCTACCCTTCTTCCAGCATAGCTGGACAATGATGATTAATTAGAGCTGTAGGTACAACCAGAATACAGCCGAACAAACTGTTTCCTATATGAATAATAACAGGACGTCATGAAGTAGAGGGTTCATAGCCTCGGGGTATGGATCCTGGGGGGGGCTCCATACTAATAGCATGCATCATAGGATAGGTGTTTTCCATTTTAAACTTTTATTAGTTCACTCACTCCATGTCCTTGTCCACTCTGATTATGGAAGACTAGAAGAAGTATGAAATGCAAATAAATCCCTGTGCTTTTTATTTTGAACACATGGGTTCCAAAAAACATGGAAGAGTCCTAGATTTTTAGGGTCTGATCCACAGACCATTGAAGTCAACAGAAAGACATCCATCATCCACAACCCTCATCCTGAGCTACCATTAATCTCCCAGAATATAAGGGATGTGCATGACAGATAATAATATTATATGGAGAATTCAGTGTTTGATTTAGAATATTCATCCCCAATTTTCTCAGAAAAAGCTACAGCCAGGCATTCAGTTTGGCTAAAGAAACAGCTAAGCTACCTCAAGCATTTCCAGATAGATTCCAATCAATATATATTTACAAACACAAAGTAGTATTTTCTGTTGCAAACTGGCCCCAGACAGAAGCGATTTAATCTTTTGTTGTTTGTTTGTTTCCAAATCACAATGCAAAGACAAAATTCACCTGCTTCATTACACATGACTGTGGGAATGACAATCATTATTGTTGCAGCTGGTTCAATGCAGGATTTTTAAAATGTGGCAACATTATTTAGGTGCCCAAATGGGCTCTGATCTCTCTTGAAAATCTGCTCCCAGTTCTGAGTGCTGAGCACTTTGGGAAATCTGCATTCTTCAGTGTACTAAGAGGTACAATACAGTACAATATCAACCAGATGGAGAGACGAGATCTGTCAAACAAATACTTTTTCTCTGTATCAGACCAAACTAAATTTCATGTATATCACTATCTTTCATTAATCTTAAAGAAAATATTAAAGGGTTAAACCTGTAAAAGGACTATATTTGAGAGCCACAAGATCACTCATGTAGCAGGTTTTTGGACTACAGGCCAGCTTTTCAAAGGCATTTACACATCTAAAGATGTAGCTGGGCACCTAGTGTGATTTACAAAAGTGCCTACGCTGTTTAGGTGCTTTTGAAAATCCTACCAGAACCCTATTTGCTTCCTTACGTGCTTTACATCTCTCTAACTATAGATACTGCATTGCTGAAGGGAAGTATATTTTGCAAGGAAGCAGTTCTAATTACATAATAGTTATGTGTTTCAGTGAACAGATTTTAGATGTTTTTCCTCCACTGAAAACTTGCATACCATTCTCTATTAATATTGATAAGGAAAATGTGATTTACATCAAAGGGAAATGTAGTTATTTTCCTAATAACAGGACCATTTTATTTAGGGCATTAGGTGACTGTCTGGTTGATGACAAGAAAATGTGTTTAATGGTTACTATTGGCATTCCTACTCAACAAGAATAGATTATCTGTAATGTTTTCTTTACAAGTTAACTGCTACTAGTCACAGTTCACTGCCTGGTTGGTCCAAAGAATGAATCCATCTTCCATAGAGCTAGAAAACTTGCAATTCATACATCTGATCACATTTCACTAAGTGTTGGCCCTTTTGCCACTCAGATGACAACTTGTGGCTTATGCAAACATTGTCCTGTGCCATCAAAGCCTCTTTTCACATTTCTGCTGAATGGCCCCTAGGTGATTGATTCCCATTCTGTTGCAGTGATGTATAACAAGGACATGAAACTAAATCCTGAAAAATGCAGAGTGGGGCTGTCAATACATTTTCTGGCTAGTGGTTATCAAGTACCTGTCAATCAGCAGTTCAATTTTTTTTATTTGAACTCATACGATGAGCACAATAAAAAACCCTGTACCAAGGAGACTGTACTTACAAAAAGAGGGCTGTGATTTAGAGTTACTTTCCCTCCAGACTAGGCCCTAATAACAAAACATTTTAATTCACGAAGTTGTTCAGTATATTTGTGTGACACCGTATGTCAGTCAATATAGAAACAGCTGAATAAATATTTCAGTCTATCTAGTTAAAGATACATGAAGGAGTTGCTCTTTTGTCCTGTGGCTTACATTTTCTTATGAATTATGTGTGACCATGGAAAATAAAATACAGGTATGTATTATTAGCATGTCCACTCAGCTGAGTTTCAGTACAAATGATATGATACTTTCCCACACTTTCTAAGACAATTAAGTAATTACAGAATTTTGAATAAGCGTAGAGGACTGTTTGTTAAAAATCCAGTGATTAAAACGCTATGTTTGCATACAAATACAATTGATTTATGCCATGTTTTTCTTCAAACGCACTGCAACTTTCTTCTTCAAATGTTAAAATAATTATTTACTCATATCTAAACTGTGGCCCAATTATGTTTTTTTAAATGATTTTTTAAAGTAATTGGCTAATTATAATAGAAATGTACCTCAGGATTAAGTCTTAGATATAACAATTAAACTAGGCTCTGATTCAGCTAGTCACTTAATTCTTACTTTAAGTGCATGAGTAATGCTATTCACCTCAATAGGACAGCTCATGTGTTTAAAGTCAAGCATCTGCTTAATTTCTTTGCTAAATCAGGACCCTGAAGTGTTCACTGCTGAACTGTTGTATTTCTCTAAAAGCATATCGAAAACCAATACCATAATTACAAAAAATATGTATTTGATAAAGACACATTATTGGGGATGTGCGTTCATTTCTGTGCAACAGATCTAAGTTCAGATGACCAAGTTTCCTGGTTAAACAAAGGCTGAGTTCACTATACTTGGGGAAGAGAGTATGTTGTGTGGTTTTGGTGTGTGCCCCTGAGGTCAATACATGGAGTGTTATTAATAAACTCTGGAGGGAGCTTTCTCACCACAAGAATAGTGAGAGATGCAGAATTCCAGTCAAGTGCCAAAGCACTGGAAAGATGACCTCATAAGTTCTCCAGAGAAACTGAGAAGTTGATGCCAAGCATCTTTTGAACCCAGGGTTCATTTCAGAGCAGATTCCTACATGCTGATACTCAATGGGTAACAGAAGGACATTGAAGCCTTCCTGGAAAGGTTTTTGAGAAGGTCCTATACTAATACTTTCTTTTTATCCCTGCATTACTACCCAAGGTAAAGCAGGGTGAGCTGCAAGGTATCCTTTCATCTCTTAGAATTTCCATACAATATGTTCAGACACCTCTTCAAAAACCAACTTATAAAATTGAGTCTTCTGATATTATTTTGCATCTGCAACTCATAGTAGATTAAAGTAATAGAATGTAGACTACATGATCTGCCTTCATAAAAGTCCTGTGTCAACAAACTAGGTAGTTTGAGAACTAAAATCTATCATTTGAGCCCAATTTAACTTCTTCTGTTATAAACTGGGCACAAAATTAGAGGCCAGCATGAAGGTTTTAGAAAATTGGGCCTTAAAAAGCATTATCAAGGGCTAAATCCTGTCATCAAATAGTTGGATTGGGTATGTGGAACTGCTCCTTTAAGATGCTTTGGCAGGAGCTGGTTGGAATTGATTGTACAGAGACTCGTGTTATACAATGATGATCAGTTAGAACTCAGACAATGGGAACAATGTGGGTCATCCAAGGACTGAAATTTGCCTTAAAAGTAGATAAGCGATCACATATTGGAGCAGATTCTGATGTCAATTAAAACAACGTAAATCACTATTGATTTCAATAAAGTTACTCTGTATTTATACCAATGTAAGTGAGATCAGAACCTGATACACCTTATACATTCTAACATATCTGTATACTGGGCTTGATTCTTCACTCCATTAGAGCAGTTTTCCATTAGTGTAACTTCAACAGAGTTACAGTAGTATCAAATTGCTATAATGGAACTGAGAATCATACCCAGTATACCGGTTACTGTACATCATAAAGCTTAAGTACTGTTTGTCCTTAATAATCGCTTGTAATCTGATACCTTACAATAACAGTGCTCATCAATTAAGCACCACAACAGTATATATTGTGATGCAAACAGGGTAGGTAGTCCTGTATACCACAATGATGATGATGTCGATTACATCACTGCATAATATAAACAGGTTTAATTCATTATTGGGAGAATGAAATCATATTGTTAAATATACTATGCATCGTTCCTACTTGTCTAGTTCCAATTCTACATCATCAAGAGCGGTCCTTCATCCTATTGTCAAATCATGTGTCACTTGATAGTCTCTGAAAATCATTTCTTAATGTGCTTGGCATCTTCTTTGTGTGGTAGCTCAGTGTTTGCATTTGAGATATATCATGGTCTAAAATTTTATGCTATTGCTTGTATCTGTTAAATAAATAATTGCTATAACAGATTAGCCCCAGTATGGCTTGGTCTAGACCTTAAACTTAGGTAGATCTAGCTATGTTGCTCAAGGGGTAAAAAATTCACCCCTCTGACAGACATATACCTCTACCCCTATATAACGCGACCCGATATAACATGAATTCGGATATAATGCGATAAAGCAGTGCTCCGGGGCTGTGCACTCCGGCGGATCAAAGCAAGTTCGATATAACGTGGTTTCACTTATAACGCGGTAAGATTTTTTGGCTCCCGAGGACAGCATTATATCAGGGTAGAGATGTAGTTAAGTTGACCTAAACACTGGAAGAATTATTCCGTCAACTTTATTACCACTTCTTAAGGGGGTGGATTTACAAAAGTGATGGAAAAAACCCTTCTGTTGCTGTAGCAAGTGTCTGCACTACAGCTGTACTGCTGTAACACTTATATTGTAGACATACCCTAAGGTACTAAAGGAAATAATGGCTCAAAGGCAACTCCTCAGATTATGATGGGAGTTATATTATTAATCGTCAGATTATAGTGGGAGTTAAGTCTCAGTCCTATGTACCTATTAAGCAAGAAATTTGAAAAGATTGTTTATTCTTCTAAAAACTATGCTAAATTCAATCAAAACTTTGAAAAAATGTTCTGTGAAGTAAAACACTGAAAAAGTTTTGAAAATAAAATATTTAATGCCAATTCTTTGTCAGTAATTTATTAGTTGAAATAATATCCTGTGAATATGGGAGTCTGAGACAGTATGTTATTTTTGTGTGTGTATTATATTGCATTTACCTTGATGACAGACGGATGAGCCCTAGATTTAACATGCCTTAGCCTGAAAAGCTGATCTTAGATAAATCTTGGAATCATGCTTGACCCTGAAGCTTCTTTTTCCTCTCACATCTCCCTTGTCTGTAAATCTATCTATCATCACCTTTGGAATATTGCAAGGGCTCATTTTTGATCCAGCCTTATTTAAATCCTTATCCATATCTTCATCAGCTTTACTTCTGCAATTACATCTTGTATGGTTTTCCTCAATCCCTACTGTGCAATCTTCAGGGGGTCTAAAATGTTGGTGCCAGACTACAGTCTCCCTCCAAAAAGTGAGTGAGCCACTCCTCTCCTATCATCCATCATCTTCAGTTTCTTATCCCTCTCAACTCAATTCAGATTTGATTATCTCCTGTTTTTTCTCTCTAACTGTTCTCTGGATTTGCTCCATTGCACTTCTCTGACCTAATATTCCCCTACTGTCCTGCCCATTTATCAAAGCTACCTCTCTGGGTCTGCACCTTCTTATGGGAATCCTACAGTTGGTGTTCCCATATTCCCCCCATATGCAAAACTTTTTAAAAGTTGGTTATTTTTTGCTTGGGTTAGTTCTTTTCTGTAACATGTGTATGCTTCTTAGTACTTTCTGGTTTAGGTCGCTACCATTATTATTTTATTAGTATTATTATGTGTATTACTTTAGTGGCTAGGTGCCCTAGTCATGGACAAGGACCCCATTGTGCTAGGAGCTGTACAAAAACATAGAACAAAAAGATGGCCCTTGCCCCAGAAAGCCTACAATCTAAGCATAAGACTAGAGACCACAGATGGATACAAGCAGGTCGATGGGGGAGTACAAGGAAACAATGGGACTATATTAGTCAGCATGATAGGCTGTGGAAAACATCAGAGGAAAAGTCCAAACACTTCCAGTAAGACTTTTCTCAAAGTTTACCCACCCTGTCTGAAACAAAAAAATACTCAATATTTATAGGAAAGTTATCTTAAGCTTTTCTATTGGGCATTATTTTTATTGGTGGATTCATTTGAGCACATTCCATGTCCAAATTTTTGCCCGATATACTAAATACTGTTAAAGATATTTTCCCAGTCCTTTTTGGTTTTGGCAGCTTGGTGGTGTAGTGTATTCTTAACAGCCAAATATCTATCGCAGTCGGCAGCCCAAATTATAGGAATTTGTGCTGGGGAGATGTGTGGAGAGTGGAGCCAGAAAGAAGTTTTATTTCTCCAGACTGTAGCCACTTCATAGATCTGAGGAAGGGTTCTGTGTAACCTTGAAAGCTTTTCTCTCTCACCAACAGAAGTTGGTCCAATAAAAAATATTACCTTAGCTATACCTTATCTTCAATATCCTGGGACTGACACGGCTACACCGACACTGCATGCAACTTTGTAGAAGCTATTTTAGCCTTCTTTGACAGAGTTACAGGTCTAGTGGATGGGGGGAAGCAATAGGCATGTTGTAGCTTGATTTTAGTCAGGCTTTTGACACAGTCACAGATGACATTCACAGAAGTAAACTAGGAAATGAAGTCTAGTTAAAATTACTATAAAGTGGGTGCACAACTGGTTGAAAGACCATACTCACAGAGTAGTTATCAAGGGTTTGCTGTCAAACTGGGACGGCATATCTAGTGGAGTCCCACAGGAATCAGTCCTGGGTCTGGTTTCATTAATGACTTGGATAATGGGGTGGAGAGTATGCTTATAAAATGTGCAGATGATACCAAACTGAGAGGGGTTGCAAGCACTTTGGAGGACAGGATTAGAATTCAAAAGGACCTTAACAAATTGAAGAATTGGTCTGAATTCAAAAAGATGAAATTCAATAAAGACAAGTGCAAAATACTTCACTTAGGAGGGAAATATTAAATGCAAAATTACAAAATGGGGACTAACTGGCTAGCTGAAAATGATCTGAGGGTTATAATGGATCACAAATTGAATATGAGTCAACAATGTGATGTAGATGCAAAAAAGGCTAAGATTCTGGGGTGTGTTAACAGGAGAGTTGTATGTAAGACATGGGAAGTAATTATCCCACTCTACTCAGAACTGGTAAACCCTCTGCTGGAGTACTGTGTCCGGTTCTGGGCATCACAACATTAGAAAAGGTGAAGACAAATTGGAAAGAGTCCAGAGGAAAGCAACAAAAATGACAAAAGCTTTAGAAAACCTGACCTATGAGGAAAAGTTAAAAAAACTGAGCATGTTTAGTCTTGAGAAAAGAGGATTGGGGGGAAGGGACCTGATAACAGTCTGCAACTATGTTAAGGGCTGTTCTAAATAAGACTGTGATCAATTGTTCTCCGTGTCCACTGGAGATAGGGCAAGAAGTAAAGGGTTTAATCTGCAGCAAGGGAGATTTAGATTATATAATAGGAAAAACTTTCTAACAATAAGGTTATTAGCTCTGGAACAGGCTTCCAAGGGAGGTTGTAGAATCCCCATCATTGGAAGTTTTTAAGATCATATTGGACAAACACCTGTCAGGAATTGTCTAGGTTTTCTTGGTATTGTCTAAGTACAGGGTTTCTGGATTTCTTGACTTCTCAAGGTCCCTTCCAGGACTACATTTCTATAATTTGAGCCCTGTCCACCAGCTCCTCTGGGTCTATTCTATGGGTAGGAATCCACTAGCTTCTGTCCCAGCCGCAAAACAATCTGAGCAGTGAGGTGAAGCAAACCTCCATGGTCTGCTATTCTGTGTCATGTAGAAGGTACAAAACCCCTTCTTGGGATCTTGCACCACACTCTTCTGTAGCAAACTATAGTGGTCCTGCTCTGTCAGGGTGATCTCTTTCCATGGTCACAAGGGGGAAGGGCATTTGTCCTAAACAAAGCAAAAAATGATAATGCCATTAAATCAATCCCTGCTTACCACCAATTTATTAAAATTTGCTCGTTTGTGAAGATTTCAGGATCTCTCTGTTTCCTATCATCCATTTTTCATTATCAGTGGAAGTTTGACAGGAAGACAAAGGTGACAGTGCAATTCACGAACACACACACACACACACACACACACAATGTGTTAAACTCTATCTTAAAAAATTAATATATTTCAATCCTTGAGTTTGATATCTCCCTACATTTCATTCACTGCTGATGAGTAAACTTTTATTTCTCCCCTACTTGAAATGTTTCTTTGTTATTTCTTCTTTATATTCCTTAGATAATGAACTCTTCAAAGTCAGGGACTGTGTCTACTTCCATGTTTATACAGCAGCTCACACAAAACAGCCACTGATTGTTACTGGAACCCATGGCTACAAACATATTCTAAATAATAATGATAATATTAAATAATAATAACTGTAATAATAGTACCATTATTGTAGCTGCCATTCCTTTTATTATTTATCATATTGTTTCAGGTGTCATTACATTTTCTTCTCTACTTTTTGAACAGAAAAGCAATTGATGAAAGAAACCATTCAGAAAAAAAAGTTAAAGCATTCTCTTTCTGTACCAAAATTGCATCCTTAAATATTATCAGTGTTATTGTTCTTAATAAGCTGTTAAACCTCTACCTGTTTTTTTCTTGTTTCATTTATAAAAATGCTGAAGACTTTTGTTAAAATAAAGCAAAGATGTCCAAAAAGGTAAAAAAAAGAAAAGAAAAATCCTGATCCAGTTATTCTGTAGTTTTAGTGTTATTCTGGAGTTTAAATGTCTGTGTGCATTTGCTTACGTTAGAACAAATTGATTAAATATGTTCTTTATATTTGGATTGTTTTCCTAGTGACAATACAAAGGAGCTCAGTAGATAAAGATTCTTTATTAATCAAACAACTCCCATTATGCAAAAGGTCTCCATATCAAAAGAACTGAAGAAGTTATTGTTATTTTTTAGTCTCCTGCACAGTTAAACCAGCACAGTCCTGTTTTTATCTTGCTGGAAACTTTTGGAGTCATTCTGGTCCAGACATAGTGTTTAATATCAGTGTTATATGGCCATATTTCTACATTATGCTTGGATAATTGGTAAGCATCTGATTCTAGTTCTCATGTATTTCCATGAAGCTCATTTCCATTAAATCTGTAGGTGGTCAAATAGAAGCCTTTCCATTGTCAAAGCATAGCAGAACTCTGTGAAATATTTTGCTGTGGTTTATTGGGTTTATATGTTTTGAGTGAACATCTTTCCAAACTGTTGAGTTGGCAATGGATTGATTAATACCATTAGAAATATCCTACAAGGTAGTTAACAAGGCAGGCAAGACTTCAAAATAGTGAAGAACTGGAGAAATAAACATTAACTTAGACTATATATACTCTTTTCAACCAAAAAGACACTGTGCCCTAATGGGAAAAAAGGACAATTGCACAGACTTTGGTAGTGAGCATACTATTTATATTGCTTAAAAGAATCCACATCCATGAATCTACACTCCTAGCCTCACAGGTTTTAATGAATTCTGATCCCAATTGGATAAGAAAATAAATATGCCTTATTAATGCCATGTTTTAGACAATAAGGATGTATTATTTAGTGTGATTTTACTTGCAGCTCTTTGTTATACGTTGTAAGTGGATCTGCCACTGATGGAGAAGAAATGGTAAAAATAAGGATGGTTTATCCCTGAAATGGAGAAGTGAAGCTTGATCTTACAGATGGGTACTCACATAAAGGCTCCCATTTAGGCCAGTGAGATATTCACATAAATAGTGGCTATTTGCCTGAGTTGCAGAATCAGACCTTAACTGAGTACAGAAGTGTAAAAAGTGCTGCTGTAGGACAACGTGAAGACTCAAAACAGAGAATCACGTTGCTAAAAAATGTGCCATAAGAAGTTAGGATTGATGCTGTTAAAAAAAAAAAATCTAAACTAAATCTACAAAAAAAATTTAAACAGACACACACACAAGTGTCCAGGTACTTATTCAAACTTTTGCCCGCCACCAAAACAGAAAAAAACCCAAACATAACCTCAAAATCCAAGATAGAATGTATGTAAATGCAAAGCGCAGGTAAATGTTTGGATAATGATATGAGCTTTATTTGCACGATTTGAATTTCTGGAACCTGTAATATCGAGTTGGAATGCTCACAAATAAGATTTCTGTTAATTTCCATTTCCATTTGGGAATGAAGAATAGTCAGAACAACCTTCCTTGTGATATTTTGGCATTTCTAATAATCATAATAGATCTGCCTAAAACAAATAAAGAAAAAGACACTTTTTGAACTTTGAACTTCATAAAAAATTTTGATTTAAGTTTTGGGTGAAAGTTTAGGTGAGATCCTATTTTATCCAAACTGGATCCTGCCATCTGTTGTCATTGTCAACAGCAAGTTTGTGGCTGAAATGGTCAATATAGTAATCTTCCCTGGTTCTGTTACATTTCAGTTCTTGCGCTTCATGGCGTCGTTAGATTTTAGGATTGACAGCCATTGCTTTATCCTTTGGGGTCTTCAAGGAAATAGCTCAAGAAAAATTCGGAAAGGGTCATTTCCATAGTTCCCCTATGGTCATGTTGCACTGCCCTCCATGATAAAGTATCAGAAACTAATCCCAGCCTCCCTAGCATCAATTTTCCTTTGTCTTTGGCTGTGACAAGATGGGAAAATAATAGACTGGTTAGTGTATTTTTGAAGTGTTTTGAAGGCTTTCGAGTTTGTTTACTTGTTGGGATTTTCCAGAAAAGCGGAACGAGAGAAAGAGAGAGAGTCTGACCTTTTGAAGTGGCTGTGGATACTGTAGCAGGCTACCTAGACAAGATAAAGTATGAAGGTTTAGTAAATGGACATTTCAGGCAATTTACAAGCTGACTATTCTATAATCTGTGTAAATAACACACAATAAATGACATAAGATTCCAGTGATTACACAGCATTGTCTATATCAGTGTTTCTCAAACTGGGGTCGCCGCTTGCGTAGGGAAAGCCCCTGGCGGGCCGGGCCGGTTTGTTTACCTGCCCTGTCCTCAGGTCCGGCTGATCGCGGCTCCCACTGGCCGCGGTTTGCCGCTGCAGGCCAGTAAGTCCCTCGGCCCGCGCTGCTTCCAGCAGCTCCCATTGGCCTGGAGCGGCGAACCGCGGCCAGTGGGAGCCGCGATCGGCCGGACCTGCAGACGGGGCAGGTAAACAAACCGGCCCTGCCCGCCAGGGGCTTTCCCTACACAAGCAGCAACCCCAGTTTGAGAAACACTGGTCTATATTCTCTTATGACAGTGAAGAAACAGAGGACTCTTTATTTCATATGGAACATATCTTATTTGCTGATGTGATTCCACAAAGTATATTTTAAGATTAAAGGCGTCTTGTGGGTAGGTACTTTGGAAAGTACAGAATAGCCTATTGACAGATTTCATTTCAGTTCCTATACAACATTGCACATTGTACTAACTATATACTAAGCACAAAAGGCTAGATTCACAAAGGGTCTTAGAAGTTTAACTGCCACTTTAGGCACCTAAGTCCAACATTTAGGCACCACTGGCATTCACAAAACCCCTGATCAGCTGCCAGCGAACCCAGGAAGTGCCTACATTTCCACTGTTAAAGTCCCCGAGGCATGTACATTTCAGCTGCTGAAGATGTGTAAAGCTGCCTAAGTCCTGACACTTCAGAGCAGATCAGAGCAGCACGTCAGCAGGATCCTCAAACTAGGCACTCCGCCACCTATCTTTCCTGCTGAAGCTGCTCCACTGTATATAAATAGTTAAATATTCATTGGGCCAGAGAGAGAGAATGACTGTAGTTTATTGGTTTGGGCACTCACCTGAGAGATGGGAGATCAAACTTCACATCATTTTTCCACATTAGACAGGGGGGAAATTGAACTTGGGTCTCCCACATCCAAAGAGAGTGCCCTAACCACTGGACAAAAGGTTATAAGGCAGTCAGCCTAACAAGATTTCTTTGTCAGGATAATCAAGATGATGGTTTCCTCGCTGCCTGCCCGGAAGGCTCTTGTCAGTTTTACTTTCTGCCTGTTTCACCTTCCAGGCAGGCAGCTGGTATGCCAAAAAATTCCATTTCAGATCTCTCAAGATAGAAATCCCTTCCCCCAATCAATCCACCAATAAATTTGGCTTTTCCCACCTGATTCAGGATGATGATCCCTCCCGCGCTCCAAATGTGAACATTCTCATGGAAAGATTTCCATGTTCTGGCCATCTCTAATAATCAAAAGCCACACTGAAGGCCAAACTAAATCAAAAGTTATATATGTTGGGGGGAGGGAGGGATTGCCCTTGTAATAAGGCTCTAATTCATTGCCTTAGAGACATCACTGAAATCAACATTAGCTATTTAAAGGATAAACCAAATAGAATTTTTTGCACCTGTGAACAAATATTCCCATAGATATAGCTCTCATCCCTTGCATTAGAAATATTACTAAAGATACCAGTAGTCAACAGGCAATTTGGGAGTAAATACATGCTGATTCAAATATGTTTTAAACTTTTATTTTTATGGAAGGGGAGGGGAAGATGCTACCGTGGATGAAAGATCTCCAGAAAAAAGTGCTGTCACTCAGTCTCATTTCAGATCAGATTTCTCTGCATCTGAGGAAGCTAATGATTGCCTCATTTTTTTTGTTAAAAGATAGTATTAATTAACTTTTAGCACAACAGCAGTAATAGTCTTCTTTCCTCTTTTGGGATCTTACAAACAATATTTTAATTTTCACCAAAACCTTTGCTGGTAACCTTTAACCCTAATTTATTCCACTCAGAGTGAAACCTGGTTATATCTTCTAAGCATTCCAATAGGAGAAGTAATTTGCACCTACCAAATCACTCATCCCCTCCCCAGTATGCTCTTCTGACTATAGATAAACCATTGGTTTGTTCTGCCCAATATCCAGAAAAGGTGTAGTAAAGTGAACAATGAATAATGAAAAAGAAATAGCTATTTAGATCAGAAAAGCTTTTTAAAAAATAACTTAGAATTTTGTCTGTGAATTAAGTGCTTGTGAAGTGTGCTCATTTATAGCTCTGGACATGGAAGTCCTCCCTTTAATTTTTTTTATACTATTCCACCACTGTGTTTCTATTCTGACCTGCTGAGACCATTTCCAGAAGTACCCATGTACATTTGTCTTTACTATTCATACTCATTCACCTCTTAGTCTCTCTCCAGTGAGTTTGATTAACAAGGATGGCAATTAATGCTAGTTGTAGTGGTTGTTCATATGATGTCACAGTCCACAAGGAACTGGAATGAGATAACGAAACTCATTCCACACAGATAACCATAAAGTCATCATATGTTAGCAAGTACAAGTCAGCATCTGCCTGGGCAGGAGAAAAATCAGCAAGTCTTTATTTTTTCACATTCCTCATAATTCATTTTATGTAATAAGTTTTCATTTTGTGGCTTATGAGCACCACTCACTGAATATGCTAAACTGTCAAATCTTTACCTCTGACATGTCCTTATCCTTTACACTATAGTTATTCTAACCAAAGCATTTTTGGTTGATGTCAGACAGCTAAATGGACTTGCTCAATTGTTTGGTTATGGATAAAGTTTTAAAAAAATATTTTCATACTAGGATGGAAATTATCCTTCACTAATGATTGAACAAGAGGACAATTATTCATTTTTTCTGTTTTTATGAATAAAGAAACAGTTCAAATTCTCCTTATTTAACCAACTTGATCACCTGGACTAACAATTCAGGTCAGTTCATCAGCCTCTGTTGAGTTTAGAGGTAAAGAGAAAGGGTGGGGGAGAGGGGATGGGAAAATAGTTGGAGAGACCTATGGTACACCAAAGGACTTCATTTTAAACCTGCTGAGGATTGGGAACAAGGATCCTACAGCATCCTTCACCATTAATTTGTGATTTGAACTACTGAGATGAGAAGTATTTACCCAATGAACATTGGTGTAAAGATGTATGATAACCAAAACATAGTATCATATTCTGGATATAAAACTGTGTAGGCCTGTTGATTAGATTAAATCTGTGTAGGCCTGTAGATTAGAATACAGGCTACTGAATGCATTCAGAAGATCATGATGAATGAGAAATTTCTTACCTAATCATTTTATTCTATTAGCAGTTTCTCTCCAAATTCATTACTCATGGAATTCGGAGGCGATCCAATGTTATTGCTGGAGTCTTCAGGACTGAGCTCTGCCTTTCAGCTCAGACCACCAGAAGAGTTCTTCCAGCTATAGAAACACCCCAGTAACCAATTATTAACCTTAAGCCAATATATGTCTCAGTCTCCCTTTAGAGAAAGTGTTTAATTTATATTCTTGTTATTTACAAGACTACCAGGGTGGGTTGAATTTGGAGAGAAGTTGCTAACAAACAAAATTATCAAGTAAGAATGTTTTCTTTCTGTTGCACAGCTTCTGTCCTCATTCGTTACTCATAGGAAGTAGCGAGTAGTGAATCCCAGCAGTAGGGAGGGAAAGAATAAGCAGACTAATTATTATGGTAGAAAAATAGGCAGGACTGGAAGTTCCCCCATATAAAGCAAAAGCTTTATAGACTAAGGAGTTATGTGGGAACCAATTCAGAAGCACCGTCCTACCAAAGAATGCCTTTGCAGAGGAATGGAAAATTATTTTGCAAATGTTCCTCAAGTGCGGCTCATACTCTTTTCCCTCAGTGCCTCTAGGGAATAGTTCCCCAGCTGCCTAGCATGCCAACTGTTGCAGTATTATTACATCTTGCCTGCAGCACCCTTGCGACCCCAAGGCCTTGGCATTTTGGACAGAATGAAAGGAACAGTGTACAACCGGCGTATTTATTTCATATGCTTGAGATACATTTTTAGAGCTCTAGGAATACCTGTTTATGACACAGCACTGAAAGGTTAGAACAAAATGATGGAAGAACTATTTCCCTGAAACTGTGGAAGAAGAACTTGACCAGACAGGTTTATGGAGCTATAAAAATAATCTTTTCCTCATGACAATGACAGCATGTTCTTGTATAGGCATGGGAATTAATTCCAAACCTTGCCCTGTTGGAGGTAGCAAGAACTAGAAAGGCCTGCCACAGGTTTGTCCAATTTGTGAGTGTGGTTAAACTTGGCACCTGATACTCAAATGGAACAACCAATGTGCCTGGCTATGATATGTTGCCCACATTTCTATGGTACTTGGTTGTAGGGCTCCAACTCAACCGCCTGGAGACTCTGGAGTAGCTAAAATCACCAGAACATTGGGAGTGGTATTGTATTTGTATCACAGTAGCATCTAGTGGTCAGGGCCCCATTATGCTGGGCACGCACAAAGAGGGAGCCCCTTCCCAAAGCATTTTCTGTTTCCCCTCACACCAGAAACATAAATCTGAAGAGATCAATTAATGAAATATCCTGGTTGAGTTCTGCCTGGATACCAAACTGTATCAGAGGTTAATGGAGAATCCATGCTGAACTAAACTTATCTTCCAGTGCTCAGGCTGTTAACTCTAATCATTCCTGGTCTGAATGAAGGAGTCCCTGCTTCAAGAGGGCTATCTAGCAAGTCCAAAATGCCTTCTGAGCTGGTGGAAGACGAGGAAAAGGACGTTAACTCTCCCTTTTCCTCTTTTCTGTATCTTTTTTGTGAACTGTCTTGAAAGGCAACATATTCTTCTCTACCTGGGACATTTTTTCCATTGCCTAGAGGATCTTTGACCTCTGGTTACTCTCTTGTTTTGAAAGGGATAAAAACATTCATGCCTCAGTCATAAGCCAACTCCTAATGGGAAGTAGAAGGAGATTTCCTCTGCAAGTATCATAATTGCCATTATGTGTTTTTTTGCACTTTCCACTTGTGCAGCTGTTTCTGGCCACTTTTACAGACAGGATACAGGTCCCTATAGACCAGTGGTTTTCAGTGGGGGGTCTTCAGCCCACTGGGGGTCTGCCAGCCATTTCAGGGGGTCTGCCAAGCAGTACCCCCTGGAGCTGAAGCCTCCAGTCCTGAAGGGAAAAACCCTAGAGCCCCCCATCCTGCAGGGCAAAACTCTTGATCCCCTTCCCCAGCCCTGCAGGGCAGAGGTCCCCCTGCAGCTGAAGCCCAGAGCCCCCTCCCAAGGCTCTGGAGCTTTTATACTATGGGAGGATGTGGGGGGGACTCTGAAAGAAAAAAGTTGAGAACCCTGCTATAGACCACTTATCTGATTACATATGGTCGTCTTTGTGGGTCCTCCCGCCCATTTAAGGCACCTGACAGTTGTCAAAGTGAACTGAAATGATGTGTACTATGTTATTTTAGAAATTTGTCTTCCAAGGATGCTTGCTTCTATAGTGAGTACACAAGAGTCTAGATTGAAAGCTGGTGTCATGGTGCAGGGCTTCTTAACAGCTTCCAAACACCCACTGGCATGTCCAGTCTCCTTTCAGAAGGTTTATCCTCTTAAAACAGGCAAGCAAGCAAACAAACAGAAACTCATTCCTTTTCTCTCAGGCTTTAGGACCACCCTTCCCAAGGGTCTCAGGTGCTTCTACTCCTGGTTGCTTCCCACTTCTAGTCAGATCTGTACCCTTCTTGGAGCAGTAACCCCAGGTCTGCTTCCCTGACCACTTGGCCCCTTACTCTACCATTACTTCTCTTCTCCAGGCACACCATAGCCCAATCACTCCCTTTCCCCTCCCATTTCCTGTTCTCTTGCAGCCTTTTTATAAGCTTGGGGGTAGCTCAGACCTCTTTAATTGGCTGGACTGGGCTCACCTGCTCTGACCAGATAGCCTGTGCTATACCTCCCCCCTTTTCAGGGATTCAAAAACATGTTTTTCTCTGTTCTTTTTATAGCACTTCAGAACCCCCAAATTTCCCCAGACCAATCAAACTATTCCCCTTAGTCTTTTAACATATTACAAATGCCCTATACAGCTTTTCACATAAAGTCTGCTAGGTATCAAAGTGTTCTCCCAGTCCCAGGGACCCTAGCACTGTCTCTAAAGCACAAACTTATGGTCCCAGTTGCCCTGAGTCTTATGTATTGGGGTCAAGGTCATATCCCCAGCCTCACTGGGTACAAGCAATGCACAGTCTTATCTTCGCCACCTGGACTTCACGATCCCTGCATGCATAGGCCTGTCCATCTGTGTGTGCCAAGTTTATATCTCAGTCTTGAGGTCATGGATAAGGCTACATTTTAGTCAGAGGTATTTTAAGTAAAAGTCAAGGACAGGTCATAGGCAGTAAACAAAAATTCACAGCCCGTGACCTGTCCATGACTTGTACTATATACCCCTGACTAAATCTTGGGTGCTCTGGGGTAGGCGGTGGCCCAGGGGCACCGTGGGTGCTCTGGGGAGGGTGGCCCGGGGCACCATGGTTGCTCTGGAGGGGCAACCCGGGGTGCCACCAGTGCTCCGGGGAGGGCGGTGGCATGCAGCCCAGGATTTCCTGGCCCGGGACCCCTGCTGCTGCTGGGGATAGGGTGGGTGGCAGCGCGTATCCCAGGACCCCCGCTGGTGCTGGGGGGGGGGGGGGGGGCAGTGGTCTGAGACAGCTCCAGCAGTGGCTGGTGCAGCTGGCCCATGGCTGCTCATGCTGCCCACACCAGCTGTGCTGCAGAAGTTATGGATGTCCCGGAAAGTCATGGAATCTGTGACCTCCGTGACAAACTCACAGCCTTAGTCATGGACCATGAAAAGTGTTCTCTTTCCTCCTTGGTGAATTGGAGACCTGTCGTGAGTTGTTCTCTCTTGTGCTTGAGGTTCTGTAACTCATGTTCTCCTGCTTCCAATCATTCTGCAAGCTCCCCTGCCTCAGGACAGGAGCCATAAAACAGGCACCTGCTACCTTCTTCCCTATACTGGAGCCCTTTTTCCACCTGTGGCTCTTCTTCTGGGCCTCTATTTGTTGGTGTGGCCCCGTTTGAATCCCCGTGCTAGCTGGCTTAATGGGGAGTCCAATCTGGGGACTCTGTTTGCATCTGTATAGTACTCTGTTGGATTTGATTTGGGTCTCCATGGTCCCCTGCTGAGGGTGGGCCTCTGTTTGGGTACCCTGTTTAATTCAAGATTCAGTTTGAGTCTCCACTGCCTTCCCTTCCCTGGTACTTTTCCCTATCGGGGCAGTTCTTTCTGCAGGATCAAAAATTATTGCTTCTCATTCTCAGCTTCCTTCCAAACCTGGGCTCACTGGTGTTCTAAAGCCACTAGCTGGTTCATGATTTTCCCCTGTGAGGTGCTTAATTCATTCAACTGATGTTGGCACTTGCTAAGTTGATCCCTCAGTCCTTGAGGATGGTAGTACTCTCCATCATGGCCTCCCTTGGCTGTCTTTTCTCCTACCTCTAGCCCCCTTTCTTCCTTTTCTAGTCAATCCAGACCCCCTGGTCGGGTGCTGTTGTTCCTGCTGTATGAGGTTTGAGAACGAGTGGCCGAGGGAGCCCATGCATGAAAACAGCCTTGCTATGGAAACATTTTATTCATGTACAATGACTCCTTTATTTTTTCCCATGACTGACAGCTGGAAATGTGTCCTTCAGCGGGTCATCAACACCTGAAAGCAGACTTTCGGTGATTAGAGGGAGGAGAAAGAGAAAGCGGGAGGACATGTTCACTGAGATAATGAACGCCTCTGGGACAACTGCCACAGAGCTGAAAGCGTGGAGGTTTTCATTGTCTGAGAAGTTAGACATGGACATGGAGAGCAGGAAAGCTTCCAGTGAGCAAGAGCGCGCGGCGCAGGATCAGATGCTTCAGATTATGCAGGACCAAGCAGACATGTTGAGGCATCTGGTTGAACTGCAGGACCTGAAGCGGGAGGGTAGAGTCCCTCGGTGGACCCTGGTGGACAGCCAGCCAGCATCGCCTGGCGCAGAATCACCCTTCCCCAAGCGTTCCATGAGGCATGGGCGAAAAGTCCATTATCCCTTTCACTTAACTCAGGGGGAGGGTACAAGGAACAGAAGGCGCCCATGAACAGACCTTTGATGGTCTGGAATGTGGTATTATGTTACACAGCTGAAAATGTTTCTCCCCTTCCAACTTTACAACCCCTTTTCCCCAAGGTTACCTTTTCTCTGTTCTCCCTCTTTACTTATGTTTGTTAAATAAAGTAAATGGATTTGAGAAATAAATGTTCTTTATTGAGTAGAAGCAGTGGGCTTGGGCGAGGGGTTGGTGTGACAGCGTACCCCATAAAGGGGCTCACAAATGTATGTATGATATAACTGGAATAGGATTTTGCTACATAGGCCATGTAACATATCTATGTAAAGGTTATGATCTACTGGTTAGGTTCACCCTAGTTGTATGCAGGCACCATTTGTGTGTTCAAAGTTATGAACATTGGCTGTATGATTGCTTGATTTCTAAGGGGCCTCAGTTAGAACATTTGATGACTTCTTGGGAAAGGAATGTGCAAATTAGGTGTTCAGTCAGGGGGCACTTAACAGACAAAAGAGCTTGGAAGACTCCAATCCACATTAGAAGTCTACCTGAGGACGTTCAAGGCAGCATGTGGGTAATGGCTGCTACCTGCAGTCCTGAGTCATGCATGGGCATGTGACCTGCCCATGTGATTCCGAATCTCCATTCTGTGACTGGATTCTACAGAGGGTGAGGAGGGGGTCTCCACCCACAAGAGACAGTCTATTTAAACCCGTGGGAGACCCCTCCATTTTGTCTTCAGCTGGCTAAAGAAGAAGCCTCTCCACCCCCCCAGGACACTTGAAGGAAACTGAAAACTACAGGGGGTGTGAGTGATTGCTGGACCCAGGCTAAAAGAAGATTAGCCTGTAAAAGGGAACATTGTGGAACTGGTGAGGATCTTATCTATATTTAGTGTAATTAGACATAGATTTGCGCATTTTATTTTATTTTGCTGGGTAACTTACTTTGTTCTGTCTGTTACTACTTGAAATCACTTAAATCCTATTTTCTGTATTTAAATAAAATCACTTTCTACTTATTAATTAACTCAGAGTATGTATTAATACCTGGGGGAGCAAACAGCTGTGCATATCTCTCTATCAGTGTTATAGAGGGCGAACAATTTATGAGTTTACCCTGTATATGCTTTATACAGGGTAAAACAGATTTATTTGGGTTTAGACCCCATTGGGAATTGGGCATCTGAGTGCTAAGGGCAAGCAGACTTCTGTGAGTTGTTCTCAGGTAAACCTGCAGCTTTGAGACAGGTTATTCAGACTCTGGGTCTGTGTCTGGAGCAGATGGGTGTGTCTGGCTTCAGCAAGACAGAGTGCTGAAACCACTGAGCTGGCAGGGAGAATAGAAACAGAAGTAGTCTTTGCACATCAGCTGGCAGCTCTCAAGTGGGTTTCTGTGATCCAACCCGTCACAGTTGGCTTTACAGGGACAGTGATACAAGCCAGGTGAAGGTTTGGGAAAACACAATACAATCAAGTAGCTCACATTACTGTGACTTATTATTGAAATGGCTTTTCAAAGCCTCACGGATACGCAGTGCCCCTTGCTGTGCTCTTTTTATTGGCCTGGTGCCTGGCTGCTCAAAAATGGCTGCCATGCGATCTGCCTCAACTGCCCACCCCTGTGGAAATTTTTCCCCCTTTTTTCACAGACATTATGGAGCACACAGCAGGCAGCTATAACCAGGGGGATGTTCTCTTCACTAAGGTCCAACCTTCTTAGTAAACTTCTCCAGCGTCCTTTCAAATGACCAAAGGCACATTCAACCACCATTCTGCACTTGCTGAGCCTATAGTTGAACTGTTCCTTACTGCTGTCCAGACAGCCAGTGTATGGCTGCATGAGCCATGGGAGCAAGGGTCCCCCAGGATAACTATAGGCATCTCAACATCGTCAATGTTAATTTTGTGGTCTGGAAAGAAAGTCCCAGATTGCAGCTTTTTGAACAGACCCAGGTTCCTAATGATGTGCACGTCATGAACCTTTCCCAAGCATCCTACGTTGATGTCTGTGAAATGCCACCTGTGATCCACCAGCGCTTGCAACACCATTGACAAGTATCCCTTTTGGTTTATGTACTCTTTCACACGGTGGTGTAGTGCCAAGATGGGGATATGCGTGCCATCTATCATCCCACTGCAATCAGGGAACCCCATTGCAGCAAAACCATCCAGTATGTCCTGCACATTTCCCAGACTCACTACCCTTTGTAGCAGAAGTCGAATAATGGCCCCGAACACTTGGAGCACAGCAGCTCCTATGGTTGATTTACTTACTCCAAATTGATTTCCAGGGCCAGCGCAACCCATTAGGTGACCTAGGTGGTCGCCTAGGGCACTACTATTTGGGGGACGCCGGCGCCCCGGTCGTCAGCGTAATTTTGGGTGCGGGACCTTCCGCCGCCGCTGTTGGGGGCGGCATTTTGGGGGCGGGACCTTCCGCCGCCTAGGGCGCCAGAAAAGCTGGTGGCGCTCCTGTTGATTCCCCACTGACTGGTAACTGTCTGGCATTGCAAGCTTCCAAATAGCAATAGCCACTCACTTCTCCACTGTCAGAGCAGCTCTCATTTTTGTGTTGCTGAACTGCAGGGCAGGGGAAAGCTCTGCACAAAGTTCCTGGAAGGTGGCCTTCCACATTCGAAAGTTCTGCAGCCACTGCTTGTCATCCCATACCTGCAAAACGATGCTGTCCCACCAGTCAGTGCTTGTTTCACAGGACCATAAATGCCGCTCAACAGAATGCAGCTGCTCTGTGATGGCCAGTAGCAACTGTGAATTGTTTCTTTCAATGGCTTGCAGCAGGGCTGCTTGCAGGACTTTGCTATGTTCTGCACGGTGGACCCTACTTCGGCTCTGGAAATACTGCAGGAGAAGGCTCAAAGTGTTTGAGATGCTCACAGCAAGAGTGCACAGCTGAGCAAGCTCCATGCTTCTGTGGTTATGGAGTACACACGGCCGTTTTAAGGCATGAAAACCACTGGGTTGTTTGCCATTGAGCACAGTGCATCATGGGATGCTGACGCAATGTTCCCATTCTCCCCGAGACAATGTTTTGGTCCCATGAGGCATTGCACAAACTTCCCAAAACACACTGCGGCCAGTTGCACTTTGGGATAGCTACCCACAATGCATTGCTTTGTGCATCGATGCAGGTGCTACTAGTGAGGACGCACTCCATCGAGACAATGAGCATGGTGTGGCCACGTACAATCGACTTTATTAATTCGGGGACTCAAGGTTGAATTAGATAAAGTCGACTTAATTTTGTAGTCGAGACAAGCCCTTAGGTTCCTCCACGGTAACAACATCAAGCTTCCTTTGGACTGCTGAAAATTGAAGGGCTGGGAATCATTGGGAGGTCAGACAAAGCATCCTAACTTGTCCCTCTATTTTTTAGGCCCCAATTCACTGCTCTAAAACTTTAGTTTTAAATTGAACAGTGGTGAACAAGGTTCCAAAATGGAACTGCTCTGGTTAAGCTCCCAAAAAACTTCACAATTTAGGAAGCACAGAATTGCTGAGTGCTTTTGCTCAGAATATGGACTCAAATTATAGCAGCTCGATTCCTATAATTTATTCCACTTTTATACAAGTATAGCTCGAAGGTGGGATTTTCAAAAATTGCTTGCCCTTAGCCTAACTCTGCTTGCATTAAAGTCAATGTTAAAACTCCCCTTGACTTTAATGGGAGCAGAGTTAGGCGGACACTGAGTGAGCTTTTGATCATCACACTAGTAGGAGAATAAGATACCAAATCTTGCCCTGACCATTGCAGTGAGAGAGTGTCAGAATGCTGTATTGTAGCTGCTGATCTTTCAGATCTTTCTCAATCAACACTTACTTTGAAATAATTGGGAGTTTTGGCTAATTAAAGTTGTGGAAATTGGGCCTGAAAAAAGCATTGGTACTGGGTAGAGGACAAAAAGAGCATGGAGAAAAAGAGAGAAAAGAGAGGTTTCCAAGTTAATCAGAACTTTTCCTATTACATATTTATCCTTTAAATTCAAATCAATACTTGCAGTGAAAGCATGATTCACTTACATTCCCTTCTGCCTGCTGTACTTAAAAAAAATCTATTTTGGGGCCATCATTTAAAACATATTTGAGCTCATTTTTGTAGCTTGGAATTCTCTCAAATGTACTACCTGCTATCAAAAAGAATAAAAATGCTTAAAGGGGTTTTCTTTCTCTCTTCTTTTTTAAAATATGTCAGGCTCCTTTGAAAATGTTTGAATAGTGTAAGAAGGTAATAAAGGAAATGTAAACTTTAAAATGCCCCAGAAAAGTTGTAATTGCCATCTAAGATCCTGTATACACTTATGTGCTTGAGTAAATATAATCAGTGGGACTGCTTATGTGCATAAAAGTGTGTGTTTGCAGGATCAGGCTCCACGTGTTTTGGAGTTTGTTTATTTAAAGTAGTTTAATTTACACAAAAATAATGTGCATGGAGCTGGGTATAGATCAATGACATTCCATTGTAGTGAATGGAGCTATGCTGATTTACGACAGCTGTGAATGGGCCAAGATTTTTTGCATACCTTTCAGCCATTCTCAGCAGAATCTGAGTTTTCTTTAGTGATCTCAGACACTGGGACACAGAATTTATGGAAAAGCCATGTGGGTACAAATTTGTATATCATGACGATGTAAATATGTGATCCAGTTGGTTGAACTTTGGTTTAGTTGTGTCCATAAATTCTTAAAAAAACATTTAGGACCTTGGCATTTTAAACTTTCCTGACTGACAGTTACTGTTATTGCATTTTGAATGGTTCATTAGAAAATAAATTTCTCCCCTTCACTTTTTTTTTGTTTGGTTTTTTTATTTTTTGTTCTAGCTTTGGTTTTACATTTCTAATATATTCTCTGCTGTTCCAACTATGGCTCATATTCCTAAATTCTTGTCACTCTCTAGGCTGAATACTATTTTTTATACGTGGTTGTAGTGATTACTTATAGCCAGGGGCTTTTTGGGGGGGGGGGGGGGTTTCTAAGGCACTCAGGAGATCTCGTTTTGATCTGAGCACTATCAATGTGATCAAGAATCTCTGCTTGTAGTGACGCCCCAGGTGTGTATTTGGACAGAAGTCGCACACTGCGCTGGCTCGATAATTAAATAATCCAAACAAATCTGTTGTCTTCAAAATACCCTTCAGTACATAAAAACAATTCTTTACCATCATTGAGCTTGGGTTTGTTGTTTTTTGTACAAAGGTTAGTGTATATAACTACTGTTGCCAGCAAAGACATTTATTATTCCAACATATGCTTTTGCTTACTGATGTTTGGGGGGGGCTAATGGAAAAAGCAAGCTTAAGTAACTGCAATGAATGGTAATAACAATATGTAAATTCTGTGCTTTTTGTAGCCAAAATGTTGATTTCTAATATATTGTTAGTTTGAATGAGAATGGATATACTGTTTATATGTTTGGAAGGTGTAATAATAGGTCTTTTAGCAGGTAAAGAAAGTGGCTGGATCATGAATACTTTGTGTACCCAAAACTTCCTTTGCAGCCAGTGCGGGGATAGGAGTTTTGGATGTGCACAGAATGCAGGACCAGACACTTGATCGTTAACACAATTATTTTGGCAATTAATGTACTGTTATTCCATTCTTTCTTTAAAAATTTATTTGTCTCCTTTTTCCTGTTGCACAGCTTGTCTCCTCATTCACTACTCAGGGGTTGATGCTCCCCACCTGTGGAATTTGGAGGCAGTCCAATGTTGTTCCTGGAGCCACTAGGACTAAAGTGCACCCTTTAGCTCAGGCCGCCAGATCTTCTGCATCTGGCAGTGCAACAGGTTGGCGGTTCAGCTTCTCTAGACCATTTCATTTTAAAATATTGATTTGATTTGATTTTGTGCAGGTTCAATTTATAATCTTGCCCCTCCTCCTCCTCTGGAGTGGGTAATTAGCAGCATGGTTGTTTCAGCCACCTGGAACTGCCACTGCAGTGCTTCTCTTTCACACTCCTCTGCCCCCAAACAGGCATGAAAAAGCTGTCCTGAAAACACCTGGCTTAAATCTAAGTGGTGTTCCCTATGTCAGGCAGCACATACAGGCTCTTCAGAGGGTGAATTATGCCCTGCCTGTTGCCAGCATGCTGACCTTTGCATTGCTAGGGGATGGGGCTGAGAGTCAGACCGGCCAGCTGACCCTTGTACTGCTAACCAAGCAAGTGGCTCATTGTCTAGAGGTTTGACCCTCATTTGTGATGAGCAATGGATTTCAGCTTAGTGTCCCCTGGCAAACCATGTCACACCCATGAATAGCCATTTTTCATCCTAAACGGATATCTTATGCATGCAAACTTGTCAATGAGGAGGTATTGGGGAAAACATTAGCAAAATTACTCACTGAGATTACAGAGAAACCTCAACCCTCACTGTCAAAGCCATCATAATAATCCAGCAGTTGATATCAAACAACATGGGTATCCAAGAAGGGACAGTTACTCTGACCGAGGGGAAAATCTGCAGCAGAAGCTTCCAAAGAAACCTAGATAAATTTTCCTCCAAACAAACACAATCCTCCACATGAAAAAGACAAAGAACATTTGTGTGTGAGAGCTCACAATTCCTGTGCAGGGCTCTTCTGTCTGCTCCATCATTTGCACACAATCTTAAATGGTTTGTGTTAGTCACAGATTACACATTACGCACCTATACCCAGGTATAGACAACATGGCAATCAGTACCTTATCCAAAGAAACAGAGCCATTCGTAAAAGAACAGCTGCTGGAAAGGATTCATAGCCACCAGTTCTACAAAAGCAAGAGAAGTTTTGATTCCAATGCAGAGAATTGCTCACCCAGAGATCAAAATAGAGATGGCCGTGGTTGTAATTTTATCAGAATGGTAAAGATTTGCAAAGATCCAAAACTTCATTGCATCCATCATTTTCTGAGAGGTTATCAGCAGCCTGCTGAAATTCCCTTCTGAGGACATAGAATCATGCACTTGATACAATATAAAATTAAGTGTCATTGTCAGATACCTGCCCACATAGGGGCATTGGATGTTAAGTTCAAACAACATTTTGAAAACCTACCCAACTGTCACAGCTTGTGGAGAATGTGGGCACCTTGAATGACCCTGATATAAGGAAAGAGTGAGGAGGATCCTTGGTACTTGATGAAGAGGAAAGCTGAAGTGACCCATCTAGTTTGGGGGATAAAGGAAAGATAGAGGAGGTGATCTGCCTGCTAGTCACAGAGATGTTGCAGACAGCTGTGATATAGTGGCAACAAGAGAAACAGCAGATTCAGGCCCTGCTCATGCAATTAATGAAGAATCAGCAGAAGCAGGAGGAGGTTCAGTTTTCTGCACAACCCAGAGATGGCAAGACATCTATCTCCAATAGCAGAAGTGGTTGCAGAAGCTGAGAGCTTCTTAATGACACTTTGATCCCTAAACTGTTTAGCACCCATCAACCCTTAACCAGGGGGCGGGGCTACTCAGGAAGACCAGGGCATTAAAAAGCCCGCTCCTAAGCAACCAGAGGAGCTAGCGAACAGGAGCGGCTAACACGGGAGTTTTGTGAGGGAGTTTACAGGAGGAGTGTGTGTGGGAGGGGGAGGGCTACACTTACCATTCCTTAAACTTCTTTAAACTTAAAGCCAAAAACACCCCCTGATAAAAACAAAACAACAAAGGAACAAGCTTCAGGAGTAAAAAGAGAATTCAGACAGAAGTCCAGCAACAGAGTGGGGGCTACCTAGTTTATTGTACCCAGTACAGCATGTATGATTACCTTCCCTATAGGCAGGTGGCGTATGTGTGCATTAGGTGCAAGGAGCTCCTGGGCCTCAGAGACCGTGCATGGGCTTTGGAGACCAGGGTGGCTGAACTGGAGGAGCTAAGGGAGACAGAGAGGTACATAGATGAGACTTTCCGGAACACAGTAGAATGGTTCCACCCCCAATCTGACAGCCTCTGTGCTGTTGAGAAGGATGAAAGTCTCAGGGAAGGAGAACATCCAACTGGAGCAGAGGGAAACAATCCCATAGTTGGGACCCTCCTTCCAGATGATGTTGTGGTATCCTCTTGCACTGAAGATACCTCTCTGGGGGAGGGAACTCCAGTTATTAGGAAGAGACAGGTATTAGTAATGGGGGATTCGATCATTAGAAACAGATGGCTGGGTTTGCGATGACTGGGAGAGCCGCATGGTGACTAGTCTGCTTGGTGCGAAGGTTGCGGATCTCTCGAGACATCTATATAGACTTATGTGTAGTGCTGGGGAGGAGCCGGTGGTCATGGTACATGTAGGTACCAATGACATAGGAGAGAGGTCCTGGAGGCCAAATGTAGGCTGCTAGGGAGCAGATTGAAGTCCAGAACCTCCATGGTAACATTCTCTGAGATGCTTCCAGTTACACACGCAGGGCCAGTTAGACAGGCAGAACTGCAGGGTCTCAATGTGAAGATGAGACGATGGTGTAGGGAGGAGAGGTTTAGATTTATTAGGAACTGGGGAAACTTTTGGAAAATGGGGAGACTATACAGGAAGGATGGGCTCCACCTAAACCAAAATGGAACCAGATTGCTGGCGCTTAAAATTAAAAAGGTTGTAGAGCAGTTTTTAAACTAAGGACTGGGGGAAAGCTGACAGGTGTGGAGGATCACATGGTTTGGACATTCCTTAGGGGAGAATCTATAAATTGAGATTCCCTATGTCATAATAAGGAGGAGAGGATGGAAGATGATAAAATACAGGTAGGATCTAATGAGAAACAGTCAAATGAAAAAAGTCCCATTCAATTACAACATGTAATGTCAGAAAGCTAAAAAGTGACAAGTTTTTAAATACCAATGCTAGAAGTCTAAATAATAAGATCGGCAAACTAGAGTGCCTTGTATTAAATGAGGATATTGATATAATAGGCATCACAGAAACTTGATGGAATGAGGATAATCAATGGGACACAGTAATACCAGGGTACAAAATATATAGGAAGGACAGAACAGGTCGTGCTAGTGGAGGAGTGGCATTATATGTGAAAGAAAGTGAAGAATCAAATGAAGTAAAAATCTTAAATAAACCAAACTGTACCATAGAATAATAAAAATATAGCAGTAGGGATCTATTACAGATCACCTGACCAGGATGGCGATAGTGACTGTGAAATGCGCAGGGAGATTAGAGAGGCTATTAAAATTAAAAAACTCAATAATAATGGCGGACTTCAACTATCCCCATATTGACTGGGTACATGTCACCTCAGGACAGGATGCAGAGATAAAGTTTCTTGACACCTTAAATGACTGCTTCTTGGAGCAGCTAGTCCTGGAACCCACAAAAGGAGAGGCAATTTTTGATTTAGTCCTAAGTGGAGCACAGGATCAGGTCCAAGAGGTGAATATAGCTGGACAACTTGGTAATAGTGACCATAATATAATGAAATTGAACATCCCTGTGGTGGGGGAAAACACTACAGCGCCCAACACTGTAGCATTTAATTTCAGAAAGGGGAACTACACAAAAATGAAGAGGTTAGTTAAACAGAAATTAAAAGGTACAGCGCCAAAAGTGAAATCCCTACAAGCTGCATGGAAACATTTTAAAGACACCATAATAGAGGCTCAACTTAAATGTATACCCCAAATTAAAAAACATAGTAAGAGAACCAAAAAAGAGCCACTGTGGCTAAACAACAAAGTAAAAGAAGCAGTGAGAGGCAAAAAGGCATCCTTTAAAAAGTGTAATGAGGAAAATATAAAGAAGCATAAACTTGCAAATGAAGTGTAAAAATATAATTAGGAAGGCCAAAAAAGAATTTGAAGAACAACTAGCCAAAAACTCAAATAGTAATAGCAAAAATTTTTTTAAGTACATCAGAAGCAGGAAGCCTGCTAAACAACCGGGGGGGCCACTGGACGATCAAGATGTTAAGGAGATGCTAAGGAACACTCAAGGATGATAAGGCCATTGAGGAGAAATGAAATGAATTCTTTGCATCAGTCCTCATGGCTGAGGATGTGAGGGAGATTCCCAAACCTGAGACATTCTTTTTAGGTGACAAATCTGAGGAACTGTCCCAGATTGAGGTGTCATTAGAGGAGGTTTTGGAACAAACTGATAAGCTAAACAGTAATAAGTCATCAGGACCAGCTGCTATTCACCCAATAGTTCTGAGTTGTGCCTGTTCAAATGTGAAATTGCAGGACTACTAACTGTCATCTGTAATCTAGCATTTAAATCAGCTTCTGTACAAAATGACTGGAGGATAGCTAATGTGACACCAATTTTTTAAAAGGGCTCCAGAGGTGATCCCGGCAATTACAGGCCAGTAAGCCTGACTTCAGTACTGGGCAAACTGGTTGAAACTATGGTAAAGAACATAAAGAACAGTGCAGCAGAGTTGAGAATGATCTCCAGAGTGGTCAGATGAGCATTGTGGGACACTACCTGGAAGCCAATTAAGTCGAATTATACAATGCTGCATCTGCACTACCTCGCAGTCGACCCATGAAAATCAAACTGAGCGCTACGCCTCTTGCAGAGGTGGATTACAGAGGTCGACATCAGGGGCGACTTAGGTCGACGTAAAGGACCCAGAAGTGTAGACACATACATTGACAGGACAACTTAAGGCAGCTTCCTTTGACCTAATTCTGTAGTGTAGACCAGTCCTAAGACTTTACTTTCTTGAGATATGATTAGCTAGGCTTATTTATAGGCATTTCACCTCTGATACAGGTTATGTCTACACTGGAACTAAAGGTGTAATTTCCAGACCAAGTAGCTGACCAAGCTAAAAAGCTAAAAAATAGCAGTGTAGCTGAGGTTGCATAGGCAGCAGGAAGGGCTAGCCAAAATATAATCCCATCGGAAACCCTAGGTATGTATTTGGGGTGGCTAGCCCATACTGCTGCCTATACAGCAATGGCTACACTGCTATTTTTAGCACACTGGCTTGATCAGAACTAATGTGGGTATATCTGCCTGAGCTGGAAATTACACTCTCAGCTCCACTGTAGACATACCCAGAGAAGATCTTGGGTTCAGACTGCCATGGTGCTGTCCAAGGTGCTGTATATTCAGATGAGATTTTATGTTCTCATTTCTCACAGAAATTAAACGTTCTGTGAAACATTTAAAAAAGTCAGAGATGACTCCAGTGTCTTTACTGTCGTCCTCGCTCTTTCTTCATCTCTCTCTTTTTCTAAGGAAATAGATTCTAATGTCCATAGCTGTGTGTTTAGGTATTACTGATGTTATAATGGCCACTTCAGTTGCCTACATAGTCAATAAACTACTTGTATTTTAACTCATTACATTTAGAGTGGTTTGTGATACTTTGAATACGAAAGATTCAATCTATACCAAAATGAGATGATCTCATTTCATCTGGATATCTGATCACCTGATATTTCTCACCATGCAAATCTTGTTGGATACCATTTTATACCCACTGTTGTATGTGTCAGGTGGAGTAAGAAACCATAAACCAGAGATTCTATAACAGTCTTCTAAAATTCTACTCCATTAATGGAAGGCAAGTAAACATATTTGTTTGTTTTTCGCATGACCATCATAATCATGTTAAGGATTAAGGAGTAGATTTTATATCTGGGCTAGTAAATTTTTGGGACAGTTATGCAGGACTGCTCTACAATATATATATATTTGGGGTCACATGTCTACAACAAAAGAAATCACAAAGAAATTATCTGAACACTATGCAACCAGACTTATTTCTGTCCCAGACATATTTTTGTTAAATTTAACACAATAGCACAGTGGTTCTCAACCAGGGGTACATGTACCACTGGGGGTATGCAGAGGTCTTCCAGGGGGTACATCAACTCATCTAGATATTTGCCTAGTTTTACAACAGGCTACATATAAAGCACTAGCCAAGTCAGTACAAACTAAAATTTCATACAGACAGTGACTTGTTTATACTGCTCAATATGCTATACAGTGAAATGTAAGTACAATATTTATTTTCCAATTGATTTTTTTTATAATTATATGGCAAAATAAGAAAGCAAGCCATTTTTCAGTAACAGTCTGCTGTGACACTTTTGTATTTTTATGTCTGATTTTGTGAGCAAGTAGTTTAATTGAGGTGAAACTTAAGGGGTACACAAGACAAATCAGGTTCCCGAAAGGCGTACAGTAGTCTGGAAAGGTTGAGAGCCACTTCAGTAGCAAACACAATGTATTATTGACAAAAAACTATGCTCCAACTGCAGGGGCGGCTCTATGCATTTTGCCACCCCAAGAACGGCAGTCAGGCAGCCTTCGGCAGCATGCCTGCGAGAGGTCCACTGGTAATGCGGATTCGGCGGCATGCCTGTGGGAGGTCAGCCGGTCCCGCACCTTCGGCGTACCCGCCGCCGAATTGCCGCCAAAACCATGGGACCGGCGGACCTCCCGCAGGCATGCCGCCAAAGGCTCCCTGACTGCCGCCCTCACGGCGACTGGCAGGCCACCCCCCCCGCGGCTTGCCGCCCTAGGCACATGCTTGGTGCGTTGGTGCCTGGAGCCGCCCCTGTCCAACTGCCAGCAATGCAAGCCATGTCAGCTGGGATGAGCTAAATATCCCCACCGTCCAGGGAGAGAGTTATTTTTTATACTTAATCCATGGCCAAGTTTCATGGACATAAAAGTAAACAAATTTTCAGCTGCATTAAGACCTTGAAAGAATCATTGACAAAAGTCAAACTAATTATGTAATAAATAAAATTCATTTGAAAATTATGTAAATATGCAGGACATTATTTTTTTTCTGATAGCGGTCTAGAAATCCAGAATTCTTTTGCTAAGGACATAAACTAATTTAGTGTTGCTGAACAGAATATAGAGAACACCAAGTACCTGCTGAGTTACAGTTTATCATCACTCAAGAGGTACTGCTGATAGCCAACTTGGGTTCCTGACAGACAACGGCTTCACTAGAAATATACCAATTCACACCAGTTTTGTGTCTGGGCCTATGTCTTTATTATCACAAACTACTTAAAGTGAAATTCTGACTGTATTGAAATCAACGGGAGTTTTGTTATTGACTTCAAGAGAACCAGAACTCAATCTCAGTCTTTATATCTGATGTATCTTCTTCCTTTCCTTCCTGGTCACGTTAGTTAAAATTCCTTTACAGGTGCTAGAACCTCCATAGAGAGGTATCTGAAGTGCCTTCAGGATTTGTCTCTGAGCTTGTAGTTTATTACTAGATTTACAAAACCACTTAGTATACTGTGACGGTGCAGGATAGGGAAATAATTATAATTTATATTAAATCAAAAATGGCCTGAGTTATAAAAAAGCAAACACATTTGAAGTTGTAGCATAATGGCATATTTGTATTAAGTATCTGCAACTCTTTGACTTAATAATCTTAAGGCATTTTACTTTGACAAGTGTAGAAGGAATTTTTCTTTAGGTGTTCAATGTTCCCTTGATAAGTGAAAATACACTTGTGTTTCTCTTCTGACTTGGCAGAGCTTAGCAATGTAACCAACATAAAAAAAAGTCATAGGAGATTTTATTTATTTATGTCAATCACCCATTTGATGCCAAAGGTAAATTTGTGGTGTTTTGTAGAAGGAGCAGACTGACCCCTGTGGCGCCTCCTGCTGGTCATCCAAGGGAATTAGCTCTTCCAGCATTCTGGAGCACCCCCTGCAGGCTGGTGATCCGGCTTGCCACTTTCTCTGGCCCCCATGTCCCCCCCAGGACCCCAGTGCCCCTTTCAGTCTCAGGGTCTCCCCCTCCTAGGGGAACCCTCACCCACTAACCCCACCTCACCTCACTGTATGGCTACTGTCAGTCACCATCTAGCCCCACTCCCTGGGGCAGACTGCAGTATATGCCACTGATCACAGGCATGCCTTGGCCTACCCCTGAGCTACCCTCTGCAACCCCCAGTTCCTCCTGGCCTTTTGCTAGGCCGCAGCCTAGGGCTTTCCAGGCTGGAGCTCCCCGGCTCCTCTGCCTTTCCCCAGCCCTGCTCCACTCAGGTACCCTGTCTCTAGATCCCTGCAGTCAGGTCCATCTCCCTCTGAATGCAAAGAGAGACTAACTGAGCTCCTGGCTTCCAGCCTCTTATATAGGGCCAGCTGAGGCCTGATTGGGGCGTGGCCCAGCTGCAGCTGCTTCCCCAATCAGCCTAACAGCTTTTCCCCTTGCCCCAGCCCTCTGCCAGGGCTGTTTTAAGCCGTTCCGGGCAGGAGCGGGGACACCACCCCGCTACATGTTTCTTCTCATGCACATTTATTTTATATTGTGTTCTCACTTATACAAAGAGCAGATCCTGCATATTTAATATAACTGATTAATCATCTATTCACTTTTATTACTTTTTCCTTTCCCCCTTGCTCTGTTTTTTCAGCTGCCCAAGAGAAAAATTGCCATAACTACAGGTGTGTTTGTAAAAGCCTTGTAAGTAGAAGTGTAGGCAGGCTGCATATCATTGTCATTAATATTTGCTATTTATATTAACTGCAAAGCATAATATAGGGCATATGCAAAATTATTTCCCCTTAATGACTGTTTCAACATGCTTGCTCATTAGGAACAACTTGACAAAATAAAAGATCTCTCCAAAAACCATATATGTATAAATGCAAAATCTTTCTGAGACCTTGATAAGATGGCAAAAGCTGCACAGACAGAGAAAAATGTTTGAAGTGTTCTGTTTGATGTTGTGCCAAGTGGCTTGACTTGTTAACTATTAGATTTTTATGGTTGTTATTTCAGACTTTTGTAGTTGAAATAGTTGCACAGAAAACATTGAAGTGAAGGATTGATTTACAGAACCCTGAAGTGTTCTTTCTTTTCAACTGATGTGGTCTCCAGTAACAGCTGCCTTGTTGCAGGATAAATGGATTCTTTTGTTGTTGTTGTTGTCGTTGTGCTTTGTTTTAAACTTCATGAAAAGAAATGATTTGAAAATAACAACATCTAAAGTAAAGTAATAAAATAATTAGCTTTTGTTCCTATTTTTTCTTGTCCTGGTAACATATAATAAATGATATATGCTAATGCTTAAACAGGAGAGTTTATTTGCTTCAGTCGTTTAATTTAAACAGGAAAAAAGTGACATATTAGAAAACAAAACAAAAACCTAAAGTAACAATATTTACTGTGATGAATGAAATTCCTATTTGATTTGTATTTCTATTTCCTTTTATTTAAAAGTATCTATTTACAAACCCTACAAAGGGCCCAAACTTAATGTCATTCTCAAGTCAATGGCAAAAGGAGCAATGGCATCAATGGGAGCAGTTCTGGCCCAAAGAGTCACTGACACCTATTGGATAAAAACTGAGAAACTTTCTACTGGCTTATTTAAAATGATTTGCTCAGATAGCATATTTTCTTCATTTGTTGTCATTGGTTTAATGCTGTGGATATCTGCAAGGAAAACAAGTTCTTGGCCGGATCCTCAACTATTGTACATTGGCATAGCCCCATTGAAGTCAGTAGAGCAATGTCACTTTACACAACTGAGAATCTGGTACAGGATATTTTTCTTTCTTTCTTTCTCATCAGACATAATAAATCTTGTGTTCATGCAAGGTGCCAGATTGGCAGCCCAATGACTGAGAACAGGTGGAGAAGAATCAGAAGCAGGACCTGCTTTTCCAAACACCTTTGTGATTTGGACTGGAAGAACTCTCTTAAGGAATGAAAGGTTAGCTTTTATGCCAATTTAACTCTGCACTTTCTACTGATATTTCTTCTGAAGATGCCATCTACAGTCAGACATGGTGTTTTTCTGAAATACGCAATTATCCAGTTGAGACCATCAGCATTTTTCATATAGTCACAGTTCAGCCATCAGATAAATAAATACTAATGACTTTCTGTCATTACTTCCCTGAGATGAATTTGAACCAGTAACCTAGAAATCAAAGGCTCTCCATCTCATTACTAGTCCTTTGAAACATTCAGTCCCTCATACCTTCCGGTTTTAAGTTTTTGTTTTTCTGCTCCTGCTGATTATACTTCACTTTTGGTCACCATAATCAGGCATTTGACTCTAGACCTCTGAGAAAATTTTGTAACACAGTTAAACTGGTAAAAACTACTACTTCCTCATCCCCTTTTTTTGCAAGAAGAGTATTTAGGAGCCTAAGTCCAACATATAGATGCCACTAAGATCCTCAAAACTCCTACTTAGTTGTTGTCTAACCCTGTAGATGCTTAAACTTCCTAGGCACCTATTCTGTAAGTGAAGTCCCCAACGTACATAAACAGCTGTGGTAAGCATACACATAGCCACCTCAGTCCAGGTGCTCTGGTGCCTATTGAGGACTATGTTGGAATTGCGAGCTAGCTCTTTAAGAGTTGGGGTGGGGTTCTGGTGGTGCTGGTTGCAGGCATGGGGGCTCTGTAGCAAGGTGTACGATTTGGGTGCAGCAGGTAGTCTGGAAAAAGCCAGCCTAGAATAAACTGGACTGAGTTTAGCTTCTTTGCCTTAGGGAGCAACTTGCTTTGTTTGTCTGTGTTTGGTTACTGTGTGTAAATTTTGGATTCTAAGAATAAAAGTAGTGTTATGTTGCAGTCTTTCCGAGGGAGTATTTGATGTTTTTTTCTCTAACGCCCCTGCATGTACAGCATGAACATGACATTTGTTTCACACCTAATGCCCTGCCTATCTCACCTGCAGGGCCTGATCTGGTAGGTGTGTTCAGAACATGCATAAGCTCACACAAAATGGCCATAGGAGGCACCTCCCTTTAGCCCACTGGTTAGGGTACTCATCTGGGGTCTAACAGACACAGATTCAGTTTCCCCCTATGCCTGATGTGGAGAAGGGATTTGAACACAGTTCTCCCACCTTTTAGGAGGGTGCCCTAAGTACGGGTCTGTGGGGTAGTCTGGACTGGAAAGCTGTCCTGCTGAAATTATTTCTCTGGGCAGCACGGCACCTAAAAGTTAGGCACCGTAATGCTGAGCAGAGTTCAGCTCCTTAAACAGAGGGTGCTGACTTTGCTTTTCACTGACCCTTGAAATCTATTAGAATCCAAGTTTCATGTCCTTTGGGACATCATGAAAAATGCTGTGATATGGTGTCCATCCCACACAAGGCAGATCAGGTTGTTAGGACAATTAACAGGCTGCATCTGGGGGAGACCCCTATCCTGAAAGGTTAATTGATGATGAAACCCAGCTGGATGGGGCAGGTTAAGCCTGTATAAAGCCAGCAGGCCTAGAAAAGAAGTGTAGGGGAAATAGTTTACACTTACTTCCTAGGAGAAAGGAGTTGTGTTTGGAGCTATTGAGTCTAGCAAGAAGCCAAAGAAAGGAGTAGTCTACAGTTGCTCCCTATGAGGAGGAAGTTTGGGCTGGTAAACCCAACAGAGGGGGAGCCAGAAGACAGAGAAAGGAAGGAGTTCAGGGAAATAGGATCTGTAAGCAAGCAGACCAGAGTTGCTAGATATAGGATCTCTGGAGTGGAACCCGGAGTAGTGTGCAGGCCTGGAAAATGACCCAGGACCTGGCTCTGGACTGTAAGACTGTCTGTCTGGAGTGGCATAAGGACAGCTGATCCAGTGGGAGTGTTGATACTCTAGAAGGGGATGAGTATAATGACCTAGCTGGAGGTTGAGTCACAAAGAGGGAGCACCCCAAGTCCAACAGAGAGAGAGACAGCCACAAGGAGCTGCACTGTGAGTGGGTAGTAAACCCTATGACAGATGCATTCATTTAACTAATTTTTTTAATAACAGCTTTGCTATGTTCTTTGTTTATTAATGTTTAATATCTGCTTTAAGGGGTTTAGGTGTCAGGATGATAATCAGTGTAGACACTTATTACTATGAGTAGCAATGGCCTATAATTTCAGGCATGGTTACACAATCACTCTCACAAGGACCATTGTTATAATTACTGTACAGGCTGGTATAATTTTGTAGTGTTTAATGGTTTTGTCTTGATGAGCCTGTAACTTTGCACCACAACAATTTGTCCACTCCCAGAGAAAATGCCAAAATGTTACCTTTTGACTAAAATGTCTTGAGAATCTGATATGATCTAATTTTCATCATGTGACTGCATTGCTATATTCCAGAGATCTTTAGTTGTGACATCATAATCACTTCCATAGCAAACTGTTCTAGAGCTCTACAATATTCTCAAGATCAGGGCCGGCTCTAGGTGCCAGCAAAACAAGCAGGTGCCTTGGGCGGCACATTTGCAGGGGGCGGCATTAGGGCCATCCTTGTTTGTTTGTTTTAACTCACTTCCTCCCCTCTCACAACCCTGCAGAAGCGAGCCAGGGAGCAGCTGGGGATCCAGCATGGGAGCTGAGAACCCACGGGACCCTGTGAGCTGTAGTTCCTTGCCTAGCTCCCTGCCTATAGAGCCAGCTCTGGAGCAGGGAAAGAACTACATTTCCCAGCATTCCCTTGGCCGCTATCAACAGGAAAGGGAGGTGGAGAGAGTGAGGTAGCTGAGCCATGCTGCAGCTTGCTGTGAGTCGAAAGGGGTGGTACTGTGAATGGGGGACAAGTGAATGGGGGACAAGTGTGCCCAAGTTGTGGGCAGCTTTGGCCTAGATATCCCCTTCAGAAGACTTCCCCAGACTGGATTAAGGATACTGGTGTGACCTCACCTTGCAGCCCCCAAAGAAGGAATTGGGTGGAGTAAATGGACAGTGCCCCTCTCTATCTGAAGCCTAGCAAGGGAGGTACGTGGATCCCACTAGAATTTAAAATGAAAAGTAAGGGAGGGGAGGCTCTACTAGAGGGCTTGGGCAGCTTTAGATACAGTACCCGGCACTTATGAGCATTTCCACTTCTGAGCCATGGAAGCAGAAATGGATTTTTCCTTTCCAGATTTAGCCAATATTCAGAAAGGGAATCTAGCACCGGCCTTCCAGATTTGAACACCTCAAAATTCAGGAGTGCTCACGCTCAATTTGGGCAGCTGTTACTTCATTTCTCCCAAATCAAATATACTGATCCACTGTAACTTGCTGTAGATAAAGTAGGATAAAATTGAGCAAGAAATGCTTCCCAGTGGTTATTAGGACTGGAATTGCTATTTTCAACAGCCATTGCCTGTTGTTTTTTTTAGTTGTATTTGTTTAAAAGGAACACAGTGATATTGCATAGGCAATTTCCCCATAGAAACAAAGAGTGGAACAAAAGAATAACGAAGGCACCTCAACTGTTCCTCATTTATGGAGGACAGTCTTATAATATGGCTCCAGATACCCTCCAGTCACACACGCTGAAAATTGTTCCACTTCACTGCAGTTCTGTAACCATATGGGAACCAAACCTGTCTGTGTTCTGTGCACATCCAAAATTCCTGCTGAATGACCCGCCCTGGGAGCGAGTTACCAGTGACCCAGGGCTGGGGCGGCAGGAGGGTGCAGGTGTTGGGGGGGTGAGCCCAGGGCTGGGGCGGCAGGAGGGTGCAGGTGTTGGGGAGGGGAGCCCAGTGCTGGGGCGGCAGGGGATGTGGGTGGGTGGAGAACTCAGGGCTGGGGCAGCAGAGGGGTGCGGGGGGAGCCCTGGGGTGGGGGGCAGCCAAAAATGTTTTTGCTTGGGGCAGCAAAAAGCCTAGAGCCGGCCCTGCTCAAGATGTGATTCACAAAATGTCATAGAACAATTCACGGAAGTAGAAATAACCTTTATTTTGCTAAACTTAATCTAGCAAAAATTGTGACTTGTGCCAAACCAAGATACAAGGATGAGTTTTGTGTACCTGTAAATCCAGGCTCCAAGAGTGATGTTATGAGTCAAAATAAGATCCAAAAATAGATTCCCCAGAAATCTAGTCATTAAATTCAAATTCCCTTAATCTTCAAGATGGGAAGGCCAGATTTGAGATTCTGGGTTGACCCTGTCTCCCTCTTTTAACACATGCATATAGAGTTGTACCTCTGGAGCCTTGTGGGAAAGGGAAGGAGAAATTGCCTGACTTCTGCTATTTTGCACTAATACCTATTGATAGGTCAAAAGAGTCATTTTGTTTCAGCTGACTAACTAGAAATTTAGCTTATCTAAAATCTATTGGCAGTTCCTGCCCCCTGCTCTGACACCTCTGAGGATCCATCAGTGTCAGAACAACTCCTCCTTTCCTAAAATAGGCACAGACCTATTTGAAATTGTCCCTCCCTTTGTTTTCCCCATCTTTCACTAGCATCCCACCCTACACATAGGCACACATTTGAAGATCCTACATTGGGTCAAACAGCTCTGGTAGTTTTTCTGCTGGACTCTGATGAATTCAAGATTCTGTTTTTTACACATCATGGCATGTTGTAGCTCTACAGCACACATGACTTAAATTTAGCAGTGGCTGGACCAACAGAGAGGTTACCCATAATGAAGTCTTACAAACAAGGGATTTACAAGAAGATCAAATAGAGCCAGTTTAGAACCTAATATAAGGAGGTTTACTGCATAGCTTTTTGGAATGGATTCCGGATGACTATTCAAGAGTTATGGGAAGGGAAGAAGGGAAAGAAAGGTATGAGGAAGAGAGGGGGAAAATAGATTAAGCCAGACAGAGGTGGGGAAGGGGTATTTGATTTGCTTCAGTATAACAACTAATAACAAATCTGTCTCCTAATGTGCTAAACATGTAAATCCAGGAAATGCATCCCAATAGCTTAGTCTGATGTACCCAATAAAATACCATTGCCTTATTTATTTACAATATATATTTTATGGGTTAATGTTGCTATGATGTATGCAAAGTCTGGCTACAGTAAAGGGGTTAAACATAGATTTTTGTATTTTATTTTAAAATAAAGTGCCCCTCAAACTACTTTACTAAAGTGTTATATAGTAGAGCCCTGTAGGTAACTAAACATATGTTTTCACTCTAGTTGACCAGTTGTCTTCTGGCTGGTTTTGTCATGTTTATGTATTCTCGCTTACAAAACTGTTCTCATTAGCTTGTAAGCTTCAAGGTCAATCTAAATTCAAGTGTGTTGAGGCCTATAGGAGGAAAGCATTTGACAATCAAGTAATGTAACTCTTCCTATGTTTCCTGACTCTTCCTGTGAGTGGGGTATCATGAGAGAGAATGGTAAATTGAGTTTAGGTCACAGCTGGAAAATTAAGTCCTAACTGGCTTGAGAAAAGCCAAAAAACAGTGTACCTCTAAACAGTGTAAGGCATTTTAGTGGACACTACGATCCAGATTTTCCAATTTGGGTGCATACAATTGCATGCATATATTTATATATGGAATATTGCAAAATTATTCAAGTGCTTTCCATCTATGTGAAGTTAATTCTGGTACCTCCTAAATGGTACTCTTCTTGGATTGCTTTTTTAAAGTAACAAATTTTTAAGTAATGCTTGACTTAAGAAAAACATGGGAATGTATTGATAAATTATTTATAGGCTCACTGAAAGTAGTCAGACATTGTGGGATATATTAATTTGGTGTGGAGACAATACAGTTAATGGTACTTGTGTGGCTAAAGCAATAACCTGATTAAAGAATATGCACTAGTATGATAAAGGTTTATAAATATTTGTGGTAATCAACTGATACAAATTCAGTCTTATGTCAAAAGGAATCCACTGGGTGATCTTGTATAATAATCATAAACCATTTTACAAGGTTGTTCAAAGTAACTTATTTTATTTTCATTAGGTATAACCATATAACCCATAAAATGTTATTTTTAGAGACATATTAGATTAAAAGATCTCAATCTCAGATCTTTCTCTTTTTTTTTAATAGACAATAAAGATTAGCAGGGCTGGAAAGTGAATTAATATCTAGATTACAAACTCAGAATGATTCACAACTTTCCTTTAAAATTTACATTGGTCATATCAGCAGTGAGAAATAGCTTTTGCTCCCAACTCCCTTCACAAATTAGAGAAGTTAGATTTGAAGAGTCCCACCGTGGAACAGAAGTTATATCAACATTAGAAAGTCATAAATGACCTCAGGCTCTAATTAGTACAACAAGATGGGAGAACTTGTAGTTCTGCTTCTCTGTAAAAATCAGTTTGCCAGCTGACACAAGGGACAGCCTTAATGAAACAACATTCTAACAGGTTGGAGAGATTCTCCTACTTTACTTGGAGTGCCAAACTGAAGAGGGATACCTCACTAGAGGCTGAATCCATGTAACAGTACTTTATAAATGAAAGGCTACAATATGAGTAATCTGAATCATCAAAATGAGAAGGATCTGTGAAATTCATCTCAGAGTGACTTACCAACCAACATGTTTCTTTTCTCTTCAAATATTCTGTTTACACTTCACACCATGAATGGGGCTGCACAAGTATAATAAATGCAAAATGATGATCAGACAGATCAAATAAAACAAAATTGCACAGTGATAAGTCATTTATCTAGTTTTTTGTCTAAACACTCCAAAATGCCAAATAGCTTGTATATGGTCGTAGGGGAAGTTTTCTGTTATTTCTGTTAATCCCAAATCTTCATAATGACAAATATTCTAGAATATCTTTTGATAAGAGTTTGGACATTCAGCTGGATAGTACTAATCTTTTTGCCAGACTTGGTTTTGAATGAGCTTTGATTATCAAATGTAGTTTCAACTCATACTCTAATAACAAATACCAGAAATGCTCAGAGCTACAGTGGGTACACTCCAGGTTCACTCCTAGTCTACAGACTTCCTGTTTTTAGTATAAGGAATATATTTGAAATCTGTAATATCTCTAAAACAGGAATAAATTGTTTAAATGTGCCAACTGTACTTCACTTATCAGAGCACACCTAGAAGGCCTTTTATGTTTTGTTAGCCTTTTCATTGTTAGATTGCTCTACTACAGCCAGACCCCCTGACTGTTTACAGACTAGACTTCATAGCAGGCAAACTGTATCATCAGCATTGCTGATGATTGCATTGCTATTATAAGGATCCATTTCTGCAACCCTTACTTGTGTGAGTATATAATATTTAACATAAGTAGTGCTATTGAACTCAGTGGGACTTGTGACTATGCTGCAAGATAAGTTTGGCAGAATTGGGTCCTTGATTTGGAATGTCCAGTCAAAATAGAAGTTAGGTTGTTTGTGCATTACTAACTGCTCTATCCTTCAGTGCAGTCCTTACTAGGCAAAGCTTTTATTGAAACCAATGGGTGTTTTGCCAGGGAAGGACTGTGCTGTAGGCCAGCCCTCAATGCTTTATCATTAGGTTTTCAGTGGCAGTCAGTAAACTCTTTCTTTCTGTATTTTAACAGAAAGGGAACCACTTATTAGAAATCAGACCCTCTTGTAGGCTTTCTTTGTGCTGTGTTCGTAAGTTCTGGAACCTGATTTTAGGGAATTGTGGTGTCTTTCAGGCTCTCCCTATCATCTTACTTTCCAAACCGCTAGCCAAAGGCCAGGGGGAAAATATATCAAATGGTAATCAATGGCACTTTCTATCAGTTTGGCCATTGTTTCAGTAGAACTCTTTGGGTGAAATCCTCAGCACTGCTCTGACCAATAAACACTGGGTAAGGGGGCCCTAAAAGCTGTATATCCAGTGCAAGCACTCTGGAAAAATTTCCCCAGTGCAAGCACTCTGAAACCTATAAGGATGCCTTCTGAGCACCCACTGGCAAGCCCTGCCATAGGTGTACTGGGGGCAGAAGGGGCATATCAAGGATGGAGTCATAGCATGAAGCACAGCAGAATCTCTGGCCAACACTGCATAGTACAGCCCAGAAAGGTTACCATAACTTAAATAGCCCCTCTCCACACCTGAGCAGGCTCCTCCAGCCCCCAGGGCAGCCCAGGATCAAAAATGGTTTAAAGCCAGCGTGGCTCCTTATCACAGGGTGGGCTAGCCTGTTAAGGGGAACTGGTCTCAGTCCCACTTGTGCCCTAATTATCCAGTCCCAGATGATGGAGTTGTGCTTGGGCTGGTGACTGGGTCATGGGACCTGGTTCACCTGATAGTACTCTGGGAGTGGGACTCCCTATAAGAGTGAGCCTGTTCCAATAGGGAGTAGAGGAGGGAAAGCATTTGCAGTGAGTAGGAGAGTGACTCTATGGAAAGGTCTGACTGGAGCTACCGGCAGCGAGGGTAAGAGCTGAAGCCTTAAATGGAAGAGGGTTGGGAAAGTACCAGGCAGCAGGACCTGGGTTTTGGAAAAAGCTGCTAAGCTCAGCAAGTAGCTGAAGAAACTAGAGTTGGGACAGACTCCCTGATTTAATTTGACACTTGACCATTCATATTTTAATGAACTAGACCAGAATGGATGTTGGTAAGAACAAGAAAGGGAAACAACATGGTGTTAAGGTCTGATGCTGGAAATGGGTAAGACCCTATTACATACCCCCTCTCTTTAGGTTGTGAGTTCTGTTCTGCACCTTTTAGAGGTGCAGCACAGTATCTTAGCCTCTCTCTTCCCACGTTTCTTCCTCTGTATAGACCCTTAATTAACAGGTTGATCAGAGAGCAGAAAAACAAAGGGGAAAAAAGCAAACAGTGGTGTTCTAGATCCCATTGCATTTTCCATTCTGTCCAATGTATTAGTTAGATGGACAGTGTTACATAATACTGAAATTGCTTCTCTTGGTGACTTGCCCAGTATTAATGTCACCTCCTGCATAAATAGCTTTGGATTTGCTACAATTACAACTCCAAAAAGTCCCAAATAAGATATTTACTTCGGTGACAACTTTCTTCTACAGGGAAATGCTAAAAAGAAAAATGGACCATTCATCTCTGGATCAGTTCTCCCTCTACTCTTTTTTGACCCTTTTCTCTCTGGATTCCTACTAAGTTTTACAGCTGCCCCTCTCCAAATACTCTCTCCTAGCCCTCTTCAACTCAGCCAGCCTCTTCTTGCTTCTTGCTGGCATAAGATCCTTCAGTGGAGGACAAGGAACAATGTAACTCCATTGTCATACCTCTCCCTGACATTCTCCCTACTTCCCCTTATACCCAGCCTGAGGTTGGAAGTGGCCAGCACAGGAGGCAGCAGAGTCCACCTGCACTGCTTACACAGTGAAAAATGGTCCTAGCAGACTTTGGAGAATCAGCCCTTTTCCTTAAAAGGTTGAGGATCTTTGATAGACAGCAAAATATTCCATTAAAGCTGAAAACTTAAGTCCTTATTTGTTACATTATTTATATTATAATAGATGAGTTCATTGGTCCATCAATCCTAGGCCAGTATCCCACCACTGGCAATGTCCAACACCTACTGCTTCAGAGGGAAGTAAAAATACCCCACCCTATGTGCAGCTGGGTGTGCAATGATGTACAGAGGGAACGATTTCCTTCCTGACCCTGAGAGGCACAAAGTTTACACACTGAAGCATCAGATTGCATTCCCTGATCCACAGTTTGCATAACTGCAAATGTTATTCTCAGTTATAAAATTATACAGCCCTTCTTAAAATCCAGCCAGTGAGCCAAATTCTTGCTAACTACTCAGAAAACTGGGTTAGATCCTTTTAATTCTGTCAGATGAAACTGGAAGACACATGCTCTCTCAAAACTGTCTTCTGCCATGCTGCATACATGAATAAAAACATCTGCAGATTACACCCATGTGATCAGATGCCATAAAGACTTGGTATGAAGGATCATCCTTTTATCCTTCATAATCTCCTCCCCCTCAGATAAAGCTTTGAGTTCTGAAGCTTTTGAATGAGACAGCATTATCCTGCTGGACTCCCACTGTACAGGCAATGTGACACAACCAGACAGTGGGAGTAAAATAGAATATAATTTAAGGCCTTAAATTGCCATGGCACTCATTTCTCTATATGGGGCTCAAACAGCATATTGCAATCTGGTTGTTCCTTAAAGCACATCAAATGTAGGTGCCGTTCTCCATTTAAACAAATTTCCTGTTTAAAAAGCAATTAAGGGCCTATAATAGAACTTGATTTTCATTTGCATCTGTTTCATCCAGATGACACAAAAGATAAATACTCGCTTTTACTGATTTATTTTATAAGAACATTATAGAACTTAGAAGGAAAATGATATATAATCAGGAAATCCATGATGTATATGCTTAATGTCCTCAGTTAAGAGCATAAAACCCAAGGACGTTGGGTTTTTTGAGCAGCTTATTCAAGGATTTCACTGGCTGGTAGCACATTTATTTTCAAGCTAAGAACCACCATTTCCATTAAGCTTAAGGGGATACACATAAGTTATAGCATCAGCCATAGAACTTTGCGGTATTTTTCCACATGAGAATTAATTTCATAGTTCACTGAGAATCCTTGTTTGCCCCAATGATGGTACTGAAAGTGAATATTTGATATTAAAACTTTAAGAGCTTAAACACTCAGAAGTATGATTTGCCAAAAGCAATGGAACCAGCTTTTGTGTGTACTGTAGTTATGAGGTTTGTATAGTTCACCTATATACAAGTAGGACTATTAACTAGTAGCAGGGTGAATTTCAATACCAGTAATGCCCATGTTCCAGCAGTTTGTTTATCCATCAGATGCCTCAAAGATTATGAAGCAAGCTTCATATAGCCTGTACTAGTTATTACACTTACAGGTTTGTTGTTTTTCTTAATGGCAACTTCAACTTACTTTAGCACATGGCTCAGTGATAGAGAGGCCAAGAACTAGACTGGTATGAGTTAGCCAGATATCTCTATTTGATTAAAACAGTCTTTGGTTTCTGTGGACTACTGGGTACAACAGGAGCTGAACAGGTTTCATTGGGGTCCCTCCAGAGTTATGCGTTTCCAAATAGGGGGCAGCAAGTGAGTATATCGATATACTGTATTTGTAGATACTGGAAACACATCATTGTTTACTGCTACCAGAAAGGGTATTAGAGCCTGATCCTACTGCCACTGAAGTCATGGCAAAACTCCCATAGATTTTTTTTAGGGGCTTATCTGCATTATAGAGGTGCAATTTCTAAACACACTCATGTGTTGCACATACATTGATTGGTCTGCGTAGACCCTGCTGGTGCACTTTAATGTAGTGGTATTTAAAACAGACTATGTTAAAGTGCACTAGAGAACCTTTAGTGCACACCAGCAGGGCCTACACAGACCAAGCAATGTTCGGCACATTAGTGTGATTTAGAAATCACATACCAATAGAGTGCATTACTCCAGCATGTTGACAAGGCCTAAATCTAAATCGTCAACTCACTGTAATTCCTTTGTCTTGGGGAATCTCTCTAAAGTATCTAGTACAATGTTGGTTCTAAATAAATAATATTTAGTGATGGTCTTTCTGACATAATGTAAACCTATAAGGATCATAGCAGGAACAAAAATTATCTGTGAATTAACAGCAATGGTTGGACTGAACTACTAATCTTTCCTTTCCTTCACGTGCATGCATGCGTGTGCACACACAGACGTGCATACTTTTCAAAGAGCTCATTTACAAAGGGCAAGTCTTTCCAAGGGCCTGGTATTTCAATCATTATCCATGACAAATACTTTGAGCTGGCATGGAAAAAAAAATCCATTCCTCGTTTACAGAAGTCCCAGACTGCAGGTCTCCTGTGTGCTTTTAACTGAACTGGTGAGTGAAAAATTAAAGAAAGCAATATTTAACTACTTGCACGTGCCATGCTTATGGTTCAGCGACAGAACACTGGCATGTAATGGTGCACAGCTCTGCAGGAGCTTTCATGTGTATTCATAGGATTTTAGGAATAATAATAGATCCCTAAGGCAGTGCAAAGTTGTTAGATGGCAAAAACAGTAACTGTTACTTGTTTGCTACCAGTGGTCTTAATGTTTGTTATGTGAGATAGGAGTTCCATTGGGGATTTGGCAGAGATGCTTATAGGGATCCTTTGTTCAGTTTGTTCATATTGATTCCCAGAAAACTAGGCTACTGGTGAAGTGGGGCACCATCAGTTTCCCACTCCCAGGTCAGAGGCTGCCTGAAGCACTTAGTGAATTCTCATCTGCTAAGACAATAATTCAGAGATGACTGAACATATCTGGCTGATGAAAATGCAGAATCAAATGTTCTGATTATCTCTGACATGAGTGCAATATTCATCTTATACCAGCTTATATTTTCTTTCATGCCAGTCTGAACTGGAAAATAGTGGAAATTCTTTCTGCTATTTTCCACACTTGCCCTTGAATATTGTTGTGGCAAGACTGATTTTTTCTTTTTCCTTTTCTTTTTGTTTTTATTTTTATATCTATATACTTTTGAATTTCATAGTATGTTTTTTTTTAATTATTCAGTTCATCTTCTGATTAAACAGATGTGATATAACACTGAAGACTTTCATCACCATTTGAGTCATGGAACTTTTATTAAGACTCCTGCTCAAGCTCCAGTTTGGGGAACCAAAGCTCATACTTAGTCATAAGTATTCTTTACTTCCTGTCTTAAATTCTTGCACAGTATTGCTGTTCCTGTTAGATGGTTGCCATTTTTGAGATGGTTGCACTGCAGTAGTGAGTGAAGAGATTATTTATAACCCTTCTGGAAGTCCAGAGGATAAGGAGATGGTGGTACGGGTATGGCTCAGTGTGCTTCTGTGGCCAAAGGGGAGACCCACATGGAGTTGTAGGGTTAGAGCTGGGTTTTTTTAAGCTGTAGAAATCTAACGTGTGACACCTAGAACTTTGTTTGAAAAGTGCCAGAAGAGTCATCATACACCAAAAGCGCTTTTCAATCTTCCCACATCTAATTTAGAGACTAATTCTGCAGTAGGAATAGTGAAGAGGACTTGATGTAAGGTCTTTATTCTTGCATGTGGGGCCTGATTCACCATTACTCTGTACCTTGTGTAGTAACATACACCAATGTAAAGTGAGTGCTAAGTGGATTCTGGCCAACACAAGGTATAGGGCAAGAGTGCGTCAGGCATTTAATGCCTTGAGATATTAAGGGGATAGGAGCATTAAAAAGGTCTAAGGAATATAGATAGAAGACAGGCTTCATAACTGTCCTCAGATAATCAAAGAATAGTCTAAGTATCAAGAGTAGAGGGAGAGGAAACTATTTAAGTATTTTAATACAGTCTGTGCATTTAACAAGTTCCACCTTCTCCCTAATCTGAGCATTATCCTTGCTTGTAAAATTAAAGTTATTAAAAAGGAGAAAAAAGCTATTGTGCATGATGAGAGAAAAAATGCTGATCTTTTAGCCAATCATTTGAAATTTAGGGAAAACCTTTACAAGGGAAACTAACCAGAATGTAATGTTTTTCTTACGAGACAGATTGTTTTATATTTTGAAGAGAATAAATAAACCAAAAACATACAGACATGCAGGCCCTTGGCTGAATGAATCTCTTGGGGTTGGATTTCCTGGCAATGCACTTGGCATTGGCTCTTTCTTTCCTTCTTCCTCCATACTCTTAAATTTCTGTTTAATCTCTCTCTCTAGTTACAGACTCCTTTCTCAAGATCTGTGTCATTTTTATTGCTGTCCTTCAAAATGGAGGAACCTTGGTCCTGCAGAATAGGACATGGAGAACTGGGTCCTATCATAACCTCTTCCACTGACCTTGGGCAAGTCACTAACCTCTCTGTTCCTTCTTTTCTGTATCTGTAACATAGGGATGATACTTACCCATCCTTTCCCCTCTTGCTCTTAAAACCAAAACTCCATCAACCTCGTGGCTGTTCCTTGTTTTGTTGGAAACCATCTTCTGTATCCAGATTGATGCTAATGTAGTAACTCAACATCCTGGAAATAACAATGAAATATTGTAACAGCCATTTTAAAAAAATCAACCGTTAACACATAAGTAAGCAAATGAACTGAAGGATTGAAGTCATTTATTCTAAGTATGAGTATAAGTATATCTGAGAGTACTCCATGCTGACGGTTGGCAAATGATGGCTTTTTAATGGAGACTAGTGCACTACTAATTTTGTAACTGTCATGCAGTGGACAGATTAAGCCAGAGATTCTGAACTTCTGTCACATGATCTGATATGCTACTGTTAGTCATGTTTGGCAATCAAAGCAGGGAAAACAAGGACTGAATGGACAGAGATTGAATTGTCCTTTCACCTTATGGGCTGCTCTACATGACAAAATGTTGCCATGTTTGGACACAGTTGTAAATAACTGATTTAGCTGATGTGACACCATGACTTTGAGGTCAGCATAGACCAGGGCACATCATGTTCAGCATCATCTCAGTCAACTGTGATCAAATGCTGAGGGCCTCACATTTTAATCGTGTCTAGTTGACATGAAGCTAAGCACAATTTGCCCTGGGCTATGCTGACCTCAAAGTCATGGATTCAATACTAACTCAGCTAACTTCCATAATCGTGTTCAAACATGGTAACATTTTATAGTGGAAACAAACCGTTATGGTTTGGCATCTCCAAATGAATAGTGAAGCACTCTAATGGGGGTGTGGAAACTTCAACTGCTCTGACTATGATATATCTGGCCTGTGGACTGCAGTTTCCAGTGCTGTTAATCTAGTATCATCCCCTTTCATAAGAACTACATTTGACTTAAAAATAGAGGGTTTTCTTGTTTTGATTTTTTTTTAATAGTATTGAATAAAATAACTACTATAATCGCTATTTTGTAGGTTTGGATAATTCCCAAAGCAACAGTGGTTAAGTTTAGCTTTTTAATGAGCAGATTGCTGTTCAAAACTGGTGATCTGAGGCACAATCAAATCCACCTGCATCCCTGATATACACAGGGATGTTTACAATCAAAGAATTGACTGTTGCATGGTGGAGTAAACAATGACACCAAGTGGTCAGAAGGGTTCAATGCACATTTATGATCTCTCTCGATTTCCTCTGAACAAAACTTTCTGTGTCTTAAACAAATAAAATGTGGTGGGGTTTTTTTTAACAGTACTACAAACTTGGTAGGTGAGTTTTCTTTGGGGCAGATGTTGAAACAGGTTTTTGAAATGCAGAGTAACAGGGAGAAGTTTCAACGTATGTTGTGTTGGGAATTAAGTTGGCCAGTTTCATCAAGAATAACTACAGCTCTAAATCCACATGAATAAATAATTCATTAAAAATTAGTTCTGAGAGTGTTAGAGAGTGGTTAGTTCAGTATAGCATGGTCAGATGATAGGCCATTTTTCTTGTTTTCAAAGGTTTCTTGAATGCTGATAGCTTTCTTGCTTGACACATTTTAATCTGCACCCCCCTCTCCCCCCCAAAAAGAGGGGTATCTAGATTGATGGACGAATTCTTCCGTTGACCTGGAGCTGTCTACAGGGATGTGGATTTTTCATACCCCTGAGCAACATAGGTAAACCGAACTAATTCTCTAGTGTAGACCAGGCCTTAGTCAACATAATGTAGCTAGCTGCAGTACTCTTGCAGGCTCTGATCACTTGTAGCAATTGAGTGTGAATTCTCTCAGCTGCCCCTCCCCAATGGCATATCTACAGGAATGTTCACCTTGAGTAATAGCCGTAACTGTCTAATCCAGTCAGCAGTGTATAAAGACTTTCAGCAAACTAACAAAACGTCGTGATCTGCATGTCTCATATTCATGCTAAAACCTAATCTAATTATATGTTTTTTATCTCTTATTCTTATGAGTGTCTGTAAGCATATTGTTTATGGAAGATCAGACTCCACCAGACTCCAAGATTTAGAACTAATACTTGTTGTGCCTGCGTCTCTCTTTCACTACTAGCTCCCAGGGTTATTTGTTTTAGGGCCAGATCTTTCTAATTATTCCAGCTAAAATTAAAAAAAAAAAACTGTAGGGAAAATTCCTGGTCCAAATTAAGTCAACGGGACTTCTGCCATTGACCTTCAGGAGGCCAGGATTTCACCCTTATAGCTTATTTATCACTTACAATGATTTTCCATACCATATAGCAGCTTGTTCTACTGCAGCCGTGTCCCTTGCAGTGAAAATGAGGCAAACAAGTCCCTGAATTCGTATGTCATGGCCTTTGTTTGCCTCTGCTGTTTTTATTGTCTAGTTTTCCAAATTGGACGTGAAATGCTCATGACAGTAAAGACTGGGGAATTCCAAATCTTCAGATTCATTAAACCCTCTATCTTCCACAGGGGCACAAGGGGCAGGCTTTTCACATAAAATGCAAGTTAAACCAAACTGTCAGCTCTGTTCAATAAAAAGTGGGGGAGTGGGAAGAACGCCCCCAGCAACTGTAATGGTGACAGCAGCTGTCTCTTCATGTGGTGCTCATAAGACGCTGTACAGAACGCTTCTGAAAGAACAGCACTTAGGAACAAGTCGTCTGTAAAAGAGCCCTTATTTCCCTCCAGAATTTGCTTTAGGGACCTGTGAAACCTACTGCTGCTAGAACTGTCACCCCCACTTACCTTCCTCATCTGGCGGAGAGAGAGCGGTTGAGAGCTTCATTTTTTTTGTATAGGGGTCCTCCTCTGAGATCAAGCAGAGTGCTGATTTAATTAAGGTAGCTCAGGGATATGTTTTGAGCAAAGGCATTGCACTTTGGGGTTCTTGCTACATGAGTAACAAAAGGCCTCAGGATGGCATCTTTGAGCACACAAATCAGTATTTTTTAAGAAATGACCAAATACAGTAGTAGTAGTAGTAGTTAGTTATTTTTATAACAGACACAAACAGATATGCTTCTACACATGTAATGTTTGGTTATAATATCCATCCTCAATCTTATATTTTACATGTGATCTAAAACTGTTATGGAGCAGACCATGTTTTTACATTGCCTTCTGGTGTGTAACTTGTTCTACTTTTGAGTCAGTCTAGGTTTTTTCTAAGATTAAAGCTATTTTTTCCTGCAAGGATATTATGTGGTTCATAAGTCATCTGAGAGGTCGGCTCAGCCTATGTGAGCCAACACCAGTAGTCAAGCACTTTTGAGTTCTAATCATGTAGTGTTGGGAAAGTCACTTAAGCTAAAATTTTCAAATATTTCCACTAACTTGGGGTACAACAGGCTTTGGATGCCCAGTTGGAGAGACTGAAGGCCCAATTTTCAGAGGCGCTGAGCCTCTGAAGGCTGAACTGATTTTAATAGTTGTGGATGATCTGCACATCTGAAAGAATCATAAGCGTATCAGGGCTCATCTCTCAAAAACTGCACCATGCAAAATTAGTGATCACTTCTGAAAATTTGGGCCTTAGCCTGTCTGCCTCATCTTCAGATCTATAAAATGAAGATAAAGATGATTACCATGTTGTAGGGATGCTATGAAGATTATTTGGCTAATGTTTTTATAGCACATTTAGCAACTTAAGCACTTGATCATAAGTGCTAAGTATTATCAGTACTTTTAATAACTTCCTAATTTACTATCCTGAAGCGCATGACAGAGGTAATCAGGATGATCCTTGAGCAAAAATTATCTCCAACATTTATTTTTATTGTTCAGTAGAGGACCTGTCCTCTTGTCCTGGCAAGAATTTCATATAAGTATTTATTGCTGTGTTGCCTTTGAAAATGTAGGGTAGGATTTTCAAGAGTGCTCTGTGTGGCCTAACTTTGCTCCTACTGAAGTAATTGGAATTGTTACCACCCGCATCAGTGAGAGCAGATTTAAGTAACTGCTGAGCTCTTTTGAAAATCCCTTTCTAGCCAGTTTCAAGAAGAATTTCTGGGAAATGACAGTTTGTCTTACAAACATCTGCAATATATGACTTATGAGAAGTAACCTGAGCTCTACCCCTCTAATACTTGTTCTTGTAAGAATAAAAGATAGTAGCACCAGATTTACTTTGTGAAGGGCAGAGTTGGTGCGGGGGGTGCCTGCAGAGTGTGCTGTGGATTTCTTTCTCATTTAAGAATGAGTGCAATAACTACTAAGTAGAAGTTTTTGAGATGTTACTCATTCACATACATTACTAATTTGAGATGGATCTCAAACACAAAGTTTGTTCAGATTCAATCCGAACTTCATTAAAGGGTAGGAGCTGTTCAGATTCAGAATTTTGGTTCAGTAGGAGACCACTGCAATGTTTGGATCCTGATCAAAACTTCTTCAAAGTTCATGGGTTTTGAGATCTAGGGTTTTCGTCTGTGCTCATCAGTGTTCCCTATTCATGTTTAATTTCCATATTGAGCTATGCATATTCTTAAATACGGCAGAATTTACTGTCCATGTGGATCTTGCATCTTAATTTTGCCCTGTTTTTTACTTTTTCCTAAATCAAGCTACCTTAGACACTAAATGATCCTTGACAAATCATATAACATCCGCACAACTGAAGAATATACAGTCATAGGGGTTGGACAGTTAACTCACAGAGTACATCTTATAGCAAGTACAGGATATAATCCCCTAATGGTGCAAGTATCAAATATTAAACTGATGGTATACCTGATCTTAGGCACAAAAAAAGTGAATATAGCATCTTGAAACTTCACTCAGCTTCGCACAGTTGACCATTCGCAACTCATAGTAACAGCCTCCATCAATGTAAGCAGAAAAATTTAGATAGCTGGAAAATTTAACAAATCCTACTAAGACACTCAGGAGAGGGCATATTTAAATGGCAGAATGATGTTATCAAAGCAATGCAAAGTACAACCCCAAAACAATGGAATATATACTACCCCCACCCTTACCCCCTTTCCCAGCTGACTCCAATGTTATTGCATGTGTGTAATTGAGAGCAGAAGTAACTAATCTGTGGAACTCATTGTTATGGGATGTTGTGATGGCCAAAAGTATAATTGGGTTAAAAAAAAGAACTGGATAAGTTCATGGAGAATAGGTCCATCAATGGGTAGTAGCAAGGATGGTTAGGGATGCATCCCCATGCTCGGGGAGATCCTAAACCTCTGACTGCTAGAAGCCAGGAGTGGAAATGGGTGGATCACTCCATAATTGCCCTGTTCTGTACACTCACCCTGAAGTTCTGGTCCAGATCACTGTCGGAGAGGATACTGGGCAAGATGGACCGTAGTCTGACCCAGTATAACCATTCTCATGTTCTAATTAGGCTAAGTGTCTTTTAATAACTATTTACCAAGTGAAACAATCTATAAAACAAAGTTTTTTTCTGCTATATCCTCTTTTAGTAATCAATAATGGTACTTTAGAGATGTCATATAGGGCTTCTTTAGTTGATTTCTTTAATCTTATCACTAAGCTACTGCTTTTTACCTGCTGCCCAGGGCCTCTCCTACTCACTCCACACATACACTGAACTTGGTGCCCAAACCTATAGTTCTAGCTGTGAATCAGATGCAAAACCAAGAGGGGTTTATTTCTGGATCCATTGTAGATGCTCCCCAAAGGAATGGCGATCTCACTAGGATAGCTGAAATTGTGACTTTTCCACCAATCAAGCTAGCAGAAATCTCACAGCAACAGCTGATCTCAGGTTTATTTCTGCCGGTTGGGGTTAAACTTTTGTGAGAACTGCTTGCTGTGGAATCTTCACCTCGGTTGAGTCTTGATCTGGAGCATTACAAACTAGCCTAATCTTAATCTACGTCTGGACCTGAACACTGCTTCTCGCTAAACAAAAGTGAATTTTCTGATGGCTAAATGCAAGCATTAAAGACAGATCTAAAATTTTACAAAAATACCTACAAATTAAGTGTATTCAAAATGCCTACAAAGGCAAACAAATCCCATTTGTGTCTATGGGAGTTATACGCACAAGGAGAAACTAGACTCCATTTGTTTTGTTTCTGTATCATGGAGAAAAATTGCACTCATGTCCCTTGCCTTCAAAACTCCTCAGCATTTATTGGTTGTTCCTTCATGTGTGGGGGATTGTTTGCCATAGTTCTTTCATACTTGCTGTGATTGCTATATAACATGCACATTTATACACTTTTTCAGGAAAATAAAATCCTGGATTTTGTTTTGAATAAATATTTCATTAAACACCATAATTATATCAGCCAGCATTAAATTGTCCCAAGAAGTAAAAGCCCTGTTTCTTTAATGTGTCTTTTTTTTAAATGAACATAAATTTGAGCTGCAACAGGCTGGAAAAAAATGCTGCCTGGTGAGCAAAAACTGTCTACATAAACCAAAAAGGCCTCCAAGTCTACTGAGCACAAGGAGACAGTATGAGTGAAGTCAATGGAGAAATCTTTAAGGAAAACAAATAAAAGTATTTTAAATTGCTGGTTTTGGTCTGGGCTCACAAAGTTTATTTCTTTATAACTGTTCATACTCTTGGGGGGAAAAAACAACTTATCGCCCACTATTAATTAGATCACTGTCAATCAGCATAGTTAAGGGACGATTAGCATTCCCATTCTAGTGAACACTTTTATGTTTTTACTGATGTAAACCTCAGGCCAAAACAGCAACAACAAATTTGTCATTGGACTTATGGGCTCAGATCAGGCCACATTAACTTCTTTGGCAGCTCATGGGCTGTTTGGGAGGCTGCATCCTATGCTGAGAGAAATTACTGACACACAGTTTCATTGTTGATATTGCCTAAGTTGTTCCCTTCCCGAACAGTGTCAAGGCGTCTGAGGTCCAGGATGGACTGTCCACTTATATATAGAGAGAGAAACCCAAACTGAAAATCTGACTTTTTTGATCTGGAAATAGATGTTTTCATATCATTCAATTTTGCAAAAAGGTTTTTGTTCCAATGCAGAATGAAAACAAATTTCAAAACATTGAAAGTTGTTGCAAAGCAGAATTGTTGGTCTTCCATCACCTCTAATCAAAATATTTGTTTAGACCTTATTAAAATATTTCAATTCAACTTTATCTTTTAGATACAATATAACAGTATAATGTAAAGATTGAAAGATTTAAAATGAAATTTTAAAGTCTCAGAATTTCTCCTTGGATGGGAATTCTGTTTTTCCTTAGCTCTGCCTCCAAAGTTTTGGGGAGGCTGAAATCTGGAGTTTTGTTTCATGCCCAACTCTAGACTTCATCCAGCTCTCCCAGATCCCATTTTAAAGCAAGAGTTGATAGAGTAGCCATCTTTCTCTCCATAGTGAGATTACCTCAACCCACTGGTACACTAGAAAGTGGAAGACTGAACCCAGGAGAAGGAGTTGCAGATGATGAGAGGGAAAATCACTTAGCGGTTGCTCCATAGTTCCTGCCTGTGCAGTGTTTATTCATTAATATTTAGCGGATATAGTGCATAATTAATCGTTACAGTGTCTTAAGTCCTGTATTTATTGAAAGCAGAGGAAGCAGCAGCTCTGGTTTCCCTGATTCCCTGAACCCAAACCTGGAGAGACCACCTCTACAGATGAGAGGATAACTTAATTGGCTTAACTCATTCAATAATTAGCAATTTCAGTTAGAAAAGTCAACAAGATCATCAATTAATGCCAGCTTTGGTGGTGGGTTTGGGATATGTCCCATGTCTGTGAGGAAATTGACGGAGTCCACCAACTAATTTCTCAAAGATCACTAAACAGCAATCCAAAGGTATGTATTTTTCATGACTACTGACTTGAGCAGAACTAGAACTGGCAACCTAGAACAGAGAGGCTTTAAGTCCCATTGCTAAGCTTGATGGTTTGCCAAGATGTCTCAGAATCTGTGAAGTTTGGCCTTTTAAGAAAAAGTCACAGATGTTCAAAACAAGTCATCACAGTATTCATCTAATACAGAGTCCACAAAAGTACTGAGTGACAGAAACATGTACAGTGTATAGGCCATCAGAAGAGTGGCCTTTTAAGACCAATATATAGCTGACTCAGTTATCAAGAAGGTTTCTTACTCATCTTATCTGATCTGAAGTACCTTCCATCTGTATGCATTTTGCTGTTTTGAAATAAAAAGAAAGCCCTTGTTTAAGATCATTTAAAGCTATTTTGACCAATATAGAATGTAAATGATGAACCATTTTCAAGCTGATTTGTCACCTTTTGGCCTAGGGCAAACAGCATTAAGAGTTCAGGAGCTTTTCCAAGGGGATTTAGAAAGGCTCATTTCCCATGGTTCTGTTCCTGGGGTGAAATCCATGCTCCATTTAAATCAGTTGGAGCTTTGGTACTGACAATGGTGCCAGGATTTCACCCCTAGTGAACAGTTCTCTGCAACTGTAGTTTCATTTTAACTCCCATTAAATTCTTTGCGCCTGTTTCTCTTCAGAGAAATGTAAACTTCAGACACTGAGTTCTTACTGAAAGAACATCTGTCCATATTAACATTAGATAGACAGCAATAGCTATTGGGATGTAGAGTCTTACAGATCTAGCCAGTGCAATTTTAAACCAAACACAGCTGGAGAAAAGTAAAAGGATCTCTCATGTGTTCGTAATGCTATCATTTCACAGTTGACTTATCTAAGCCTGTGCTTAGAAAATTTAAGAAAAATGAAACATTTGTCAGCTTCTGGATGTATTCAGAAGGCTGAGAGCATCAGTTTAATCTAAATTTTTCCTAAATCCACTTTTGGCCAAAGTTGGTGCCTAACTCAGTGGTGCCACTTAATAATGGGAAAAACTAAAACTAACTTTGGAGAATCATATTGAATTAATTGTATATGGTGCCTAATTCCTTTCCTGCTCTGTAACTCTTGCATATATTTTACACTTTAAAAGTATGTTTTAATGAATCATACACAAAGATACTTTTAATATTTTAGTAAAAACTGTTTTAAAAAAACAGTTTAAGACAGTATTAAAAAGAAAGGAAAATTCAGTGAGTAAATCTTTGTCTTTCAGGGCAGAGTAATAAATATTGAAGTGCTAGTACTCTAGCCTGTAAACCTGAAAATCTGTCTTTTAATAGCAGACCATAAGGTCATAGTATAATTGGAATAACCACTCCAAGTTTTCCTTAAAAACCTTTGATGCCTTTCTTCTTTTAAGAAGTCTCAACAGGTTAGGGGGAAAAAATCAACTGAAATTTGGTTAAAGAAAACACAGAGTTGTTACCATATGGGTTTCTCAGTGTAAAATATTATCACAAAGAAAGACAAAGTATGTGTCTCTTTTAGTCTGGGATATATAACTCAGCTGTCATATAACTTTTTACAGTGGTGATGGCTGCTAATGCTGATCTTTCCCGCTGAAATTTAAATTGCAATTTGTATGGCCCACCAAACTGCTTATGAGAGTGTTCTGAAAACAAATGTTAAAAACATAGAGAACAACAAAACATACATAAAGGACTCCATCTTCACATCCACTCAGCAGAGCCTGATGTGGGAGAAATGGCTTCCCATGACACTGCTCTGAGCCTTGGGCTAGCCTCAAGGCTGCTCTATGATTAGTGTGACCAGATGTCCCGATTTAATAGGGACAGTCCCGATATTCAGGGCTTTTTCTTATATAGATGCCTATTACCCATCCAACCCCATTCCAACTTTTTCACACTTGCTCTCTGGTCACCCTATCTACATTTCTTTGCATTTGATTGCAGTATTCCCTCTTCTCCCCTCCCCCCCTCCGGCCCCCGCATTATACCAGCTGAGAGTGCTAGTGTACAACAAACTCAGGCCACACCCCCTACCACTCTTTTCACACTGAATGTGGAAGAATGGGTTGGAGCAATAATCAGCTGCTTTTTTAGGGCAGCTGGAATTGCCCTTTGTATCATTCTGGGCTTAGCCAGGATCTAGTCCCAGCAATAGAAAAGGAGGATCCATCCAGGTAATATTTACATTCCAAACGAATTAGAGTTTCATTGTTATTTTTCAGAATTCAAATATATTTATTTCATACCATATGTATGAAAGCACATTTTTCTTTGAAGAATCACCTTTGAAAAGCACAAATAACATTTAAAAAAAATCAATAATATGTATTTTTCAAAGTACAGTATTTTCCCTGTATTTCAATCTTCCCTGGATTATATTTCACAGTTGTAACTAAGAAAAAGCTCTAGGAGAAATAGAATGAGACACAAAAGCACTGATCTGATTTAGTGTCAATTTCTCAGTGAATATTAATCCAAATTTGAGAATGGATAGAATGGTCTAATCACTTCTCGGTGATTGTAAGAACACTGGTATTTGTTTAAATTGTAGACTTCTGAGCCCTGTTTTACCCTGATAGTTGAAACTAGAAACATTAAAATGATAGTTATTATTGGGAGATGCTCCATTGTGTTAATGCTTTGACAATCCCAGGGACTTGGCACAAATCTGACTCTCTGGAGACTCAAAAGCCATTATTGGAAAGTGAAGGAGGTCATTTCATCTGTATCTGAAGCATCTGTAGTGAGCTGCTTGCTTTCAAGCACAACACATTCGCTTGGCCTAGTATTGTATGAATTTTCCTTTGAGGAAACTTTGTTTGACTCATTTCTGATTACATTCCCTCCCACTCAAATTTAAAATAAAGAGAAAGATGAGAATGAAAAACAGCCTAAATAAGAAAAGGGTGCTCTCCAATTCCAGCAAGATGACATGAGCACAGCTAATATTGATTCAAAAGTAACAGTTTTCAATGTCTGACAGGAATAGAGATTGATTTGAAAATCCTTGGGTCTAATGGCTGTGGAGAACGATTTGTTTGTTGGAACTAAACGTAATCCTGTGGGAGTTACAGACCAGATAGCAGATCCAAACCAAACAAACTATGAGATGGCCGCATTGTATTTGCTACTGCGCATAGCAACAAACATACCTAATTTTCTAACCTGCCCACATGCAGTTAAAATGCTTACATGCACTAGTTGGGTAACTGTATATTGAAATGTCCATTTACAAGCCTAGCTGGCCATTTGCATATGTATTTACCTGGTTTGTGAGTGGCAATGGTGCACATTAGATGTGCAGATTCCTCACACATTTGAAATGGGCTACTGTGGAAAGAGAATTTAGAAAAAGAAAATCTGCTAAATCCACATACTTGAATATTCAGTAGTATAAACTGACACTGTATAATATAGAAAGCAATGGTGCCAAACTGAAGTCTAGTTAAATTACTGTTAGAAATTGGGTGAAGACAAGACTAAAAACTATTACAAATTTTATCCCCAGGGTTTATCTCTGAGTTAATGAATAGATTCATAAATAAAATAATTACAAGAATAAGAGGCTAAATCATGAGTTAATGATTTTGTAACATACTTTGGGCCAGATTCCCCTTTGATTTCTCAGCAAAACCACTGACATCAGTAGAGTTACTCAAACTTTACACTAGTGTGAATAAGAGTGTCTTGCCCTCCTGAGTCCAGATCAAGGAAAATTTACAGTGGTTCAAAATTAAGGGGGAACTAGATTATTCAAGAAAAGCGTTATATCTAGACCTGCCACTTAAAATTGGACACCAACGTGTATTATCAGCTTATCTTTCTTAAAATGCTCTCTTTGCTGTTATCCATTTTGGCTAAATTAAACCAGATTAGGCAAAATTAAAGGTAGAAGAAGCTACGTGGCATTGTACCTGGAGGTTGTAATCACATTGTAAAATACAAAGTTCATATTTTATCTGAATTTCATCTTAACTTGCTATAAGGCAGAATGATACAACTCAGATTACAAGCAGGATGGTAGCAATTCAGTGAATAATTTCAGGTAAAGAATAGCAGCCCTGCTGTGAGAGACGGACATGGCACAAACCTAAAGTCCATTCTTAGTAGTTAAGACTGCAATGCTATGTTGGACAATGAACAAGCATGCATCCTGACTGTCACAATCTCATTTAGTTGTATGTTTGATAGACACATGACATAATGCAGCAGGCTAAGTGTTTCATTCTTATATACATGTGAGAACTTATCTATTAGAATAACAAATTCCTCTCCGCCGCCATCACCAGCACAAGTCACAGCAAATTCTTCTCTCATTTAATGCATTAAAGTCAGGTAGATAGGGGCGTATGGGGGCCTGGAATGAATGAATAGATGGGTGATTGTATGGTGATGAGGAATAAGACAGGTGTCTGTGTGGATGAGGAATGAAAAGGAGAGACTGTTGGCAAATAGGGAAGAGACTGAAGGGACAATTTTAGAAGAATATGAGGTGAAATAGAGAGTAAAGAAAATAAGTCTCCCAAGAGATTGGGGATGGGGAATAAAGTCGGAGAGAAATAAGGAGAGAAGAAGAGACTAAGATAAAATGGGGGAGCAAGGTAGTAGATAAATTAGAGAAAACAGTGAAAATGACAAACATGTAAGAGGAAGAAATACATCTTAAGTGAGGGAATGAAAAAGAAAAAAGGAAGGATAAATTAAAGCAATAACAAGATCAAAATTTGGCTAACTCTTATAAAGAACAATGTTAATATTGAGGGAAGTGTGATAGACTGCATATTCAACAAATGCATATCATAAACAGCAAGAAAGAACCAGCTAAGTTGCTGAGAACTACAGCTAGAATCAACAAGAAGGTGGAGATATAGCCTGTGCATAGCGGAAGAGAGGCAGTTGAGGTTAAGAACAGGAGCATAGATGTCATGTCAAATGACTTCCCCATTTATATCCTTCAATTTTACAGTTTGAATGGGTGGAATATGCAGTCTGGTAGCCTTAATTCAAAGTTAACAATGTTTTATTGTTTATGGTGGGAATATATATTACATACACACAGTACAAATGGTTCATGGCAGATTAATAGAATTTTATGGGCCATTCAAAATATATTACCCTGACTGCGTTCACTCACTAGTCCAGGCTTGGGATTGCAAGTCTGGGGCCTCAGTAGAAGTGGCTGGGAAAGTGGGAAAGGGAGATGTCAGACTCAGGTGGGAGGAACAGTGAATTAAGGGAGCGCCTGACTAGAAGAAAGTGTTTGCCAGAGGAAAGGCGGGAGGGGATGCTAAATCCCTGGGGTGGGGAAATATCTGGTCGATAAGATTCCAATTAGTCTTAATCCGCCTCTGTATTTAAAGGGAAGGCTGCTTTTTAACTCTCAGTCTTGTTTGTTCCGGAATGAGATTTAGTGTGTTATGCACTAAGGAATGAAACTTTTATTTCAGTGTGAATCTGACATTGTCTTAGACTTTTGGAACAAAATTATATAAAAGAGGCAGTGAAACATACTATATATGACAGTTTGAGAATAAATGTATATTTTATATGTAAATAGTTCAATGGTTCTGAGCTCTAAGTACTTTGTCTACCTGAAATAAAAATAAAAAGTCATCGTGGCTGTTTTATGTATGAGAAAAACAATGACATTTTGTCAGGTTTAGGCTTGTAATTATACAGCATAGGGCATTATGTTTAAAGTTATGTCTTTTTAAACTGATGTGAGTGAGATGCAGTTCAGCAAGCAACTAGACCTTCCAATGAGAACTGAATCACAAATAATGAAGATTAACATTGTGTTTTTTGTATAGTTCATTTAGAAATCTTACACAAGATAGATTTTTTTTCTGCCTTCTCATTTCTCTCTCTCTCTCTCTCTCTCTCTCTCTAATTTGCATGACAAGAAATTGCATTTTGACATCCTGCACTGGTTTGAGAAAGGGGACTTATTACAGGATGTCTTGTTGAATTTTACAGGCATAAGTGCTAGAATCTCATCACATGAGTGGAAATAAACAGTCATCTAAGAGTATGATATGCTTGATCTGTGCTGTGAATGTTACAGAGTATTGAGATTTAGCTGACATCAGTGACTGAACACTATGCTGCTTCTACTAAGAAGTTTCCTGTAGACTCAAGATTTCTTGCTCTAAAGTCTCTGCTTTTTTATTTTCTCACAGGCAAAAATCCAGATAGTTCTATTACTTTCAACTGAAGATTCACCGTCTCGATGTTTTAAAATAGGAATTAAATTAGATTTTTTTTTAGGCCTCCTCAATATTAGGTTGAATTTTGTTTGAAGTTGAGAAATATGGAAATATGCAGTGATGAAAAAACATTTAATGCTCATATCTTGGAAATACAAGTTGCTTCTCAAAATCGTATCTTTTAAAAATATGACACTTACCGAGGACTTACTTTCAATAGTATGTCTTATGCACTTGTACAAAGTCCAGTATACAACACTTGCCACCCTCATTGTGGATTCCAACACCAGAGCTCATTGCTGTGTCCGCTTGCGAAGTTTTCTATTTTTCATAAAAGATTTTTGAAAAGGAATCTAAAATAGCAGCTATAGTTTGGTTACAGGATGGTACAAGTCTCTGCCAACTGTTACCACAGTTTTCACTCCAACATGAACCATGCAAGAGATTTCAGTCAGTCTGGTTTCAGAACCCAATGGAGAGCTATCAGAGAGGATCCGGTCAGGAGCAGGAGGACCTCGGGGAGAGGGAATGAAACTGTCATGAGGTTGTGGGAAAGATTGCAAAGTTTGGGGAGCACATGGAGGTGGTTGCAGGGTGCTGTTGGTGTTGGGAGAAAGGAGTTTTCAGGGAGACTGTGGAGGGGTAAACTCAAAAGCTCTGAATAAACATTGAACAACAATCGGCATCTTTTTATGCTTGTCCAAACCAAACCTCCCAACACTTTAAAATTGGATCATTACTACATAATTCTCATTAATACTACTCAGTAGGTCTACTAAGGACAGTTATTTAGCCTTTGCTCCTTGAGATATAGTAGGTCAAGTCATTTTATGCCAGGTTGGCTGCTGCCTTCAGAAGTTTATTCATTGGATCTGTTTTCCTTGCCCTGGCTGTAAAGCTCTCTAGTCTTCTGCTTGGCTGACATGATCTAGCAGCATATTTCTCCAGCTACTGTAAATTAGAGGGGTTCTGACTGCTTGGCTGTCTCTCCCCAGTGTTCCCTTACTGTCACTTGGCTGTCTAAATCCAGCGCCTTTAGTTCTCCCACTTGGGTGGCCCAGGGATACTGAGAGGTCAAAAGTAGAGTGAGTCCATATTTTAAAAGATTTTAATCGGAGCAGAAATCACTGAGGATTATTTATTTGTAGATCTCCAAACTCTGAAGAAATAGTCACTTGTAAAAGGAACTTGTCACTGATGAAAAGGATGTAAATTATCCATAGTCTGGAGTTACTATTTAAGATTACTTGAAGGTGTCATAATTCATCCCACTTCCTGGGGAGCATTGTGGTATCTTTTAAATATTTGGTAGTGTGCTCTACATACCATGAGCTCAGAGGTACATGCTGTAGGAGCTCCACTAGATACTAGAGACTTTAGCTTTAGATGAGTTTCCAATAAACATACTTGCTTTTTTTGCCCAAGCAACATTTTTCCCATACTCTAAGTCAGCACAAATGGCATTTAAGATTCTAGATAATGGGGCTTCTTTGTTGAGAAGAACTTTAATACTGAAAAAGCAGGGGGGGGCTGAAGTTCAGGGGGGGAAATTGCACTGAAAGTTTTTTCTAGGCAAGGAAGACTACACAGCACCTGCTCACAATCTAGATGGGCTTAGTCTAAGCCAGTGGTCCCTAAATTGTGGGGTGTGCCCCCGTAGGAGGGTGCAGAAGAACATTCAGGGTGGCGCACAGTGGGGCCCAGGGCAGACCCCACGGGGCGGTGGAGAGCCATGCTTCCAGCCCCACTTCACCCCCAGCCTGGCTCCTCCCAAAATCTTGTTCAGCCCCTTGTCCTGCTCTGCCTCCAGTCCTAAGCCAGCCCCCATGGGGCGCAGGGAGGGAGCACCATGCTTCCAGCCCCACTCCACCCCCAGACCAGCTTCACCCTCAACCCCATTCAGCCCCAGTTCTTGCTCCACCTCCAGCCCAGATCCACCCCCCGTCCCACTCCACCCCACCTCAACCCCTTTCTGCTCCCCTTCCTAGCTCCACTCCACCCCTTGCTATGCCCCCAGCCCAGGTCTTCCCTAATTCCCTCTTCGCAGCCAGACAAGCTCTGCTTCTGGCCCCAGATCCTCCCCAATCCCCACTTCTGTCCCCAGTTCTGCCTTCAGCCCAAGCTCCAGTGCTGAGGAAGCCTTGGCTGTGTATTAATGGAGGGGGACACAGACTGATTCTGTTAATGATAAGGGGGGGGAACTGGAAAAGTTTGCGCACTATTTGTTTAAACTATTAGTCTCTTATTTTGTTGTACCATCATCTAAGATCTTTTCAAAGTCACCCCCTATCACCAATAACTGATGGTTCTGTTATGTTTTTTATGTTGTATTTTAAATAAATCAGTCCTTTCACTAAAATGCAAGGACTCTCACAAAACTTTTGACCTTTTAAAAAGTGTAACATTGTTCTGGTTTAGCTCAAAATTGAAATCTAGGAGAGAGACCAAAATTGCACAGAAAGACGCACTTTATCAATATCTAATAGATTCTGGAACTCATCATCAGGCTCTGATCGTAAGTAAGTTTACACACAAATTACGTGATGTAAGGTTTAAACACCTGCCAGTCTGTCTTGCTTGTAAGTACAAATAGCAGAGAATGCTAAACTCTCTCTGACATGGTAAGTATTTCCTGAAAATCTATGTATTTGCAGTTTGTAATCTAAGAGTTTTCAGAGAAAACATGTAGCCATTAATAAGCGTGGGATTCCAAGTCATTAAATTTTACATTTTGAAGGCATTGCTGTTTAATTAGCAGTTAATTCTGAGGTCTCTCTGCCTATTTTAATAGGATTGAGTGGATTGAAATGGATTAGGAGTAAAGTACAGTTTTGCTTTCAGAAATCCAGGCTCTCTTTGATCAAAGTTGCTGCTAACATTAAAAACAACTTAAAAAAATACCAGGGAAGAAATATTGCAATTTTCTATTGGAATCACAAATAAATGATATGCCAGAATTATTAACTTGATAAAACATAAAAAAAAATCAAAATTAGGATTAAAAAAAGTAGTTAATATGGTAGGATTCCTATATTAACAAGATGTAAAAAAGCATGAGTTTAATATTATCACCTGAAATTTTCTATAACAAGCTTAGTATTTGATCTAAAATATGGAAGCCTTAAAAATTTGGACCAAAATATGGACGCCTTAAAAACTTACTAACCTGAGAGAACAGAATTCTATTCTTACAGGTTCCTATACCTTATTTATCACCATAGTATCTGAGCACCTTTCAATGTTGTATTTAGTGATGTGATTAGCATCTGTCATGTGTGGTCCATTCCTTCTCTCATCCTCTCCCCAGAAGAAGAGTTGTGTGTGTGGTATAGCATTTTTATTTTGGAAGGTGTGTTCTTGTTGTTGTTTTTATGCACATAGTGCTGTATGTTTGTTAGAGCAACGAGGTCAAAAAAGTGTGCTTTTCACATGGAGCAGAAGGTGGTGAGGTTTGTGATAGTTCTTAGTTCCTGGGGGAGTTCATTCCAGTGTCTGATCAGCTCCCAAGAAAGCTCCATCTTCTGCACAAACAAGCTTTATCCTTATTTTAGAAAGTTCCATTGTGTCAGAGAAGTAGAGTTGTCATCCATGGTCTCCATTCCAGAATTCTAAGCAAACATTTGGATATTCTGGACTTACTCCATACAGCACCTTGAAGAAAAGCACCAAGCCCTTGAACTTGAATTGATATTCTATGGGACAGCGTATAAAGCAGAGATCCGTTTTTTTGTGCTCACAGTAGCCCATGGAGACGTGGAAGCAGAGAAAGAACTGACAAGGATTTGTAGGGGATTTCAATGCATGACAGTCTCTGTTAGCAAGAGTCAGGCTAACTGTAACCCTAATAACGCGAGATTTCTAGAAGCGAGGACTGTGTGAGGCGAGTGGGAAAGAACTGTGTGAGAAGTTGCTGTGACCTTGTGTAGATAACGTTTGGAATGTAAGCAATAGTCTAAATAAGTGAGAAAAATAAGTTAGCAGGATGATCTATGTATAAACAAAATGCAGTTGTTGCTTATTAATGTCTGTAACAAAGGTATAAATGCTTGCTGTAATTGTTTACCTGAAGAGAGACCTGTTCAGCTCTCTCCCTCCACGCAATTGCTAGAGATAATAAAGTATCTGACTTTGCTGCACCCAATCAAAGAGTGAGAACGGTGTTTTTCTCTGACAGAGGAGAGGAGCTGCAGTTTTCTGTATTAGCTAGAGTTTCCTAAAGGCTGCTGGCTTCATTCCCAGGTATAATGTGTTACTGTAGTCTACACAGCAAGTGACAAAGGCATGTATAACTTAGGCCATGTTATTGTCTTCCAGGATGGAATGGAGTCTCCTTGTCAAGTAGAGTTAAGAGACATTACTCACAGATGCTGCTATGTGAGAGCTCCTTGTCAACAAGGAATTGAGGAGCACTCCTAAGCCTACTACTCATATGAAATAGCTGAAAATACTGATAAAACAAACAGCCTAATGACAGCCCATCTTCATTCAGGAATAATATTATTTATATATGTATGCCCAAACTCGAAAAAAAATATGGCTTGGCATAACAGAAATACTTCTCAAACATGTGACATTGGATGCCAACTAAAGACTAGATTCTGCTCCCCTTACTCAGGTTGAGTAGTACCTTAGTCTGCATGTAATTAGTCTCATTCTCTCCCATAGTGGAGTGAGTTGTCAGCTACATAGTATGTGTAAGGGCATCAGAATCTGACTCTTAAAATAAATGGACAGTTATTCTCTGGTAAATTATACTCTCTATCTACAAAGGCTTCAGTAGGACTTAAGCATGTGAGTAATTTCAAGTATATGAATAGTCCTGTTGATTTCAATGGAACTATTTGTGTGCTTAAAGTTTTGCACATGCTTAAGTACCTTGCTGTAGTGGGTCGAATTACAACAGAGGAAAATTGTTACAGTAACTGAATCATTACTTCAGTAAAAATTGACTCAAGTATATTTTAATAAGTTACTTACAGCCCTGGTTTAATATTAACTAATACTTAACAAAGCACTGATTGAGGGTTAATTAAATGTTCACAGACAAAGAGATGAGATGTCATTTAACTGCTGAAGTTAACATGACAAACAATATATGAGTTAAGTTTTAAAACATATGTATATTAAACTTATCAGGAATGTATCGTCATTGAATTCACAATTAATGGCAAATCCCTAAGTGTTTAGTGTGCAGCAATGTACTTGAAAGAACAGATATCTTAATTTACATTATCTGAGGGCATAAAACTCATTAACTCACCCATAGCTACCTTATTAAATGCTAACTATAGTGTAAGTAAAAACTGTTCTGTTCACTTCTGAGGGCTACAGAAGGGTTAATGAATGTGTGTAACACTGAACCCTCCAGCCCTTGCATCATAAGAACGTTTGCCTTTCACTGTACATCATTTTTTTGTAATGACATTGGTGGTGCAAACATCATGCCACACTGGACTGCCAGATCACTTTACATCACAGGATTTGACGTGCCACAGCATGGACTAATGAACTGAGGCACATCACTGTTTGCCAACAAGTTTAAATTGGTTTCTTATTGTGTGCGATAACTTGGTAGGGCTGGGATAGATAACTGCATAAAGCAGGAAAAAATGGAACAAGTTATGGTTTTCATATGAAACCATTGGGAAACTTGGAATTTGATTTAGTTTCATTTTGATCCAAAAGAACCCAGAACTCAAAGGGGTGCAAATCCCCAAAGATTAAAACCAAAGAAAAGGTTTGCATGAGACCTGCCAACCAAAACTGCAAAGTACTGCACAGATTTTATGTGGCTTGGAAAAGCTTAGTGATAGTGGGGAAGCAAACGGAATCATGTAATCATCTTCAAAGGGTCTAAACCATTCTCAGGAGAGAGAACATGACTTGTGTAGTACACTCTATGCTATATTACAGGGCAAGCACTGACCAGTTTAAGAAGTTGCACCTGGGATAAAGATTCCCCTTTAGTACACAATAAGCTGAAGAGCCAAGTACATGAGCGAGCACTAAAAACTGGGGCCTTGTTTATTCAAGCACATCATTACAACATACACAATGCTGACTGCTGAAATTTGAAGTGCTCCCGCAGGGTGGGAGCAGGAAATTCAGTTTTCCACTCTCCAACCACAGGGATGTGTCACTGTTCTGCATCGACACTCATGTTTGAATCATTTAGGTTGGAGTCTAATGAAAAACAAAGGCTTGAAAATCAGTGTTCTTAAAATGCAATGGATGAAAGAATGACAAATTAGACAGAGACAGTTGGAGGTTCTTTGTATCATTCTTGGCTAAGAATTTGATCATCCAGCCAAGTTATGAAAGGAAAACAAAATATTTTCCTGTCAATGTTAAACTGTTTAAGAGTATCTAGAGACTAAATACTAGACATACTTAAGGAAATAACTGAAACCTGATTAAGTTTGGATGGATGATTCAGAAGCTTAGTGCTGGAACAGGCATATTTTATTAGAATATATATTTTAATATAAATCATATCCCCACATTTTGATTTAGATTTCAGAACAGTTTAGGCAAAGCATTTAGAGATGTGGTGGATTATAATGCTGTACAGATTTCTATAATGTCCTCACGCTCTGCAGGAGGCAAGGCATTTTGTACAAGAATTGCTGGCAATAACACAACATTATTGGGAGATCACAAATCCTGCTACTTTGGGGAAAGAGATAACATATGTTATCTGGACATTGGCAAAATGATCTTTCTCCGGTTCAACTAAATATTTAGAGGCACAGTTTTCTTGAACAACATGAAAGGAGCTACTAATTGATTATTTGAATGCAGGGATACTATTTTATTTAATTTATCTGCATAGTTATATAAATCCATACCTTGTGTTATGTAATGGTAGGATTTAGATATTATTATGATCACTATTATGGTATTGCCCGCAATGTGCTAGATCCTGCCAAACAAATAGGAAGACCCATGCCAAAATGACACACTCCACAAAGATATAGTACAATATTAAGTATGAGGGTGTTTTATTGTTGTTTGTGTTTGTTTTGTTATTCAGTGAACTCTAATGTGGAAGAAAACAGAAAAGGCATTATTGAAACCATCCCGTCACACACAAGCTATCTTAACTCTTGCTTCATTCGGAAAAAAAATCATTATTGTTACCTCCTCCTTCGCATGCAATGCTCTCATAAGTGGAACTGTGCAGGAACCGCAATTTCCATTTTGCAGAAAATGCCACAATTTTGAAATCTGCTTTAATTCCAAATCAAAGAATTTAGAAATTTCCTGTGAAACAAAATTTTCAAAAGCATTTTGTTTTGGGTCAATCATTTCAATTTCAACTTTGAAAAAAAAATTATAGCCTAAATTAAAAGAAATTTCTAAACAAAAAGTCACTTGAAACAAAATATCAAAACATTCCATACCAAAAATGTCAGAACAGAATGGTTCAGTCATATCAAAATGCTTTTTTTTTCAATTAGTTTCCAGATGAAATTTTATCAAATAGGCCCATTTCCATGGGAAGTTTAGGTTTTGATGAAACACCATTTATCCAATGAAAAAACATTCCATCAGGGGGGAAGGGGGAGGAATTGGAGAGTAGCTCTACTCATAAGTCAGCAAGTTATTGCACACCATAAAGACTGAGGGAAAAAATGTCCCTGTGTCTGACAGACTGGCATGATTAGAGCAAATCTGCATGTTTTTTCCAGCTCTACACCCCTTGTGTACCTGGTTGATGTTCCATCGTAAGATGGCTCCATACTTTTTTCTAGATTTACAAGTGTCTTGTTAGTGCAAGATTTGAGACACCAATCATGATCTCATTCTTAGTTTCACCTTCTGAGTATTCAGACAGTTAGTTTACTTTATTGGCATGACCATACAGGTTTGCCAAAGAAGGGTCAGAACTCTCAGGTATCTCAGCCTAGTTACACAATCTGACCAGGGCAGGACGTCACAATGGATTTAGGGTGTTATCCCTTGTGCGCACTTTTTTTTATTGTGCATTTCCGATGCAGTGGCAGATAATTACATAATGATCGAAAAGCTACAGCAGAAATAGCACTCTCTCACAGACTCTGTGATCCACCTAATATATAGTTAAAAACAGAGTGAAAAGCAATAGTCTTCTCTGATCCATGGCGCCATGATGGAACATCTCATTAAACAGAAGATGTTATGCAAACATATCCCAAAATCAAGGTAACAGACTCTGCATGGAGTTCAAAACACTGGCACCAGTATGCACTCAGTACTAGAAAATGCTTTTTAAAGTGTTATATTTATCCACTTATTAAAAGGAAAAAAGAAATCACAGCAGGAATAATAATAATCATAATAATAATTTAAAAAAGCTTTTCTGCATTTCACAATCAATGTAACACTATGATCACCTGTGATAATGTAACCCATGCCTGCTTGGTGTGGTGCTCTGTTCCCTTCTAGTGGCTGTTAGACTATTTAGTGATTCATGAGCCTGCTACAGCCTTGGCTAATAGACATGTGTTGTTTAGTTCATGCGTTAAGCTCCAGAGTTCCCAGGTTTAATCCCAGCCAACGCCAACCACGCATTACAGTAACATCAATATTACTCAAAGGACCTCTGATTCTGTGGGTGAAACAGTGCAGATGTGGGGCCAAGGTATCTGGGAGTGTGCCTCCCAGCCTGGATAGACAGGCATGTGCTAGCTCAAGCTAGAATGATAAAATAGCATTGTGGACATTGCAGCACTGGTGGCAGCTCAGGTGAGCCAGCTGGTATAATCTCACCTGACCTTCTTGGTCTGAGCTCTCAGGTAGCTCGCCTGAGCCACCACTGTTACACATCTACACTGCTACTTTTAGCATGCTAGCTTGGGTGGAGCTAGTGCTTTTCTGTCTACCCATACTGAGAGGTATGTTTACAGTTGTAGTGTAGACGTACCCATTGAAGTCACCAGGAGTTTTGCCACTGACCTCAATGAAACCAGGATTTCATAATAAATACATACCAGAGAACAATCTGATGATTGGAAATGAGTGAATACCTTTAAAAAAAACCAACCTGAAAATGTTAACAAATAAAAATTGCAATTCTTCCAGCTCTGTTTGTTGGCCTGAAAGTTACACACCTCTGCCTCAATTAATCTAGGCACTCAGGCACACACCAAACTTGAAGCCAATAGGACTACTAATGTGCTTAAACTTGAATATGTGCTTAAATACCTTGAGGACTGAACTGAAACCCTAAATACATATTTAGGAAGCAGAATAACTGGCTTGAGTTTTAGAGGTGCTGAATACCTATAATGTTAATTGACTCCAGTGAAAGTTGGATACTCCCCATATTTGACCTATAGCCAAAACACCAGCCAGTTTCTGTACCTCCAAGCATATTTTGTTCCTATTATACTCAAACTAAGTTACTGAAATATTTAAAAGGTATCCACACAAAAATGTCTGTTCAAATACTGCCTTAAATGCAAAAAGAAAGCCCCTGTTTTTCTTCAATCATTTTATATTTTTTTCAAAAAAACTAAATTGACATTTATTTCAAATTTACATGTTCTTTGTCATAAAATAATAATGTAACTTTATCAGACTAATAAAACTTTCTCAGAAGATGGAGGCAGCAATCTTGTTTCCAGATGATAAATTAGATTATGAAAAAAATCACTCTCCTTTAAATTCAGTCTGGCAAACAGAGCATTTTCAAATGCTGGTTTTGGTTATGTTCAATTCGGAACTGAAACATAACTAGTAAAGCTGTGCCAATTCTTCACCATGTTTAATTGCTTGCATGTTATAAGCCTGTTCCTTACCCTTTGTCTATTTTGTGTCTTTTAGACTCGAAACCTTCCATGGCAGAGATTATCCTTTATTTGTTAGTATGCCTAGAACAACGGAGCCCCAACCCTGATTGGGGTCCTTGGGCACTTGCATAATATAAATCTTTACTACTAATAAATCAATTATTATTTTATATAGTGTTTCTCCCTTTATCACTGTTTTTTTCCCCCATAGACAGATGGTCTCCCCCAAGAGATCTTTCCAATAAGAGATTTTTATCTCCAGACCTGCAGGTTCTCCAAAGCCACTCCCCATTCTGCCTGCGCTCCGCTAGAAGTCAATGGCAAAAGTGCTTCAGTGGTGCAGGGCCAGTCCTTCTAGGTGCACAGGAAAACTTTCCCCAAGTACCATGTTCCCTAATGTGTCTTCCAGTCCTATAATACAGTTTCCCTCATCCACTCATTTTCCTCCTAACAACCAAACAACTAGAAATTTGCTTCAGCCCTCCCACCACTGGCAGCCATAAACCCAACACTACTGAGAGGGAGAAGAATGGCTGGAGGGAGTTGTAAGTTGTGGCTGCTCAAATAACCTTTGTTATACTCATCATCTCAGTTCTGAATCTAGTTCCACTCACTGCCCAATTGTTCCCCAGCATTGGCTCTGCTCCTACACCAGGCTTTCCAACTAGCAATGCCAGTCACTGCACTGCTGTTTTAATTGCAGGGCATGCTAAACAGAAGGAAGAAAGGAACTGTGAGCTTTGCATCAACAGCAACAAAACCTATTTTGTTTAGATTTTAATTGGTAGAGTCTGAAGTCTAACTAGATGGATATGAATCATCAATGAAAGGCTGAAAAACACATCGTCTAATGTCAACAATATTAAAACTGGGTGCTTGGAGTCAATAGAAGCTTTTGTGTGCTTGTCATTTTTGAAAATCAATCCTCTTATTTAGGTGCCTGTATATGGGCTTTGGAAACTAATTTTTAAAAAATCTTGGTCTAAAACTATTCTCTGGATTTGCAGGATGCTGTTTTCCAGCATCCATTTACTTCATCATTTTGAAATGACTTTCAGTTTGAAGCATGGCTGATATCCTGTCCCATGAGAACACACACCACTTGACAATAGCTGGAAAATCATGTGGAACCTTAAACCAAACCATTCGATTTGGAACAGTCAGAACTGATCAGGGTGGGTTGCAAGTAGGTATGTCTAGGTAAGATATAAACTGTTAGAAAAGATTTTATTCATATCTTTTTAAATTTGTTTAACTGTGCTTTTATTTTATTGTTTACTAAACCTGGAGCCTAAATCAGTTTAGCATAACCCAATATGCACAAGAAAGGTCTGATAGCTAACAAAGGGACGGACAAGTCCAAACAACAATAAGATCTTGATCTAAACTTTCCAATCATCAGAGGAGGTTGAATCCAGAGTTTTGTTCAGTCCATTAGGTGCTGTTGGTGACTGTAATGATTGTATAGCGAGTTTTGTGATATTTAGTACTTTTCTTAAAGCTGCAGCTCTTGAATAGAAGCAGAACTGGGCCCATTGTCTGTATAAAGGGATATCACCATGGTTCATAAACATATTAGGGCATATCTACTCAGAGCAGCAATGCACATTATGAGGGTATCATTTCTAAAGCACAGTAATGTGTTGTTCACTAAATGGTTGGTGTAGGCTCTGCTGGTGCACACAAGAAGGTCCCTAGTGCGCTTTAATGTAGTACTCTTTATGTTAAAGTCCACTAAGGACCTTTCAGTGTGCACCATCCGTATCTACATGGACCAATTAGTACACAACACCTAGTTCACTTTAGAAATCACACCACTGTAATGTGCATTGCTGTTCCATGTAAGCAAGGACTAGGTAACAGCAAGCCTGAATTTTCATAAGTGACCATTGATTTGGGATGCCTCCGTTTTGTGTAGCCAGCAAGACAGATCTTAAATAGATCTGATTTTCAGCAATCACTGAGTAGAGTACCCCAAAACTGAGGCTCCCAAAAATCACTAGTAACTTTTTGAAAACGACAACAACAGCAGCCATGATTCCCACTGCCTGTTGCTCCTCCCCCTCCGGAGCATTGGCTAGGGAAGGGAGAACACAAAGTTAAGTTACACACAGTGATAACTACAAAATAGAGTTCAAGATATTCTCTGAAACTATTCACAACCACTACACACTTTCATAAATCATTGTTGTCACTGAATAAAATGGAATGGAAAATTAGAATTAAGTAAAAGGGCAGGTTACTTAGCAGCTGATGGTAGAAAAATAAATTTCAGATGTCAAAAAAGGGAGAGGGGCTGAGAATCAGGAACTGCCTATGAAACTTTCCAGTAACCTTGAAAAAGTGGCTTAAAATAACAAAGCTTATTTTAGAAGTCCTGTGTGGTGTGATGCCTCATCTGTAGCATATAACGAAGAAAATGTAGCATATAAAAGAGGAAATGGAACTTCTAGAAAAAATAGTAAGTCCTTCTCTGAAAGGTCCTGGAATAGGAGCATTTATTATATACTGTGGTAGTTGGATAAAACGATTTGTGTTTTATTTTTATGAACTGTATTGTCGTTGAGGGTTACACAATCTGGTTAGAGAACACTGTTTTCTTATTCCTTTTGGCAGAAGGGGAGATGGAATGCAAGCTGTACTCTGAATAGTAAATCTAAACAAGGAATGTAGCTCAGTGTTTTTGTTGAGTGCAATTTTTTTTAGTAACTCTTTATCTGATATTAGCATTCTGTGAAGGTATAAATAAATCATTCTTCTACAATCCAGTACAAAATTTACTTTTCTGCTTGTTTTTTCTTTTGACCTAAGCAAGTGTGAGTTAATTTAATGCTCAGGAGGGACTCATAGCACTGGCTAGAATCAGAATTGTGCAAACTTCTGCCACACACAGTTGTGTTGCTTCACCTCAACTCTGAACTTTGGCATTCTTGCTATTCCAGTTCTGTGCTTTTCTACAGCAGAAACTGCCAATTATGAGGAAATTTGCCATTTTCCCCCCTCTTTAATTTTCTCAGCTCAGAAAAGGGAAAATTCAAACTGTGGGGAAATACTTATTTAGTAGCTGTATGTGTTTTAGAGTTAAATTCAGCAGTTATTATTAATTATTATTTACATTTATACACCTCTACCTCGATATAATGCTACCCGATATAACATGAATTCGGCTATAACGCGGTAAAGCAGTGCTCCGGGGGGGGCGGGGCTGCGCACTCCAGTGGATCAAAGCAAGTTCAATATAACACGGTTTCACCTATAACGCAGTAAGATTTTTTGGTTCCCGAGAACAGCGTTATATCGAGGTAGAGGTGTATTATGGTAACACTTAGGGATCTCTCCACCAGTCAAGTTTGGGGACCTATTATGCTTGACACTGTACAACCACAGAATAAATGTATGTCTATATTGCAAACTGGCATATGATTGCAACATGTGTAAACATACCCAAGCTATCTTTAATCTGTGGCAGCACAGATTTCAGCATAGGGTTAGCCAGCCAAGTATGTACTCAGGGTCCTAACAGGGTTTGTACAATCCATGCTGAAGCTGTTGATGCTGCAGCTTCATTGATATTGATGCCTGAGCCAGCTAAATTAAAGATAGCTTGGGTACATCGACACATGCAGCCTTGTCTAAACTTGTGGTGGCATGTACAGTACATGTAGCTACATGCCACCTTGCAAGGTAGGTTTTAACTACAAGCAGCGCCGAAAGGCTCTGGCATTCCCCACTGCCAGAGTCTTTCACTGTAGCGGGGAGGTAGCAGGATGCTACTCTGCTAAAAATAGCAGTGTGGATTTAGGAGGCACTGCTTGGCATATAGAGAGCTGTGTAGGGTGCAACAATCAGGGTCCAGACAACCGAAGGGGAGAACAGGGGGTCTGAACCCCAAAGAGTAAACAGTTGAATCAGCTGATTGAATATAATGTTATTGTGTATTAATATATGCCAAGCAAGGTATTTTATAAAAGCATGTAAGGTTCTGAACATGGTCATTATGAGACACGTATAAAGACCATACTTATAAATCTATGTAGTTGTGCATATAGAATAGTATGTTCATGGCCATTGTGACAATTTCAAGTACATCTCACAGCAGGGAGGGGCTCCTCTCAAGCCAGTTGTTTACATGAAACTAACTTCAAGTACCCATCCGTTGTCCGTCCAGAATAAGACCAGGGTGGATCATTAGAGTAATAGGGGAAAAAAACTGAAACAACTTGAAACTAAAAAGAAAACCATAGGCTATGTCTACACTACAGAACTTACAGAGATGCAGCTGCCGCACTGTAGTGCTGCTATTGCAGAGGCTCTAAGACGATGGGAGAGAGCTCTCCTGTCGACTTAATTACTCCAGCCCCCACGAGTGCTTAGGAAACCCAGGGTTACAGGGCAGGTGGTGACAGAACCCCTCACTTTAAAGAGTGTGGCAAACCCAGGACAAACGGCTACAAAAGGGGGGGGGGAGTAGTAATTAGTCCCGGGGGTTAAAAGGCCTCTCCCAAACCACTGAGGGGAAATAAGGTTCAGCTGGAAAAGGGGTTACCAGGGAACTAATTAGGTTCAGCTGGCTCCAACTGCTTGAGACCTTTTTAAACCCTCCCCAGCGTGGAAGGGGGAGAAGAGAGTGAGAGAAGCAGGGAAGCTGCCAGTAAGCTAGGTGCAGCAAGGCTCTGAACCCTCCCAGCAAGAAAGGCTGCACTCTGTCCCCAGAAGGGAAGAAAAACAAGCGCAAGGGACTGACTGAGGGAACGAATAGCCAGACCCTGTGCTACCTACGAGGATTTGCTTTCCCCAAGCCTGTGTCTCCAAGGCTAAAAAGGACTGAGCCTGCTGAGGAGAAGAAGGTACTTTGCCACAAGAGTAACATGGGTGAATTTAGTACACTTGAAAGCTACGATAACTGCTGCTGTCCAGAGGTGAATAAACACAGCATATCACTCTTTAGGCCTGGCAATCAGGCATCTTTCCCAACACTACATTAACTAAAAAAGGGCAAAGTAAATGACTGTGCATTTACTATAGATGCTTATTTTTACCACTGACAATTATAGCAGATAAAACTCCAGTGCTTGTTACCTTTAAAGGAAACTTGCAAAGAATAAAGATGTTAAACTCCAGCAATGTTAAAAGTAAAGAGCAGTCGTGCACCAACTTATTCTGGTCAGAGCATTTGCCCTTGAGAGTGTAATGAGAATTTGAGTGACAGGTTGACTCAGTAATCTGGGTACTCACCCTAAACCTGAAACCCTTTAGAACTAGATGTGAATCCCTCTTTGTGCTGCTTCCTGCAGGGCTGTTTAAATCCTCCTGCTGATATGTTCAAAAACTCCAATTGCCTTAAAGGTAAATATAACCTCAGGGGGCCTGTAATAAGATTAGGAGCAAATTAAAAGGTTAAACTGTGGTCTTGTTGAGAAATTTAAACTCACATTTGCAATTTGCAAATTGCAAACCTCCATCTAATCTTTGTGGCAGGGATTAAAATAAACTATTGATTTTATTGGAGAATCAATAATCCTAAAAGTGTGCGATTTCACTTCTGGAAGATGCTGATAGGGTAGAGAAAACTCAACTCAGAAGAATGAAAAATGCCAAAAGTTAATAAACTGTAGCCATGTGCACTATTCTGTAACATCCAAAGAGGTTTATGGATTTCTGTCAGTAAGAAAGCAATACTCAGAACATAGGTACTAGAGGTGAGGTTTGAATGGAAATAACTGCACAGAAGTACCATAAAAATGGAAGCCAAGAATCAAGTAGCCCATATGTAACAGAGTTCTTGGAGGGCCATGTGGTCAAGTGGGTAGGGCTCACCTAGTATCTAGCCCCACTTCTCAGTATGAAGACCTTTGAGTCCAATTCTTCACCCATGTATGGGCTCAGCTTCACCTTGGGTTTTCAGTCTCCTGACCCTCTAATTACCAGAGTGTGAGTCAGGTGGGAATGAGACTTATGCCCCTCCTGCAGCAGGGGCAGTTGGTAAGGGAGCCTGGGCCCTCCCACTTCACTGGGCTCTGACCCAGGGTCCTAGGAAAGTCAGTCAGTGTCTGGCACCCTGGAGTGCCCTTGAAGTTACCCCCTTTGGGTAACTTCCAACCCCCCGTCTCTCGCCATGGCTTCACGTCCAATATAAGATGATAAATGAAAAAGAACAGACAACTAAACTTTCGGCCCCAGCTGGGCTTAGTGTGCAGTCCTAGTTCTCCCAGGGTGCTCCTTCAGCACCCTCGTTCAGGAGCCCTCAGGTAGGTTTATCTTCCTCCCCAGCCCCTCATTTTTAAGCTTCTTCTCCAGTTGGAGCATGCTCTGCAGGTCTGGCAGGGCAGGGCTATGTGGGCCCAGTATTGTCCTCTAACCCCTTCGGGCCTAGTGTGGGGTTTGTACTCCGCATCACACCATACCAGAAGAAAGGACAGGCCAAGTATTCAACTCCTAAAAAGCACAGCTAGCTATCAGACAGGGGTGATCCCAGAAATTTTTCACATGGTAGACCCAACTGAACCACTCTCAGTTTAACTTAGTATGGTGCCACTCAGGTTTGGCCCAACAGTATCTTCGTCAGAAGACTTCATCAGTTAAGACTTCATCAGAACAAAGAGCAGAGGCCATACTTACAAGATGGGAGAGACTATCCTGGGAAGCAGTGACTCTAATCCAATCCTTGGGTATATACACAGGGGAATCTCAAGTAGGAATAGAGAGGTTATTTCACCTTTAACATTAGGTCACATTTCACCTAGGTCACATTAACACCACCCTATACCGAAAACCTACCGACCGCTATGCCTACCTTCATGCCTCCAGCTTCCATCCCGGGCACACCACAAGATCCATTGTCTACAGCCGAGCACTGAGGTACAACCGCATCTGCTCTAACCCCTAAGACAGAGACCAACACCTACAAAATCTCCACCACGCATTCTCAAAACTACAGTACCCGCACGAGGAAATAAGGAAACAGCTCAACAGAGCCAGACGTGTACCCAGAAGCCTCCTAATGCAAGACAAACCCAAGAAAGAAACCAACAGGACTCCACTGGCCATCACATACAGTCCCCAGCTAAAACCCCTCCAACGCATCATCACGGATCTACCACCCATCCTGGACAATGATCCCACACTTTCACAAACCTTGGGTGGCAGGCCAGTCCTCGCCCACGGACAACCTGCCAACCTGAAGCACATTCTCACCAGTAACTGCACACCGCACCATAGTAACTCTAGCTCAGGAACCAATCCATGGAACAAACCTCGATGCCAACTCTGCCCACATATCTACACCAGCGACACCATCACAGGACCTAACCAGATCAGCCACACCATCACTGGTTCATTCACCTGCACATCCACCAATGTAATATAGGCCATTATATGCCAGCAATGCCCCTCTGCTATGTACATCGGCCCACCTGGACAGTCTCTAAGGAAAAGGATAAATGGACACAAATCACATATTAGGAATGGCAATATACAAAAACCTGTAGGAGAACACTTCAACCTCCCTGGCCACACAATAGCAGATCTTAAGGTGACCATCCTACAGCAAAAAAAACTTCAGGACCAGACTTCAAAGAGAAAGTGCTGAGCTTCAGTTCATCTGCAAATTTGACACCATCAGCTCAGGATTAAACAAAGACTGTGAATGGCTTGCCAACTACAGAACCAGTTTCTCCTCCCTTGGTTTTCACACCTCTACTGCTAGAACAGGGCCTCATCCTCCCTGATTGAACTAACCTCGTTATCTCTAGCTTGCTTCTTGCTTGCATATAGATACCTGCCCCTGGAGATTTCCACTACTTGCATCCGAAGAAGTGGGTATTCACCCACGAAAGCTCATGCTGCAAAGCGTCTGTTAGTCTATAAGGTGCCACAGGATTCTTTGCTGCTTTTACAGATCCAGACTAACACGGCTACCCCTCTGATACCATTTCACCTTTGAATTTGTCAATGTTATGACTGCTGGTGGAATATTATGACCAATATATGTTGCGTGGCATATATATAAATAAAATCATATTAATATGTATTATTCTCACTAAATATATATATTAGTATGCATTAAGCATAAATACTATAGCAGTTAGCCTAAATTGGCCTACAACTTTATTATAATCTTGTTCACATATGCTAAGTACACATAACATTTTGCATTTACTGAAGTATGGTTTGGCTTAAGTAGATAAGAAAACTGTCAGGATCAGGACATATCAGGCTCAGTTACTCTCACAGATCAGTACTGGAATGTCCCAAAGGGAAAGGACATGCTATATGAGTGTTCTACTCTGGTACAAACCTAGGAGTTGCCTTTGCACTCCTGGGAACCTGGAATGCATGTGTTCAGAACAAAGAGATAAGAGGTACACCACGGTACCAGAAAAACAAGGTAAAAAGCTGATTGGTGAAATCTAGTTTCAGATGACTCACACTGTTCTTTTTACTTGTAAACAGGAAAGGTATAAAAAGATGGCTCTAGGGGAGTAGCTTTGGGAGCACACCTTCTGTGTAAGATGAATGTAATGATGCAGCACGTGACAGCGTCTCAGAAACTGTTATATAAAACCTTTCCCCTGTATTACATTGTTCTTGGTTTATAGCAATAAACCTGACTGATAGTGGTTATATGGGGTCTTAAATATATTTCATAACAAACAAAAGTGTGGTCAAGCAATTGACTATACAATATATCAGCAACTGTGTCCAGTTCTGGGGTCTACAATACAAGAAGGATGTTGATAAATTGGAGAAGGTTCATAGAACAGCCACGAGAATGATTAAAGGATTAGAAAACATGCAATATCGTGATAGACTCAAGGAGCTTAATCTGTTTAGCTTCACAAAGAGAAGGTTAACGGCTGACTGGATCACAGTCTAAGTAGTTAGATGGGCAACAAATATTTAATAATGGGCTCTTCAGTCTAGCTGAAAAAGTTACAACAATATCCAGTGGCCAGAAGTTGAAGCTAGAAAGATTCGGATTGGAAATAAGGTGCAATTTTTAACAGTCAAAGTAATGAACCCTTGCAACAATTTATCAAGTGCTGTGATGGATTTTTCATCATTGGCAATTTTTAATTCAAGACTTGATGTATTTTAAAAGACATGATCTAGTTCAAAACAAATTCTTTTGGGGAAATTCATGGACTGTGTTATACAGGAGGTCAGACTAGGTGATCATAATGGTCACTTCTGGCCTTGGAATTTATGAATCTGAATTTCTTAAAATATAGTCATATCTGTAATTAACTTATGAGGTTCACATGAATCATTATATAAGCCCAGCTACCTGAGAGAACACCTTTTCCTCTGTAACAAAGACTTTACACAACAACTGTTGTTCCACTGGACCCTTGAAACTGTGCTGACCACTAGGAGAGACTTGTGAGCATAGGGCAAAGAACTTTTACGACAGCTGGACCTAAATTCATTCCCCACAAAAAACAGAGAATTCATATCTTCCACCTACCAATCTCTCTCTCTCTCTCTCTCTCACACACACACACACACACACACACACACACACACACTCTCTCTCTCTCTCTCTCTAAAAAAATAACCAAATTACACAATAAAGCTATTTCTCCTAAAACCTATATCAATATTAGTGAACACATATATTAGGAGAGACTTTGAAATGAGTCCTCTAAATATAGACTAGCACTTGTTGTTCTAAATATGGAAAGGGAGTTCCTCAGACCTTAGTGCACAAAAGGAAAATAGGATGGGTAGGGACACTACAGCCTATAATAATAAAAGTTTGGTTTTGGTTTATTTTATTGAAAATACACATACTTTTAATAACTTTGTAAACATATGGCCCAATGTACCCTCCACTATGTTACTCCAGTTTTATGCTGGTGGAGTTTAGTTGAGATCAATGGAGCTTCCTTGGCTTAAAACTTGAATAGTACAGTGGTGAATCAAGTCTTTTGAACAGGGTTTTCAAAAATTATTCTACTTTGACCTAATGTTGCTCCTAATAAAGCCAATGGGAGTTTTACCATTGCCTTTGATGGGAGCAGACTTAGGCTAATGCTGAGCATTTTTGAAAGTCCCACCCGTAGACTACTTCAAGTTATCCAATTTGTCCTGTTGCATATATTCTCCGAATCTCTTCTAAATGCATTACCATGTTTACTTTTCTAAATGCTTCTGCTTTTAACACTATATTCCAAGCTTTTAACTGACTCATACTAGTGGCAGGGAACATCAGCAGACCACAACTAATTTTCTATGTCAGAGTGCAAATACCACCTACAGATCAATCAGATCCTGTTTACATAATGCTCTGGTGACTCTGAGCCTGACAGATGTACAACATTTTAACTGTTGCTAAACTAGTTTGCAAGCAGTATAACCACTAAAGCGTACCAAAGTAGTTTATCTCACTTATCACACTTAAATGTTATATCAGGGAATTCATTTTCAAAGGCTCAGTAGTTTCTTGCCATACATTTAACAAAAAATCACAATACTATCAATGAAATGTGATAGTCAGTAAATATCCCATTTTATTACAGACAGTTCCAGAAATATAGTTGTCAATTATCTATATGACTGTTATTTTCAGTTTTTTGTTGATAGCTTAGGCCCTGATCCTGAAAACTCACACATGCTTAACTTTACTGCCAAGAGTAGTTCCACTAAAATCAAAGGGCTCCCCAGGGTGGTAAAGTTAAGCATGTGTACAATGTTTGAAGGATCAGGAACTCAGTGAACAATATATTCTGTATTGAAAGATGGCACAGTAAATTGTGAAAGGGGCTAGACTGTGTTTTCAGCTACTCTGAAATAAATCCAAAATAATTCCCTTAAATCCAAACCTAACTAATATCTGAAGCCAGTCTTTTAAGTCACCAGTCCTAGTGGTTAGGAAAGGAAGATTTACCATTCTTTTATTTAAAATGAGAAATACCACCCCCACCCTCTTTCTATAACCTTGTAGAGAAGTGATTTGATTTTTTTCGAATTTTTTTCTTCATGCAGCTTAGTATTAATAAATAACTGGTAATAATAACCCAGTCGGTTGCTAACTGCTGAAAAACAAAATATCTTGGATGTATCTGGGCTTCTCATTTTAGGGCAATATTGGTGTTATCCCTCTGTGTCCACATAGGGATTAAAGAGGCAAAAGGCATTCCCTTATCCTCCTTTACAGGCTACCTCCATCACAGCCCTGAGGGAAGAGAGGAACCTCCAGGGACTGCTCTCCCCAGTCATGTGGGCTATCAGGAGTGAGGAATGGCTGAGGCCTTGGCCCCTCATCCTACACTAGTGTACTGGCCAGGACAGCTAAACCAGCATAGAGGGAGAAGTAATCTGCTCTAGCCACTATTCCAGATTGATACTCACAGCCTCTCTACTTGCATTTAGACAGATAGATTTTAGTCTGAGCAATTATGACAAGATATGGGTGGCTGTGTGGAACCAGGACTTTTATGATGTATCTGCTAAGCAGGGGACTACAACTCCCATCAGCCCGCTCCCCCTGCACATCCCCTTCCTCCTGGCTAGGTAAGAGGAAAGATCCTGAAACTGGAAGTGGCTGTGTTCTGTTTGAGGCAATGGCATCATGGCTAGCCAGGAGCAGCAGAGAAGCTGAAGCAGCAGTGGGGAGGCAAGCAGGGAGCTGGAGGGAAGCTGAAGTCAGAGCAGAATCCCCAGGAACAGAATGCAGAGCCGCATGTGGAATAGGCTGAGAGTGCCAGATGTTACAGCTGGGTGCAGGCCTGCATGAGACTTATGGGGGAGCAGCAGCAACTGGGCAGGGAGCCATTGCAGAGGGACCCCAATGAGAGACCCTAACTGAACCAGGCCTGGAAACCTAAAGCACCTATTTGCTTGAATAGAGACTGAACTGGAGAGAGCACTGTAGGCACTAGGCCTGAAGAGCCCTGATTCTCGATGGGATTGACCAGGAATGCAAACAAGAACTATTGTAGATCACATTGAACTGTAATTGTCTCTGTACCTAGGGTATAGGGAACATTTCCTGTCAGTCCTAGTAAACAGGGCCGTCTCTAGGCACCAGCGTTCCAAGCATGTGCTTGGGGCGGCACTTTTCAAGGGGCGGCACTCCGGCCCTTTGGAGGCGGCACTTTTCAAGGGGCGTTGTTTGTTTTTTTTGTTTGGTTGGGTTTTTTTGTTTTGTTTTGTTTTGCTTCGGCAGTGGCAAAAAACCTGTAGCTGGCCCTGCTAGTAAAAACCTTTCCCTTAGCCATGTGCCCGAGTGGTTATTGGGACCCATAAGGGTAAGTTCCTACAAGGCCAAGATGCTGAAAAATTTATAGTGCTTGCACGCCACTGGCACCATAAGGTTTGGTGAACTGAGCATCCTCAATAATTACACTTCATTTTGTTCTGTGCAGTGACCATTTCAAAGTTGTTTTAGATTTTTTCTGAGCAAACCCAATTATTTGCAAATCCACTTTTCCTTTGCTTGTTCAAATGGACTCTTTTTACCCTATAGTACCTTGCTATTGAACATTACCCACATATATACTTGAATCAATCACTGCCTTCAGTATGTGTAAAGAAATGTTTGATTTATAGCTAAAATATAATAATATATTGCCTTGACTCTAAAGTGTCCTGAAAACATTAACTATGAAAAAATTCCAAAGCAATAAAGGACTCAGTATGCTTCTTTTCTAGGGACACTAGCGCTGTGTAAGACGTAGAGGTGAATTGACTGGCACAATAATGCAAGAACATATTTCTAGGTGACTGTAAGAAGTGATGGATTAAATATGTAGTTTTTTTGATGACACTGTTCTTGTCTTGGTAGTAATTTTCTGTTCCGCACACAGAGATGTGTGCTAAAGCTATTGTTCCTTGTTCTATTTTACAGATTCTGTACTGGATTAGAGGGATATATTTGGGGACAGGAGATGGAAATTGGATTGTTATATCAGAATTGTAGAAGTGATGGAAATAAATTAAGAACGTGAATAAAGGCTCCATGTAAAACAGTGGTTCTCAAAGCCGGTCCGCCGCTTGTTCAGGGAAAGCCCCTGGCGGGCCGGGCCGGTTTGTTCATCTGCCGCGTCTGCAGGTTCGGCCGATCGCGGCTCCCAATGGCTGCGGGAAGTGGCGTGGGCCGAAGAATGTGCTGGCCGTGGCTTCCCACAGCCCCCATTGGCCTGGAGCGGCGAACCGTGGCCAGTGGGAGCCCGTGATCGGCCGAACCTGTGGACGCGGCAGGTAAACAAACCGACCCGGCCCACCAGGGGCTTTCCCTGAACAAGCGGCGGACCAGCTTTGAGAACCACTGATGTAAAATATATAAATGTATAAATCAAGGTCAAGTAATTGAGCAGAATAGTCGAATAGTTTGCAAATATTTTCATGGATAATTATGTGTGAATATTCACACAGCTACCATGTGGTAGACTAAAATGTTTGCACCACAATTTTCCATGAATTTTATCAGAAATATGTATTAGTTAAAAATTCATGTTGGAAGCTTTTATTCATAATATTCCTATTAGAGTGAGAAATTAATGACTAGAACTTATTAATGACTCCTAGCTCACTGAAATCAATGTGAGTTTGCTACTGACTTTAGTGGGGGCAGGATTTCACCCATAATTTTTTTTAAACGCCATTAGTAAAATAGTTACCTTAGGTAGTATTTTCTTTTTAAATACACATTGTATATCAGTGTAAGTGCTATTTTTGGAGAAGTTTGGTTTTTTGTAAATAAAATATATTTTGAATAAACATCACAATTTACTGACAATAGAAACACAAATCAGAGGGTTGTTCTGGATGTCAGCTCTTCTCTGAAGCTCTGGAAGCACTACCGGTGACACTGGCAGACCAAGAGCCAGCTCATGACAAGGCCTCTAGGCCTCTACAGAACACTGACAAATACATAGCTGGAACCAGACTGGCTCACCTGTTGTTAAAATATTTTAATTATTTTATTTTAATTATTTTAATTATAAGAATGTGTTCAGTGTTTAGACTTTATGAAATGTTTGTAAGGTGCTGCATGTGTTAATCTCACTTATAATATCTGTATCCCATGTTATAAGGTAATATTTAAGTGTTTGCTCTGTAACTATAAATCACCAGATAGGAGAGAAGCATTAATGAGCGTGAACTACTAGTTTTCAACAGTAGGTGTTATCTCCAGCCCAACAAAGGAGGCCCATCAACACCAGATGAACCATTGTTGGACAAAAGACTTTGTTGTTTGCTCTCCCCTCCTTGCCCTCTCATGAAGAGGAGATGTGCAAACAAATTCCTCCCAACAGCTGAATTTGCAACTCAAAGTAGAAATGGGGAAGGAATAAAAAGCCCTAACAAGGAAGAAATGCATCTTTTATGCTGCTTGGACTCTGAGGGGCAAGGATTACTAGTATAAGCACAAAATCCCCAATGCTTGGCCTGGGTTAGCCCTAAAGGACATATAGAGCTTGATTATTATTGAAACTTCTATTACCTTTTGGAACTTAAGACTGTATCTCATTTGTGTGTGCATATATGTTTACCTGCTTTAATCTTGCAAATAACTCCTATTTCCTCTTGCTAGTTAATACATCTTTAGATAGTTTATTATAGGATCGACTACAATCATTGTCTTCAGTCGAGATCTAAGCAATTGACCTGGAGTAAGTGACTAGTCCCCTGGGACTGGGAGTAACCTGAATATTGTTGTAATTTTTGGTGTAAGGGACCATCTATCACAAAGGCAAGCTTACCTGGGTGGCGGGATACAATGGAATACACAAAGGAACTCTCTGTGACTCAATGGTTAGGCTGTTATAGTGCTTCAGGAGTTTACACTTGATACTTGGTTGGTGACATCTAAGAATAGAATGTACAGCCAATTTGGGGTTTGTGCCCTGGTTCTCAGTAGACTGCATTGAGGTTGGTACCCACATTCTTGAGCCACTGCTGGACACCTGGACACTCCCGTTCTCTGTATACTTTATATTATTCTGCAAAACTATATTCAATGCAATATACTGTTGTGACGGTGCACTCATAACGTCACAACTGTCTATCACATTTACTTAGTAAAACAAATTCCATGTATGTATTATAAAAAATAAATTACATATTAAAACTTGGCAAACTTAAATTAAATTGAGGAAGCAAAATTTAAATTCAAGAACAGAAACTCAGTGTGGTCTGATGCTACCATGTTGTTAGCACATTCACCTATAATTCCAAGCTATTGTGAATGTGCATATCATAATAGTTACAAAATAAAGGCAACAAGAATGTTCCAGGTAGACATTTACTGGGGATAAAAGTCCACAGCTGCAGCTAGTTAGTAATATTTATGCAAAAATTATTTTGATTGTGAAGACTACATGATCCTCTTCAGCGGAGTATACCTTTTTTCCCCCTTTTTTTGTTTTTTTAAGTTACATTACTGTTTAATTCACTAATATTTGCACTACCCCAAATTTAGGTCTTCTATCACCATATTTTCAATCTTTCACCAGCCAGGTTGTTGCTCTGAGTCAGGGATTGATCTCAAAGAGGATTGTGTGTAAAACAGCAAATTAACCATCATGAGGTTTAATTCCTCCTACTGGTTTCTGAATAGCTGATGTCCCAGTATAACAGAAATCCAAGCAGCAGTAGCAATTAGACATGACAAGACATTTTCCACATACTGTTTTGTCTAATAAACTGTCAGATAGTGCAGTTTTCCTGACTTTTAATTACCATGCCACCCACAGTTAGTATATGTTCACCAACTGCTTCTGCTTGAGAACTAATCCATCTTCTCCTCAAATGTATGGTTATTAAAAGCAATGGAACCCTGTCGGAACTTGTGCTTATATAAGTGTAATATAACAAAAAGATAGAGTTATGCTAAACAGTGTCTTGGAGGGGGACATTTTTCCTCCTGTGAACCGTGCATTTTTCTTCTTAAGGGATCTAATCCTGCTCCTATTCAAGTCAATGAGTATTTTGCCATCAACTTGAATGGGAACACATTCAGGCCCTATGTGAGCTATACACACAAATAATTCCTTTGTTAGGAAGTTCTGTGGACAATTAATAGGCTCAGAGACGTTTGAGATGGAAAAGATCACTAGTATTAGATCATATGCACTATCCCAAAGCCAGTGCAGAATTGTTCCTTAAAGCCATTTTCTAATGTGTTCTAAAGTCTGACTTTAGCTGTTAATAAATAGTGACTTCATTGGGACTACTCATGAAAATAAAGCTAAGCATGTGCAAAAGTGTTTGCAGGATTGAGGCCAGGGAGGATATAGGGGAGATAAAGGCAAGCACAGTGAGGGGGGATATCACTTTTTACGGCACAGTTAGCTCCATGAACATCAGCCACAACCTGTTTGCATCATGGTTTCCTCGATGGTTAATTTTTTAACTTGATTTTGTATGTTTTAAATTAGAAAAAAGTTTACTTTATAAACATAAAAATTACAGTTAACAGAAATATAATAAGATGTTTTCTTACCATTCATAAAAGTTTTGTCTAATACCAAGCAGGCCTTTATAATAATAGTATAGGAACATACAGTAAAAATCACATAATTGTGCAAAGCAGTTATAAAAAAAGAAATGTATCCGGTTTGTTTCTTCTCTAAACACAGTGCCCCAGTAGCTGTGAGAGGAGCAAAAAGAGTTCTAAAATGTAATGCGCAGAGATCCTGGGAAAAGACTTCTAGGTCTGGCTCTCTTAGGGCTGAGTTTTGGCTTCAGACACAACTGATTGCAAAGGGCTGTGCAGAGCTGCACAACCCCAGAGAAGTTCCTACAGATTGTGGCTCAATTGCAGGCAGCAGGCTGGGAAGAAGTTTGTGGCAGCCCTAGTACAGTCAATGGCAGGTTGGGTAGCAGTACTCCCCACAACCTCAAATAAAACTGACTTCCCCAAAAATAAATGAACCTGTCACTTGTAGTTTCACAGGCCACAGAGGGAAGCCCTGGGAGTCTGTGGGGTGACTGTGAATAGCCTTTGATTTTTAGGGGAAAATGTAATGAGAAATTTACACTAAATTAAAGGCCTAGTGTGACAGGGTGAACACACTGTTCAATACTCCTTGGAGGAGGTTTACAGTCTTGTGGAACCTCACTCCAGAACTGAACCAGAAAAGGAGAATCCAGAGTGCCACATAACTGGGTATCAGTTGGGTTGTTTGTTTTTGGTTGGTTGGCTGATATTTGGGGGGGTGTGGGAGGAGGGAGGGAGTGGTTCTGAAGGGTGAGATGCACAGAGGGTCTTCAGAGTCCCAGCTGGAAGCAATGAGCTAAAGCAATCAGGAGCAGCTGAACATAAGAGTAGAGAGCTAGCTCCTCAGTTGGAGTAAATCAGCATAGCCCCTTTGACATCTATGGAGCTATGCTAATTTTCATCAGCTGAGGAGCTTTTCCTAGAGTCTGAATTATTACCTTGTGGGGAAGAAAATGGTGTTTGGTTGTTTAGAAGGCCAGAAAGGGACAGAAGAACTCCCTGGTTTTATTGCTTTCCATTTAGTGATTTTACTCTATGTGCGGAGTTATGGATTTAAGGTGCATGAAGGAAATATGAGCAGAAGTTAGGAAGCTTTGTTTTTTCCAGATGAACAACAGTACTGTTCTTCCCACTCCTTCCCCAAGCACATGCACCCCTAGAATTAGTTGGGATAGGGTGTCTAGTGTACTAAATGAGGAATGCTACATGCAGTTTGAAGTACTAACATGTATTTAAGACAGAATTGCTTTACCATAGTGGATGCAGACTTTCCAAGGAAGTAGTAACTAACTCATTTCCCCATGAGGAAGAGGCTGGATCTCCTGCAGTGCCTTCCAGTCACTGTGGCTTCAGAGTTCCTGCTGAGGAAAAAAAAATAATCTAAACAAATTGTTTCAAAAGTGCACCGCTTCTATAGTATGGTGTGGTAAATCCAGAAGATAACTTAAGACAATGAAAACTCAGCCTTCCCCCAATCCATCACAGGAGGAAATGTCACTGAATTCTCAATAAAAATAAGTAATTTCCAGAGAAGTTGTATCAAAGTTGAAATAATCATCTGCTTCTTTTTCCCTCCAGAAAGACACTACACAAGAATGATACTGGCCTTAGAGTATGTCTGCACAGCAACTAGATACTCGCAGCTGGCCTGCACTAGGTGACTCAGGCTTCCGGGGCTCAGGCTCTGGGGCTGTTTCATTACTGTGTAGACTTCCAGGCTCAGACGTCTACACAGCAATGAAACAGTCCCACACCCTGAGCCCCACGAGCCCAAGTTGGCTGGCATGAGCCAGCCGTGGGGTTTTCTTTGCTGTGTAGACAGACCCTTAGAGATCAAGGAGTAGATTCATTGATAGAACTATTTTGGGACACTTATACATTATACCCTGAGACAAAGGGTATCAAACTCACCCTAATGTGTTTATTTTAATCAGCACAAACACTAACCTCAGTAAAATTCATATTTTATTGTCAATAAGTAAAATTAATTCTACAAAATAATATAGGCCAAATTGTGCTTTCAGCTGCACCAATGTAAATCTAGGATAATTCTCATTTAACATTCCCCAGATCTCCAGTTTATTTTTTAGTATTAATTTTTCTTATTTCACCCCAAAAGGATGAACAATATTTGAAATTCTTCAGACAGCAATATTCAGATCTATATAATACCCTACCCACTCTTGATAGTTTCTGAGCTTACTCCTGCATACACTGAGTGTCCACCTAAACCTCCACTGAAGTTGAAGTAAGTTATGGATATGCAAGGGGTCTTGGATTTGTTCATTTTGCCATTTTCTTACAAGTTCTCTTAATATGCTTCAATAAAGTGTGGGCTTGATTGTTGATTCATCCCTCTTCTTAATTAACACTTTCTTTTGTTCACTTTTCCTTAGTCACATTAAACAGTCACTATAATCATGCAGGTACCAAAATTGCTCCATTACTCCTGACAAAATCGTATCCTAAAGGTGGGAAACACTATACATTAGACAGTCTGAACTTCCTAGATAGAGACCAAAATAACCATAGGATTTCACATGTGGTTAATTCTGAGGGGGGAGAGACAGGAGACATTCATGGCTACATTTTTGTGCTAGTAGATCATCATGCACAATACCAAACATTTACCCTGTAATATTTTAAGGTGCTGAAAGGAGAAGACTTCCTCACTGCTGGTAGAGATGGCTCAGAAGTTTTTCATATCTTTTTTCTAAAACAGCTACTATGTCTTTGCCAAACTCTTCTGTCTTTCATTGTACAGTTTTTCCTCTAATTAATACCCCTCATTATAATACAAACCAAATCTTAAAAGCAGCTTAACAAACTTGTTTTCAGCATGACAGCTTTTCTAGTCCCATGTTTAAACTGAGGAACAGAAAGCCGTTGACAAAGACAAAAAAATTCTGTGGTTTAGATTTATGCAATTGTTTTACAGTTAGTCTTTATTAAAATTTTCATTGAGGATTTTTTGGTTTGGTCTGGTTCTAAGACTAACTCAACTTTTTTTTTTTTTGAATAATAAAAACCTGGGATCCCTGCCAAAAGTGATCTTAACAGATGGTATTTTATCAGTTCACTGAATACTGTCATTTTTCACATCTTGGTAATTATATTTAAGAGGCAGAATGCATGCTTAGTGTGCAGTGCTGCTGCTAGAAACATAGACCCCAGAAACACTCCTAACTCTCAACCATTCCTGAAGATCTGGGGTGGGATAACTTGTTTCACTAGCTCTTTATATTCCATATATTCATCATTTCCTATTGTTTCTTTCCATTTAGACCCCCATATTAAATGAACTGTTGGAAATCATAAAGTGCTATGTTTCCTTTTGGGATGTGTAAGTCACTGCAAATGCATTGGGAATCAGAATTAATAGTATCTTTGTTATATCTCTTTATTATAGCTCATTAATCAACTGCCATTGGGTAAACATACACCGGGTTGAAAAAAAAGTGTATGCGTTTTATATGTATATATCACATGTAAGATTGTTGGTTTGAACGATTTACTAGGAATCCCATCACTAATGAGAATTTACTTTTCTCCATCTCAGGATGCACAAGCTGATATTTTTCTCGAGAATTCACCCTGTGCAGTTCTATCATGTCATTATCCTTCTTAGGAAATCCATTGTAGGTAGGTAGGTTAAGAATAGGATAACAAAATCCAAGCCGCAAAAAAAGGTAGATTCTGTTGAATCTACCAAATTAGTACATTAACTTGGTTGCCAGTCTGTCTGGCTCAGTTTCTGTGTAATGAAGACAATTAGGTTCTTGTCATTAAATCTGCTTTCAGTGAGGTCAGACTTTTGGGCACTAATCTAAAAAAGTGCTAGTCCTGAAGCTGGTTATATGTTTGATTCCTGCATATTTATCTGCCCTCATTATCAGGACAACTCAGGAGGGTGAGGAAGGGAGGAATGGGAGATTTGTGTCAAATTTTATATGTGGCAAGCTGTGGTGCCAGAGTGTTACCTTCCCCAGCACAGAGCTAGCTGAGGTTCCACAGAGGTGCAACCCAATTGCAAGTATAAGGGAAGGTTACCCATTCACTGCCTGCCATGTCACAGCTTTGCAACAGCCACCTCTTTGGAGGCTTGTGTCAGGGATATGCAGAGCCTTTCTAACTATGCAAAGGTAAGGATGGATCTTTGCAACTAACAAACCAATTTGAATTTCCATATGGTGGATCAAATCCTAGGTTATGGTTGATGAGCATAAATAGGGTGTATGTGTGGAAAGGTGGTATACAGCTCATATTTGCAAATCTCCATTTGAGATAGCTATGCTGGTATCCAGACATAACGCAGAGCAGCAGGAAGACTGAGCTAAGGGACCAGAACAAAAGTTGGGGCTCATTGGGGCATAAAGATGTCCCTTTTGATCTGGCCACATACCCTAATTCAACAACAGGGTTTGGTGGGTGGCACAGGAACCACTACTGTGTCTACAGAGGATCAGTCTACATCTGGATGATAATGTCGCAACTTGGGACAGCAAATATTTTGCCAGATTCCACTGGGAGTGTGATGCCCCATAGCTGAAAAATGACTTAGCTGTGAATTACAATGGGATAATTATGATTTATTTCTTAACCAGTCAGTGGCACAAGATATGATTTAAAGCCAACTGAGAACCTAATTTTTTACATGAAGCAAAGAGACAGAAGAATTAAGATCAAATCTACAATGTTATCATTCTTAGAATGATTTTCTTTGAGAGACTGCATGAAAAAAAAACAATATAGCTGACAATCAACCCATTTTCTAATGTTTGCATGGAAAGATGAGGTCACATTAGGGTGGAAAACCAAATACAAGTTGAAATGGAAACATTTTAAAAGTTTAAATTAATACTACCACCAGGAACAAAAATAGACTTAGGCTCCTTCATCTATAGTATCTACATTTCAATGTTATGTAGTGTTTTCCATCCAGAGGTGCTCTGGAGACATTTCTTGGGAACACCAAGAAAGGGGTAGAATTGCAATGGCCCTTTGTTCATGAAGGGAAGCCTTTGTCGTTCTGGTTTTCTTTGGATGATCATTTCACATATCTCATGGGGATATTGTGCTGCCTGTAGGTTTAAACTACAACACATTGACACATGGTTATAATGAATGTTAATGAATCCCTAGGAATGTTTCAACATTAATTGGTACTACATACTAGTAGCACATGCTGATGTATAAATTGTCCATGTTTCCATTTCTTAGCTGCCTACTAAATACTATACATTCTTCTTACAGGGGTGGATTTTAAGAGAGAAATTGGAATCTCAGTAGCTTTAAACAGAAGAATTGTATACAAATTTAGGCCCAGTTTCAGTGGAAATACTCATGGTAGTAAAGTTAAGCACTTGCATAAGAAGGCAACTCATCCAGAATTTCTCCTGAAGCTCAAAGGCAGCACATGCTGCTGTGGCGGATCTGTTGACACTTTAGCTGTTGGCAGTATGGGCTAGATTCAGAAAGGAACTTAGGCATGGTGGTATTTGGCATCAGCATGCCTAACTTTTAGATACCTAGAAAATCCCTGGGATTCACAAAGCCTGAGTTAGGCACCTTATCTCCCTATACAATGAATGGCGAGAAACAGGTAACTTGACTAGAATTCACAAAAGCCAGCATGCTATGTGGGTCCACACATAAGCTAGCCAAGATGCAGGGGGCGGTGGGGTCCTAAACCCCAGCCCCCTCAGGGAGGTTGGCACCTAAATCTGGGCTACCGGAAAATGTCACTCTTGGCTTGGGATTCTCAGCTGCAAACTCTCATTTGGCATTAGGCACCTATGTCATTTTTGCAAGCGGTACCACCTCCCTCATAATTAGCCCAGTAGCAAGAGTAATCACCTAGAAAGCAGAAGACCCCTGATTCAAGTCCCAGCACCACTTGACAGGGAGAAGGTATTTCAACTGGGATTTGCCACCACTCAGGTGTGTGCCCTAGTTACTGGGCTATGTGATATTCTGGTCTGTGTGTGGAGAGGGAATTGGGGTCTCCTATTGAAGTTGTTCCCCTGGATAAATACTTTTAGTAAGTCAGTGGAGCAGGGGCACTGGATCCTGGGTCTCCTGTTGCCTAGGTGGGGTCATCTAACCACATGGCTACAGAGTCATTCTCTCCCCACTCCCCACGACTTTTAAAATTATTAATCCTTATTGGAACACCTTCAACAGGTGAGAGTGAGGCAGTGGCTAGGGCACGCACATCAGAGGTAGCAGATCCATGTTCAAACCCCTTCTCCCCTCAGGGGGATGAGGGACTTGAACTGGGAGTCTCCCACATCTCACCTGAGTACCCTAACCACAGGGCTGAAATTCATGAGGAAGCACCTCTTTCTCCCACCCATTTTGTGTTTTGTTTGCCTATAGGGGACCAGTCCGGTAGGTGATCTCTTACCAGATTGGGCCCCAGAGATGAGCTAGGTGGAGGAATGCTTATCTTTTCCCAGTTCATGCACCACTCAGGGGCTTAGGCACCTAGAGTGGTACTGCAGTGTACATGTGCAGAGGCAGAGACATAGGTACGAAGGGAACTTTTCCTGCAAAAATTCAGGTGCTGAGTGAGTTTAAGCACCTATCAGGTTCAGTAGCAACTGAAGGGGTTTTGTGAATCCCACTATAGCCTGATTCTGGGATGTAGGTGCTTCAAATGTCAGTTAGGTGCCTAAGTCATTTTGTGGATCTAACCTATGTGCTTTGCTCAATGCTGAGCTATCTCTACCAACCACTGCAGGGTAGAGGATCATGGCCCTACCCTCACTCAACCCCCTTTCGCAAGGGGATTTCTTAGAATGTCTCTGTACCTTTTATTATGTAATGGATCACATTTTCAACATTACTGGCATCCAAAACACTAGGATTTTGTGAAAGTATTTAAACTTTTTTTGTTCAACAAAGTATAATGGGCCTGATTTTGATATCACTAACATGAGCTCCGATAGCAGTGATGGACCTGCTTTCTGTATGCCTCATAACCTTGGGAGAAGAATTTAATCCCTCCAGTCTCCACTGAATTCCTCTGGTCTTTGTCCAGGTGTGACATTCCCCTGGATACAACCTGTACTGTTGAACAGCTGTGTCCCCTCAATTCTCCAATCTGTGGTGCCGTTTACACTGCTTTGCTGTGAGAGCAGCCACTCCTGGCATGCTCACACACAGCCTCTAGCAGGCAAAACCACTCCTAGCTGAATGATATGAATGCTCTAACCAGTCACTCCTGAATTATATAGCAGAGTGACACCAGCAAATTCTCAGTCCCAGACTTCTCCCCAGAAATGTGCGTCTTGTACTATCCAGCATCCTCCTGAACAATAGAAACTCATAGAAAGTCCATCATTTTATTCATAGAGAATGATAAGCACAAATCCTTATTTCAAATAAGGTTTCCCAAACACTTCAATCCAGGCACACACTGGTTTAGATAAAACAAGTTTATTAACTACAAAAAGATAGATTTTAAGTGAATACAAGTAATGAGGCATAAAAGTCAGAATTGGTTACAAAGAAATAAAAGGTAAAATGCAAATCAATACCTAACTTAACAAGCTAAGTGAATGTAATGCAAATCGGTTTCTTTCACCATATGCTTACATTAATCTGGCTGGGTCTCTCAGCCAGGACCACTCCCCCAGTTCAATGATGCTCCTTTTGTCTTTCAAACATTGTTGATGCTGTGGGTAGAGCTCAGGAGAGAGATGATTTGTGTCATCTGTTCTCCCTTCTTATAGTATTTCTCTTCTTTGAGAATCATCTCCAGCTGGGGTTCAGGCAACAGCAATTCTGTCTGCCAAGATGTAAATTCTCACTCAAACCCTTCTTCCTGCCAAAGATTGGCTGCTTAACCAGGTGATAGTTCATTTGATTATGCTGACACCTCACTGAGGTGCTGGCTAGCCTTTTGTCTCTGGGGAACTGGTCTGGGCTGCTTTCCCGCATTTGGAATATGCCTTAGTAACATCATAAAGTAGAATCTTATAGCTTTACATAGAATCTTGCCTGGACAGATATCTTATCTGGACAAAAATTGTGAGTTTTTAAATGATACCTCACAAGGCATACATTGTACAAAATGTATCATAGTTTTGTAAAAATGGTGAACATAAGGGTACAGTCTGTCACAACAGGGTGAGAGGAGTGGCTCTTCAAATACAAATTAGAGAGAACAGTTAGGTTGCAGCACTGGGAGCCATGTTAGCTATCTAAACAGCCATTATTATGATGTATTATTTCTAGTATAATATCAATCAAGAATCAAGCTCCACTATTCTAGTCATTGTATGAACATGTAGTCAAAAAGACAGGTCCTTTACAGACAGCTCACAGTTCGGCTTTACAAGAGATAATAAGTGAATGAAACAGACAAAGACATGTGGGGGAAAAGAAAGAGGAGGTAATGGTAAAACAAGCTGGTTTCTGTATAGAAAGAAGCAGTCCCAGTTTGCTACCTGTTTAAATGCTTAAGTTAATAAGATTTACTTAAAGCTACTTGGTCTCCTCATGCATCTGAAGTTCATAAACTCACCCCTGGGAGCTCTGAGTTGTGGAAGGGGAGCCAAGTTAGCTATCATTTTTCTTGTTTGACTTGACAATTTATATGGCTACTTTGTTTCTAACATGGCTGTTTTATAGATGTCACATCTTTATATCTAGGCTTGGTAGAATTTGATATTTTTATAATTTTGATGGACAATATTGATGCTTATATTTAAGCATTTTTTCTATTTTTATTTTATTTAAATTTTCACAGTTGTGGGAAATTATGGAGGGCTGGACAATGGTGAGGGGTGTTAGACAATAATTGTTTAGTGACAGTAGTCATTGAGATTCAGCAAGTTAAAGCTTTACAAATGTTAAAATACAAATGATCAACATCACATGTCAAAATATACAAAGCAAACTCTAATAAGTTCTCAAGCAGCATTTTTCTACTTTTCCTATCTGTAAATTTTTATTATTATTTTGTGTGTGCACAGTGAAATTGATGTTTACTGACATTTACTGATAAAAATCTATTCCTTTTTACTCTATTTATATCTTTGTGTGGTGGTATTGTTCTTTCTGTAGGTTGTCCTTTTGACATGAGAAATATTTTGGATCTGACAATGCAATGCACTTTCCAAAATAGTCTTTCTCCTTTTTTGCCTTCGTCCTGTATGGTGAAATAACATTCACAGTCAAAGTATTTCCAAATATTCAGGAAGTGGTGGGCCACACTGATAATCAATTACCAATGCAAGCCAAATGTTGCCTTATGACCCCTTGTTATATGGGCACTACTCATATCACCTGCCTAATTCTTATGGCAAAATCAATGCTTGAACCTTTCCTATCTTTATACAGTGTGGTTAAGTGGATGTGACTATTTCAGAAGAACTCTGAATCTCTCATTGGTTTGTTATGACAAGTTCTGAGTTCAAATAATTTAAAGATAACTAAGTTTCTTTGTTGTATTTGCTTTGGTAAGGTTTAATTAAGTTGCTGAGAGAAATTATACCAGTCTGTTGGTGTCTGCAAGAAAGAGATAATTACCAACCTGTAATTCTGCCTCTCTGGAGATAGAATTTGACTGGATTCCTGCTCTTAGGTCTCAGCTCTAAGCAGAAGACTGGCTGGAATTCACCAATTTTCAAATATTCTTGGCCTTTTGAGGCATTGGTGGATCATTCTGAGACCAAGTGATAGTGCCTTAGAATTCTTTTCTAGTATATCCAGTCAGTTCCTAGAAGAACGGTAAGCAATGAACTCCTCAAATTCTAAATGTTGAGAGAGAAGGCATTTTCCTCAGGCATCCAGAAACAAAATATTCAATGAAGGAGTGCCAATGAATGAATATCAGTGTTGAATGTATACTCATTGCACGTCTTCTGTTTTTCTGCCAATGATAATGGGTTGCTTTGCTTTTTGAGATAAGGCCCATTTAGAAAAGCTATGACATCCAGCCCTTGTGATCTCTTATTCAGGGACAGGATCATTACCTATGTAATAACCAAACTGGGATTGACTCACAAAGGAATTCTAAATCCATTACATCCTGTCTGGCAATTCCATTAGTCTGCAGCTCTACTAAACACATACTAGTATAGGAACAAGAAATATGTCAAAGAAACATTATATCTTGCAGAATTCTCAGTAGGATTTTAGAGACCTTGCCATAGTTGCTCTGACTAGTTAAAGTCATAAGTCCAGACCCCAAAACTAGTGAGATATAGACTAAATATTGGCATGTATGTGTGTATCCCATAGGCTACTGAAATTACTAACCTCTAGACATTTGTTTCAGATATTCCTGTTTCTAGGAATATCAATCCAGAAAGACACTGAGAGGGGAAATGGCTCCCCCTTTTTTTGAGAAAAAGAAGAGGTAACACTCCAAAGAGATCCTAGTTGGTTACTGGGGAGTAGAGAAAGTGAAAGAATCTTTATTGCATCTCTGGAATGCAGAAATGAATGTATGTTCCCAAGATAGAAAGATAAGAAGATAGCAGTCCGCCCAGTCTATGCAACAGCACTATAAAGAAGTACTGTCAGCAGCATTTTATAAAATGACACTGAATAATATGCAATTTAACAGGGGAGTCATTATTCAAAACAGATATCAGGATTTCAGGAAGGTGAAAAAGAAAGATATGGAGCTCATAGGCATTATACCCTTGGAACAAAGTACTTGGAGCCATAAACCGCACTCAGAAACTGTTCCCTCAAAGAGAAATGCATAATCCCTTAAGGCTACCTGGGAACTCAATAACAAAGTGAAGAAGCAACAAGCCTGAAGTGCTGGAATGAACTGAAACCTATTAATTATATCCTATCCAGTATCCGACAAATGACAACTAGGAATATTCATTCATAACCTATATATGTGTATGCAGTATTCCTAAATCCAGAACCCATCATTTTTAATTGAGTTCTAAATTTAGCAAAACAAGTTCTCCAATTCCTGGTTCTAATGTCACTTTTCTGTTTTGATCAGTTTCTCATGAACATGGATTATTTGGGGATATATTTTCAAAAGTAACCTCTAAAATTGCAACTAGGATGTGTCACAAACAAGTTTCTGCATGCATTTTTGCAAGCAAACTTATATGCAAAATCTAGGATTTGTACACACACACACTTGTTAAGTACATGTAATTTAAGTGGCAAGCAGATACTATTGTCATGAACAAATGAGAGATTTTTACACAGATAATTCAAAAAAAGTATTCAGCATTCTGGGTACAGTCAGAGGCTGGATCAAGCACACCTTTGAAAAATTTGCCCTTTCTGTACCTCAGTAGTCAGTATATTTGTGTGTATATATGAACCTATGAAGGGTTAAATAAGGACTGGAAAGAAAAGTTCTTTGTTTTTCCAAAGGTTATTCATGGTGCAGTGGCTACAGTGCAAATATGCTATATAGCAGTTTAATAGCATAATTTGTAAACCCAAAGAACAATTTTTTGCTGAGGGAAAAAAGATAATTTAATCTCCATTGTACCTTGGTCCCAGGCTTTTTAGGTCTATTCTGTTTAGTCATTCTGAGAAGTGAAATGATTATTGAATAGGCAATGAGAACACCAAAGTCATTCCACTTAAAAACACTATCTGAGATTGAAGTCTTAGTAATGAAAATTTTATTCATCTGATCATCAGACTCCCAAGAAATAACTATTACTCTTAACTATGCCACACTGAAAGCAATACAGATGAAACTGAGAAATGTCAATGAATCACTTCTGTTTTGTCACTATCTATGAGGAGACAGAGGTGCTTGCTGGGTAAGGTGCTGCCAGAGAATTGCATATAGACCGGTCAAACGATAATACAGAAAAGTCAAAGACAAGCAACATTTTCTAAATTCATTATATCAGGCTAAAAATTCTCATTAGTACAAGCTGTTTCTTGTAAGAATACTCAATATAAATTCATAGTAAAAATAAGACATTATAATGAATTAGAGGCCTCAGTATTTTCTAGTTCACTTCTAAGACAATAAAAATGCCCTCTTAATAACTATATGATTAATGTTCCCCCCCAATCCCTTGTCCTCCGGGCACAGAAGTTCCTAAATGTAGTTAAACTACTATGGTTCTCTTGTGCAGAGGAAGACAGGCTCCGAGAGGCTGTGGAGGAAAGACAGTGTAGTAATTGGCAATGTGGTGGAAGTGGGTCAGTAGATTTACCATTAAATGGATTTTTGAGACAAAAGCCACGCCTACCCCCTCACACACATAAGTAGTAGTGGTAGTGGAGGAGCTGCACCACCATATTTGGTGTGAGTAACCCTTTCCCACATCCCTGATAGATCCCCAGGCGAAGCCAGTTCATTTGTACTCTGCAGAAGGTGTGTAGCATCTGGCCTCATATTGGAACTGACACAGCATAAAATACTGGAAAACTTATTAAAATAATGGTATATTAATGAAAAGTTTCAGGGGTACTCCTATGGCACTATTTCTCTACAGTATCTCATTATTTTAAGGTGGAAAGGAGATATACATGGGACAGGTCAGAGAAAGATCACAGGTTTTGGTGTTGAGTTATCTGCACTGAGCTGCAATCTTTTTGATGTCCACTCATCACTGGAGCTGGGCATACTATTTGTAGTGAACAACTTACTTGAGGACAGATTATGTCTGGCCCTTACACGGGTACATAGTTGGGAGGTGCAAGGGTAATGATCACCACCTCCATCATTGGTCCTCATTGCTCTAAAATGGACCATGTACTGAAGCATGACAGCAGCCACTCCTATCATCCATCCCTGAAAGCACAGAATTACTCCACGTCTCTGTGGTTCTGGCAGTCAAGCAAAAGTTTAAACAATAATCTTTTTACAGCTCTTTTACATGTATTATTTTTGCCAGATGGAAGGTTTTGTTCGGTGCCTTGCAAAACACCTTCCTTAGACTCACTGGTTTTCCCCAGGAACACATATGTGGTTGTATGTTGGGGCCTGTTTATTTTTTTAAATTACATTCATATAGATTTACTAGGCTAGAGGGACTGCCTCATTGGTGAAGCTTGTCTCATTCAGACGTAAATTTATTGATCTGAGAGGTCGCTCAGCATATAAATCTAGAAGGGCTGCAGCATTAATTTCTTTAAAATGTATGAAAGCCTCCCCTTGGTACTTAAGTAGCCATCTGAGGCCACACAGGAACGGTCATGCTGTGGTTAAGTCTCTTATTATTCCAGTCTTGCAGAGATCATCTCGGGCCAAATGGGTAATGTATTTGCCTCACTTTGATGGATTAAACATATGACATGGAGCTGAGAGGCTATACATGGTGCATCTTTTGATTAAAACTTTCACATTCTCACCCACTCCATAGGTAGCCACGGCAAAAGGTTAAAAACACAAAGATTTAGGTGCTCTTTCAGGATGTGAACTTATTACCCATCTCATGGGAGAAATGCAGTAAGAATATAATACTTCCTAGAACAGGACCAGGTCAGCCAGCATGGCCCTGTGTGTTATGGTGAAATCTTAAAGCCCCAGTGAGTGTGAGAGGAATGTTTTCAATAATAAACTCTGTAACTGGGTTCAGCAGGGAAGCTGATGGTGATTTCCTGATCTCCAGAGATTTAATTCCTCTTGGATTTAATCACATACAATAGATTTTATTGTTAATTTGCAGCTCCCCTTCTCACTCTGAAACTGACCTCTGGCACTAGTAAAGGGGATAGAAAAATAGAGATGTTCTAGCAAGTGGTCTCACTCTTTCACAAAGCTTGTCATTTTTCCAACATTTTCATCATATCAGCTACACTTGCCTGAAACCAGCCACCTCTGCTGATGTGTGGCATACACAGTATGGCTGCTGATAGCAGACATAGAACATCCAGTATCTGGAACTACAAGACACTAAAGATCTATCAGAGTCCATGCCTGCTTCAGCCATGCCACAGATTTCTAATAAATTCCCATCAACAAACAGATTAACCAGTTGAAAAATCATAGCAGAAGAGTGTGCATTCTGGAGCTAAGAGTTTCCTGGTGAGACCAAACTCAGTTTACAAGAAAGGACTGTAGCTAGAGACATACCAGATCAGACAGATGGGCGTCCATCTAGCCCAGTATCCTCTGTTTGACATTGGCCAGATGTTCAAAGGAAGATCTAAGAAACCCTGGGTGGGCAATTATTGAATCACTCGCCCATAGAGCAAGTGTATTCCTAAACCCCTCACACAGAGATTGGTTTACTCCTAGAAGCAGGAATATTTATATCCCTTCCATTTTTTTTTTAATTCCTACTATTGTAACTCTATTATTTTCTAGCCAGATCTATAGTTGGGATATAGATTATAACTGATAGCTTAAAATACGACTATCTAGCAAGGTTCAGCCAGGTCAGCTACGGCATTAGAATTGTCTTTATTGTGTGAACCTCAGTGAGCACACAAGAACCGCTTACATATTGCTCTTATAGCTGTTGATCTCATCAACAATTTTATTAACACAACACTCTGAATCATAAGCACCATAGAGATAGAGATAATGCAAAATGTCCAGCAATTACATTACTCACTCCATACCTTGCAGGGAAACCAGAAAGTATCAGTCATTATCCTTCTCATCATCACTGCCATCGTAATCACCACCACCGGTAATTATCATCCTGGCTTCTACCACAACACCCAGCCTGGGAAAAATATTTTATAATGTGTTATGCCAATGCCTCTTGAATCTTACACATATTAGTGAAGGTTTTTCCTTATCTGAACCTCCACACCCAACTTTGTTTGAGGTCTCCCGGTTCCTACTGGTTAATTAACCATTTACATCAAACTCATTAGCATATATGTCAATTGGTTGCCATAGTATAATTGGGATCAAACCTTGTGAGTTTCAGTTATACATGTTGCCAGGAAATATCCTGAACTATCAGTAACCTGTGTTTGTAGTTTTTTTACTTCACATTCATCAGCACCTAGCACATCTTATATGTGGCAGTGCAAACATTTTATGACTTAAGATCACTTTCCTGTTATCTAATCATGTCAAGCCTAGGCCTTAGTTCTGCTAAGCCATCCTTATCTTATATGCCTTAGGCCTGTTAGTTTTCTATTTGCATTACAGCGTTAATCATATACATATACACACATATACATACACACACGGCTACATCTTGTTATCCAAAAATTGTGCAGGGGGGTTCTAGAAAATGAGTAACTTTGCTTCAGCCAGCACTTCTCTAGGAACCTGCTATGACACTAGTAAGAGGGACTAGGTAGTAATGAAACTTTCATTGTCTGAGAGAAAAGGAAGGGTTGATGGGTTTTTGATTTGTTCCCTTCCCCCTCTCCAAATAATAGAAGTGGGAAATAAACTGTTACCAATACTGTTTTATCCAAATCTTTTCTCAAGGCTTTTGCCTTCATTCACTGCTCTCGCTTCCCCAGACATGGAGAAATTAGACTTCTGAAACTCCAGTATTTCAGGAGACTGGTGAAGTGAACTCACTAATTGTCTGGTGTCTCATCTATCTTGTGACCAACACATTTATTTTTGGTAGGTGCACCAATAAATGTGCAATAATTAGACTTTACATTTCAGTACCTCAAATATTATCTTATATTTTTCAGTTATTTTATCTAAAATGTTAAAATATACAAACGAATAACTATTAAAATATATCAGGGGGTAGCCGTGTTAGTCTGTATCCACAAAAACCACAAGAAGTCCGGTGGCACCTTAAAAACTAACAGATTTATTTGGGCATAAGCTTTTGTGAGTAAAAAACAAAATATACAAGTTAAAACAGAAATTTATGCAATTACATATGTATAATTCCTTAGCTAGGTCTGTTCTTAAACAAATATTGTTACAAAAATATAGATTAAGATACAGTAAACAAAACACTATGGGACAAAGATTCTTACCCTTATCAACTGATAAAGTCTTTCTTAAGAAAGTCTACTGCATTTTCCTTTCAGGTAAGACAGAATGACAGTTTTTCTATAACTCTCAAGGCCAAATTCTGCCTTCATTTGAGTCGTGCCTTTGACTGCCTCATTGGGATTATAGTCTTTTATTGTAATATTCTTCTCTTTTTGAAATACATTGCATGTTTAAAACACTAAGTTTTATTTTGTCTCACTCTTAGTACAGGATAATTAATAATTTCACTTCTTTCTTTGAAGAAACTTCTAAATGATTAACAAAAAAATTGAATTTAGTCCTTTGTGGAATTTGCCATACATTTCTTGCAGATACATTAAACCATTACCCATAATTCCAATTTCTCCCTGTTACGTATTCTTGCTTCAGATGGAGGGTATAGATTAGGTGGATTTCCTCTTTCAGATGAATTTGGGTTGTTTTGAAACTCAAAATTCTTGAGTAAAGCAGTTTCCCTTAACTGTTTAACCACCTCTCCACTGTTTGTATCTATTTTGCAGAGTCCTATCAAATAATCTATTTGATTGTCATTCATACAGTAAAAATTGTAAGAATTTTGCTACATAGACAAAAGGGGCCAGGTTGGGTTCACAAAGGTCACTTTGTACAGCATAAAGTTATGCAAAGTCATGGAACTAGCGGCTGAGGGCTAGGGTGCTGTAACTGGCTCCCTGAAACCTCCACTCTCCAGTATGTCCAAGAACATCTTTGGATTAGTGGAGTTTCAGGACTGAAGTATATAACAGAATATCTGTGTTACCTCCAAAACAGTCCATTGAAATACCTATGAACTTGGCAGAGTTGTTTTGCTACGCTACTTATAATGATTCTTTGCACTTCAAGTTTCTACCATTATTATTTTATTTATTGTTTGTATTGCAGTAGCACATAGAGGCTCCATTGGAGATTGGGGCCCCATTGCGCTAAGTCCTGTACCAACAGTCGTTACTGTGAAGAGCTACTCATACAGATAGTGAAGAAAGATAAAAGGTGGGTGGGGAAGCAGAAGCAAAAGAGGTGTAATAACTTGCCAAAGTCACACAGAAGGTCAGTGGTAGAGCCAAGGAGAGAATCCAGTCCCCGAATCCCATGTCCCCAGTGCTCTGCTCATGCTGAATCTACCACCCAATGAGGGGCTTGAAAGTGTTCGAAAGCAAGGTTGCAACATTGTTTTTATAGTGAGAAAAGTATCTTTTTTCATTCTTCTACATTCTCAGAAGTGACTTAACAATTTTTGCTCAAACTTAAAAAAAATGTCTCTGCTGAGAGCAAATATGCCTAAATGCCTCTCATTATAATAACTACTGCCCTAATGTGAGTAGTCTCAGCATCTGTGGAAAGCGGCTCAACTACAGGGAGAAAACATTTTTGCGTAATCACCACTCCCAAAGGAGCTCTGTGGGTCAGCTTCCAACCATGGTATGGGTTCAGGATGAGTGTCTCCTCTTCCTATACTTGTCAGGTCCAGACATTTCTTGGAGCATTCAGGTGCTGAGTTGACATACACAGCAAAAAGAGGCCAGGTCCAGGATTTAGTTCTGCAGAAGCCAGGTCCAGGATTTGGCCCTTTTTCATTGCATTACTTGCTAAAAATGCTTGACTTTTGCAAAGTTCTGAGAAAGCTACTGGATCATACATTAGCCGAGACTAAGACTACATGAAATTCCATGCAAAAGAGCATGTTTTCTTGAAACTGCTCCAAACAAAATCCATGCAATTGATTTTTCTGGAATATCTTGGCACATCAGGATTAGTTACTGATGTGGCAACCTTTATTCTAGTTTTCCACGTCTTTGATGGTTTGTATTACACCCTCACTATTATTTTAACATATTCTTTGTATTTACATATTCTGCACAGATCAGTTGCATTATGTGTAACCTTTGTTTTGGGAGAAACCAACTTGAATCATGAAAGGGCTTGAGAGTGCTATTTTATTTTAATATTAAACCTTATTTTTTAAAAGGGGAATTCCTTTATAGACACTATTTAGAACCAGCCTTTAGCCATGACAGAGTATCAGAGATTTGGCTCTCTAAGAGGCTTGCTAAACATGTGTCTGACTCCTACCCTTGTAGTAATATGTAATGTCTTCAAAGGCTTCTAATCTCCCTTCAGATTCCAGGGATGTATTGGTCTGAAAAACTGACATTTTTATAAATAAATAAAACTGTAATAGAATAGTAATCTCTAATCCATTTCTTATTTCAGTGTAAGGGAATGAGGGCATTTTAGATTCCACTCTAATGATAATGAACCAACTCCTGAGTTCCTTGCCCAGTTTTCATTTGATCTTTATGGACACAAATTCAATGGGAATTTGTCTGACAAAACTTTATAGGGGAGAAAAAAATCTGAGATTCTCTTGGCAGAGAATTCTATGTTTGGACCCAGATGCAGCTCTGACGCCAAACCTTGTGGATCCCCTATAATCCACAGAAGGCAAAGGTCATCTGTGTGGAGTCTCTGTGCCTTTGAGTCTGCTCTGGGTCCCCAGCACCTCACTTTTCTCCATTCCAATGGACCTGTCAGGAATTACCTTGGCAACAGCTACCCAAAGATTCCCCTTCAAGTGGTAATGGTAATAAAGCCCCAGCTTGTACAACCTTTCCTTTCCAATCTCCTTCAGTGAGGGAACAGTGACTCCACTGACTGCCCATCTCTTACCACTTACCCCAGCACAGATCCTGACCCCACACAGAACTCTTTCAGAGCCCTGACAGGGATGCCACAGAAGAGGCCACACTTGCCCTGCCTTCTGCATAAAGGGAATAATCCATGCACGGAGGGCTTTCCTCCATGCACAGATAAGTAGGGTACAAACCAGTCCCGAGAAAGGGCCTCTAGGGTATTGCCCAGAGTTTAATTTTACAAATCTATGTGGATGCTCTCACGGTACAAATATTTCTGGCCTTTTAATAGTCTTTGTCCCAGCAGAGTACTAGCTATTTTCTCCCTTTTTGCAGATGAAGCAAATTAGCATTGTCATTCCACAGATGAGTCACTCAAATTTGTTACTCAAGGGGGATATTTATACTTGTTTAGCAAATCCTCTAAATTAAGCTCACTAAAAACACATTGACTTCATTAACATTTAGAAAGGGATTTAAAGTAGGCCAATTACCTGTGCTGTCATCCTATATTAATGCCAAACAGCTAACTATTCATTAATAATCTGATTCTGTTGTCTCTTGTTCTACATGCTGATGTCAAATCATCCATAATTTTTTGTTTTGGGGGGTTCTTTTATTGTACTTGTAGTTTATTCACCTAACATTAATGCATTGAGTCAAATTGTTCCTTATATTCCACTCACATATCTCCTTTAATGGGGATTAATTTAGTAGGAAATTAACTAATGGGCAGGGATTGAATGTAGCTAAGGTTTATTTGACATTTTATACCAGTGAGAGGAGGGGAGAAGGTTGGAAACGGGTGGTGAAGGGAGAACAAAGGATAGAATCAACAGAATGTGGTGGTGGAGAAAAAAAACACATTAAATCCCCCCCCCCAAAAAAAAACCCCTATAAACCAAATATCACCTCAGTCACCAGCTTCTACATTTATATTACTTTATGCCATCCCCTGTCTGTTTTGTTTGTTTGTTTGTTTACTAATTAGACTCTAAGCTCTTCAGGGTGTTGAACTGCCTAATTATACTTGTAATGAGCCTTGTCCACCATTGGGTCCTGTGAAACAAATAATAAATAATAATAGTAATGTGGCAATAATGTGTTATGCATGTGGCCTTCTATGACAACCTCGTCATGGGTCACCTTGAGGAAGAATTTCTGGGAAAATGTACCACAAAACCAATGATATGCATGAAAAACCTCAATGATATGTTCATGCTTGGGATAGAAGACCTAAACTCCCTCACAGATTTCCACCAAAACTTCAACAACCACCACCCATCAAACTCTCCCTAGTACACCTGCAACAACTTTCTGGACACCATGGTGATGAGCTTCAACAATGGAACCCTAAAAGTGACTATTTGATAGGGACCACATCCTGAAAGAAATCTTTCCTGAACTTCTGGCCTTCAAACAACTCACCAAGCCCATCATTAAAAGGGAACTCCCCACAGACCAGGACACGCCAACTCAAAGTGGCCCCAGACCATGCCACTATAACAGATGCAAACTCCGTAGACATATCTCCAATGATATGATGATCAATACCTTGCAGAACACACCTTTCATGATTCATGGGTCCTACACATTTATCAAAACATGAGGTGTGCCTTATCCAGTTCATCAAATCCCAATAACAACTCTGTGTGTGAAACCAGACAATCACTACGCTCACACAGAAAAAAGATAAAAGACAAAAAACCCATATCACAAAGTGATCACTCCATATCTGATCTTTCAACACTTGTCCTCAAAGGCAACCTGCACAATACCTTCAATAGGCAAGCCTGGGAACTTAAATTCATTACTCTGCTAGACATCAAAAACCATGGACTTAGCAGGGATGCTGGTTTTATGGCTCATTACAACAATTTGTAATACACACTTCAAAACCTTTATACATAACAATCTAACCCCCAATTGCCCTCTTTATTTCAAGTGACTGCCTCCAACATGTGTTACCTGTTCTGTTTAACAATCTATCCCAACTTGTATTTATCTCAGATACTCTGCTTCCTTCCCCAGAACTGATGAAGAGCTCTGTGTAGTTTGAAAGCTTGTACCTTCCACCAACAGAAGTTGGTCCAGTAAAAGATATCACCGCACCTACCTTGCTTGTCAATGGCATACTTATTGTTAAAATAGCTCCTCAATTGCTTAGCATGTCTCCTCTTCATGATATTGTTCATTGGAATAATAATGGTGGACTTTAGAGCTGGTTGAAAAATACATAACATTTTTTCACACAAAAACTAATCAAATGTTTTCATTTAAATTTAGAATTTTTGGAAAGTTTCAATGACCTATAAAGTTGCTGAGAAGGAGAAATTATGTTTGCAAAATATTTTCAGCAAAAAATTCAGATATTTTCACCCAGCTCTAGTGAGCCCAATGAAGGCTACTATGGGACAAGATTCTGACCAACCCCTTCATGAGTGAAACACAACAGGGGAGGAAGGATGAAAGAAGCTACCCTCTCACCTCCCTGTGCAATGATTGACCAGATTCCCAACAGAGAGAATCGCTGCTCCCTCTGAGCATTAGAAAGAGGGTGGGAGGAACCTTTACAGAACTGGCCATTATTATGCTGCCCTCTTGTTGTGGATGGTACAGCAGGCAAGCTGCTGTACACTGCCAGGGAGCCCCACTCAGGAATTCTGGCTGAGTCTACCAAAATTTCTTCTGAGAAGTTCAGGTTCTGCAAAACCTCTCAGCTCATCTTCTCACATGCATCTCGGCAAAGTGCATTCAACTTTCTACCGAACATATTTCTTAAAAGGTGAGTTGTATTGTAATTGATCCCAAATTGTGACAATATATTATACATTTTTACAATACTTAGTTAAAATTAGAAAACTGCTTCCATTATCTTCCTGGTCTTCTTTATGGCCCTTGGTTCCATTGTACCATTATATTTACAAAAGCCAATATTCATTTCCAGCCAGTGTTTGTCTGCATAAACTCAGCTACCCTACTGACTTTAAATGCCATTTAAACAAGTAATCCTAGCTCTTTGTGATAGCTTCAGTGTTTGCCCTTTCAATAAACTTTTTTTTTCCAATATGTGGGCACTTGCACTTTCACCTGTGGTTAAAATCTGCTCCTGCTACTTAGAGAGGCAACAGCTTTGCTACAAGAGCTGCAATCTGTAAAGAATTCCAGTTTGTTTCATTATTATTATTACCCTCCGCATCTATCACTCTAGAAATTGATATTCTTCATCTGATCTGCATAGGTCATCTTACAGGGTCACTGCCTGTGTTACATTAAACCAGTGTTTTGCAGCTAACCTGGCTAACAAGGTTAACTGGAAATGTGACAAGCAGAAGAGAGAATCTGAGCACATGGTACATATTATTTTGTTTAGGAATTAATACAGATTTCTTTGTGGCAAAAGGACCCTCCATGTACAAAAACACACAAACACACTATTTTGACAAGAACAAAATCCTTCTGGCTTCTCAGTCTTTTATGAATGTGAAAACTCCTAATGTTCCTTGGGAGACCCAATCATCTCCCCCTGTATTACAGCAAACTCATTTAGAAAATGACCTATTTGCCTGAAAGGGAAAGACCAAATCTATTTTGGTTGTGGCTGAAAAATGAGACTTAGGAGAAGTACTTTATATATGTAACTGTCAATATGCCATCTGCCTCTGCTGCTCCTTTGAACCTGGCTCTGCTGATTGTTTCTATAAAGGGTGGCAAAAAACTAACGCACTCTTGGACCTGTAAAATAACAACAATTAAAACAGGACTAATAATTAATAAAGCACCCACAGCGCTGCTAGCCCATAGATCGTGATGGATATTTATTATGCAATATATGTGCCCCCTGTTTACACTTGTAGAAATAAAAGTTAACACTTGATTGAACATCTGAATGTTTATGTGAATCCTTGAAAAAATATTATGAATTTGGGGCCAACAGTGACCAAAACTAAAATAAATAAATAAGTACCATTTCTCAACTGAGTTCTAGCCACTTCATGCTGCTCCCACATAGTCAGCCGTGGAGGTATCATCCCGGTGTGGGGGCTCCTCTGGGAGTAACAATGTGTTGTGAAAGATTCTGTGCCACTACCCTACACCCGCCTGATGCAGGGTGTGCCTAGAGAAAAGGGGGGTTGTTGGGGCTTCCTTGTATCCCAGTGATCCCTTGTTGCCTTAATGGCCCCTTAAGGTCACTGACAGCACAAAGTGAAGTAGCCCTCAGGTGTCTCTAATTAATACCAGAAGGCTGCTTTAATTTACACTGGGATTGCCTGGTGCTCAGTCACAGGATCAGTATGGTTTAAAGCCACCTTTATGCACTCACTTACACCCTCCAAGTTGTTGTGTGTGCTCCTTAACCACAGCCAGCAGCTGAAACTTTCTGTCTGTGCCCAGCATTCAGATCAACAGTGCCAGAGTGAAATCTGCTGGCTCACCCCAAACAGGAACCCTTGTCTCAGTGCCAGGTCTTCAGATCCTTTGGGGTTTGTTTATTTATTTAAACTGTGGTCATTCCAGAGTGTCCAAAAAGGAATTTAGAGAGACAAGGGGGGACCAACTTCTGTTAGTGAGAGAGACACGCTTTTGAGTTTACACAGAGCTCTTCTTCATATATTACCTCACCCACCTTGCCTCTCTAATATCCTGGGACTGACATAGCTACAACAACACTGACTCCATAAAGGAATTATCATTTTTGTGAGGCAATCATCAGATGTTCCATTATCAGCATGTAAGATATTAGACAGACTGAGGAGTTGTACTAAAATACTAATTTTAGCTCTCTTGAGTAATTACATGTAATAACTGATATATTTGTAAATTTCATCCAGCATGAAATCCATTTCTGCCAGCAAACACAACTGTTCAGAGAAAAGATACTGAGTGTAACTCTTTCTTCTGAACAGAATTGTGACTTTATCCCCGGTGGAATTCTGACATTTTTTAGCACTGAAACAGTAAAATTACCCTCTTCTGTTTTGTGGTTTGGGGTCAAAATTTAAAGCAAGTCTGAAAAATGCTTTGTTTTTCATTAACTGAAGAAGACCAATTGTATTTTCACTGTTGGTGAGAATATTTCTATTCACTGTTGTAAATACAATCAATATTCTCTTCTGGCTAATTGGATTTTGACTGGATGGAGGTAATCATGAGCTTTCAAAACTATTAAAATGTATATTTGTGGAGCAAATATGCAGACCAAATAAAGCTAGAAAAAATAAACCTACTGACATCAAAACCTTCTCCAAATCAAATTAAAACTCATGCACACATGAGTCTCCAAGGTCAAGTGCCTCTGTTTAATGCTGAGAGTAATCTAATAGTAAAGTGAAGACCAACCAGGTGATGATTATCTGCTTTCCAGGTCTACTTAACTCCTTTTATCTTTTGCCTCTAGCTCATGATTTCTGAGTGGGTTAAAACAATGTGAATTACAACATTTTGAACTGAGCATTGTTTTATGTTTATATTTATTAGAATTAAGCCAATTAAGCCAACAAATAAAGCCTATTTTTATCTTCCACTTGTTATCCAGAAATTTTTTAAAAATATCAAAAAAAGTTTGGCTTAAGTATTTGAACTGTGTTGTTTTGTTATGGTTGTCAGATAAATCACATGATATTATTTCTCTTCCATGACTGGATGAACATATAGCACTTCCAGTGGGAATACTCACATGAAAACTCAAATTTTGGTTTTTTTGTGAGTTCCCAAGGGTCTTGAAATGTGTGTTGTGAGGGGTATGGATCATCATAGCAGTGAAGATACATCTATAGGCAGGGTCTGGTTCCATTTTGAGTTGGTGCGTCCTGGTCTGTGTGGAGCTTGCTTCTGATGATGAGTTTGGAGAGGTTGGGGGGGTTGTTTGTAGACTGGAAGAGAGGTTCAGGGAAGATTTCTTTCAGGATGTAGTCACCATCAATTATGGTTTGTAATTGTTTATTGATACCCCATATGGGTTGTACCACCCAGTTTAGGATGGTAGGTGACAAGATCCCTGGGTCCTACATATGCCTATCACAACATGTGGTGTTCTTCATCAAGTGCCCCAAATGCTCCAGCAACAACTATGTGGGTGAAACCAGACAATCACTACACTCTAGAATGAACTCAGACAGAAAAATGATAAAAGACAAAAACACCACATCACCTGTGGGGGAACACTTTTCACAAAGGGATCACCCTATATCTGACCTATCACTCCTCATCCTCAAAGGAAACCTTCACAATGCCTTCAAAAGATGAGTCTGGGAGCTTACATTCATAATTTTGCCAGACAGTAAAAATCATGGACTGAATAAAGACACTGGATCTATGGTTATTACAATAATGCAGGGGTCCGCAACCTACGGCACGCAAGCCGATTTTGAGTGGCACACCGCTGCCTGCCGTGGTCCCAGCCCCACTCAGTTACCCCCCCCCCCGGCTCTCCCCTGCAGGACAGGAGGCACAAGCTTGGTCCTGCATCAGCCAAGCTCCCCCCACCCCCGATTCTTCTCCCAGCGTGGTGCTTTCCTGCCCCNCCCAGGGCGGGTCATTCAGCAGGAATTTTGGATGTGCACAGAACACAGACAGGATTGGTTCCCATATAGTTACAGAACTGCAGTAAAGTGAAACAATTTTCAGCTTGTGTGATTGGAGGATATCTGGATGCATATTATAAGACAGTCCTACATAAATGAGGAACAGTTGAGGTGCCTTTATTATTCTTTTGCTCCACTCTTTGTTTCTATGGGGAATTTGCCAATGCAATATCACTGTCTTCCTTTTAAACAAATAAAACTAAAAAAAAAAAAAGCAATGGCTGTTGAAAATAGCAATTCCAGTCCTAATAACCACTGGGAAGCGTTTCTTGCTCAATTTTATCCTACTTTATCTACAGCAAGTTACAGTGGATCAGTATATTTGATTTGGGAGAAATGAAGTAACAGCTGCCCAAATTGAGCGTGAGCACTCCTGAATTTTGAGGGTGTTCAAATCTGGAGGGCAGGTGCTAGATTCCCTTTCTGAATATTAGCTAAATCTAGAAAGGAAAAGCCAATTTCTGCTTCCATGGTTCAGAAGTGGAAATCCTCCTACGTGCCTGGTACTGTATCTAAAGCTGCCCAAGTCCTCTAGTAGAGCTTCCCCTCTTTCAGTTTTCATTTTAAATTCTAGTGGGATCCACGTACCTCCCTTGCTAGGCTTCAGATACAGAGGTACATTGTCCATTTAGTCCACCCAGTTCCTTCTTTGGGGGCTGCAAGGTGAGGTTACACCAGTATCCCTAATCCAGTCTGGGGAAGTCTTCTGAAGGGGATCTCTGCACCAAAGCCGCCTACCCCTTGGGCTGGGCACACTTGTTCCCCATTCACAGGGCCACCCCTTTCAACTCACAGCAAGCTACAGCATGGCTCAGCTACGTCACTCCTTCCCCCTCCCTTTCCTGTTGATAGTGGCCAAGGGATTGCTGGGAAATGTAGTTCTTTCCCTGCTCCAGGGCTGGCTCTCTAGGCAGGGAGCTAGCCAAGGAACTACAGCTCCCAGGGTCCCGTGGGTTCTCAGCTCCCATGCTGGATCCCCACCTGCTCCATGGCTCCGCTTCTGCAGGGTTGTGAGAGGGGAAGAAGTGAGTTAAAAAAACAAACAAACAAGGATGGCCCGAATGCCGCCCCCTGCAAATGTGCTGCCCCAAGCAGCTGCTTGGTTTGCTGGTGCCTAGAGCCGGCCCTGCCCCTCCCCCTCCCTCTCCCTCCCGCCGATCAGCTGATCGCCCTTGCGAGGGGGAGGGGCAGGAGGGGCAGCGTGCTCGCTGCTCCGTAGAGGAGGCAGAAAAGAGGTAGGGGATGGGACCTTGGGGAAGGGGGTGGAACAGGGCATATCCCTTCCAGCCCCTGCCTTGAGCCGCTCAGGGCAGGGGGCTGGGGGCACCCCCACGAGCTGAGCACCCCAGCCCTGACCCCTGACCCCCCCCCACACACCCAGCCTTCTGCCCTGCACCTCCCCAGCCCTCTGCCCTGCCCCCTGACCCCCCCCACACACCCAGCCTTCTGCCCTGCCCCTCCCCAGCCCTCTGCCCTGACCCCTGAACCCCCCACACACCCAGCCCTCTGCCCTGACCCCTGAACCCCCCACACCCCCAGCCCTCTGCCCTGTCCCCTGAACCCCGCATACCCAGCCTTCTGCCCTGCACCCCCACACCCCCCAGCCCTCTGTCCTGACCCTCCCCCACTGCCCTCTGCCCTGACCCCCCCACACACCCAACCTTCTGCCCTGCACCTCCACACACCCCCAGCCCTCTGCCCTGACCCCTGAACCCCCCCACACCCCCACTGGCCTCTGCCCTGCACCCCCACAGCCCCCATCCCTCTGCCCAACCCTGAACCCCCACACACACCCAGCCTTCTGCCCTGCACCCCCCACACACCCCCCAGCCCTCTGCCCTGACCCCTGAACCCCCCCCAGGTCTGGGGTCCCGGCTGCCAGCCCCTTGCCAGCTGTCATCCCGGCCGCAGGCCCCGCTCAGCCCGTTGCCGGCCTAGGTGAACAGAACCCCAGGCTGGAAGTGGGCTGAGCAGGCTGGTGGCGTAAGATCAACATTTTAATTTAATTTTAAATGAAGCTTCTTAAACATTTTGAAAACCTTGTTTACTTTACATACAACAATAATTTAGTTATATAATATAGGCTTATAGAGAGAGACCTTCTAAAAAACATTAAAATGTATTACCGGCACGCAAAACCTTAAATTAAAGTGAATAAATGAAGACTCGGCACACCAGTTCTGAAAGTTTGCCTACCCCTGCAATAATGTATAACCCAATCACCCCATCCCAGCATTTTTCCCCATCTCCTTTGCCCCCTGTGACAGGAGACGTGTTGAGTGGCCACTTTTCTTGAATGGTCCCTTGAAATATGTCTTAACTACTTATGATAAACAATCCATTCCAGCTTGTATTTATCTGTGACATGCTGAGTATATTTCCCAGACCCGAAGAAGAGCTCTGTGTAAGCTCGAAAGCTTGTCTCTCTCACCAACAGAAGTTGGTCCAATAAAAGATATTATCTCATCTGCCATGTCTCTCTAATATCCTGGGACCAACCTGGCTACAATAACACTGCATATAAATAAGCTATGGATGTATTTTATTCATTGGCTGTATCTGCAATGCTGATTTACCTGCCTCGTTAATTTCAAAATATTCAAGATTCTAGATTTTCTTTGTTCTATTCAAATAACACTTGAGAATTATTTATTTAGCTAGGGGTCTTTTTTTTCTTCTGCTCTCTAGTTCCTGTCCTGTCTATTTTAACCAGAGTTGTATTAATCCTGTAAGGTTCAGTCTATGCTTATATTCCAGCAGTTCAGGAGGAAAAGAACTGAGTGTGAACTAATCACTCCGTGTTCATTTGTAAGTTCAAATTTGATAAATTCAGTACACCAATGGAAGATTTTACTTCAACTCCAGGGGTGCTCCAGGATCTCCCTAATTACTATTAGTGTTTTCAAGGGTTCCTGCAGTGGCGGATTAATGCACAGGCCCATGGGCCCTGGCCAATTTGGGGGCCCCAGCAGGAGCGCTGGAACCTGGGTAGAAGTGGGGGGGGACCACCAGCACAAGAACTGTGGCCCCACCCCTGCTCCTCCTCTTTCCCGCAAAGCCCCGCCTCTTGGCCAGGTCAGAAGCTGAAGTTGGGCAGTGGTAAGAGCTGCCCAGGCTACTGTCAGGAGCCCCGGACCTTCCATCTGCCCTGGGTGGAGGCCTGGGTGCCCGAGAACAGTGCTTGGCCCCGCTCCCTGGAGTGTGCCTCTGTGGGTGGGACCCAGTGTGGGGGCTCTGGTCCAGCCTCTTGCCCTCTTTCTAGGGTCTGCAGACATGCTCTGCAGGGAGAGGAGGCTCTGCACCGACCTGGGAGGCAGCAGGGAGGCCCAGGTAGGTCACGTGCAGCGAGGAACCTGGCAGGGAGGACTTGTCTGTGCAGCTCCTGCTGCTACTGGCCCAGCCTCAGTGGCCACCACACTCCATCCAAGCTCACTCAGTGCCTGCACCTGGCTCCCACTGCCAGGCTGTCTCTGACGGTTTCCACTGCTGCCAGGCTGCCCCTGCTGAGTCCCTCGTGCTCCCAGTGACAGGCTTCCCTTCCTGACCCCTGGGATTTGTGCCTGAGGCAGCAACCACATGCGGGCACTACTCCTCCTCTCCAATAGCGGCGCCAGCTTTGCCGGCGCCCTAGGCGGTGGAAGGTCCCGCCCCCAAAATCCCACCCCCAACAGCGGCGGCGGAAGGTCCCGCCCCCAAATTTCTACGGGCGGCGGGGGTGCAGGCGCCCCCAAAATAGCAGCGCCCTAGGCAACCGCCTAGGTCGCCTAATGGGAGTGCCGGCCCTGCTCCTCTCGCCTCTGGCCTGAGGCTTGCCATTTGGGGGAGGCAACAACCCTCTGCCCCTCCCAAACTACACCTATGCTGCCACTGTTCCATGACTGCCTGAGGCTACTATGCCCATTTAAAAAAAGTGGACAGGCATAACCCTCCCACTTTTAAAAGAGGACAGGGCAAGTCCTCCCTGGCCCTCACGGTTCTGGCGCCCCAGTCCCAAATGTGGGTGGGCCTAAATGTTCTCTGTGTTCAACGCCCCAATAAATCTTAATCTGCATTTAGTTTCCTCGTATACTTCTCCTGCTTCTTGGGCATCATCCATCATCCCTGTGGTTTTCTTCTGCCTTAATGACAAAGTCACTGCTCTTGTGGAGGACCAGGAAGTATTCTGATTACCCTCCACCACACGTAACATTAGCATATGGTAGCAGGAGATTGAGATATTCCCTTTCTTACTGTCCTGTGTGTGTTTTGACAGGCCCCATCTGTCTTCGTTTTTATGCCATGTTCATCACTGAGCGCCTGTCAAATTTTAGAAGAAGCACCTGATATCTCCGTTCTTATCTGAGCCCCAGCAGAGTTGTTTTTTCTACTACTAATAATAAAATTTTCAAGATTATGTGATTACTGTGGGATTACTGGGCCAAGGATGTACATTCCAATATCAATGACGTTTGGGGCTATTCTGGTGTCTTCTAGAATTGGGTTCCACAATCATGGGCCAGAGGCCATGAAACCATATCAGGGCCCTGAAGTATCCTGGCTCCTTAGAAGATCACTGTGATATGGGAGGGGAGTTTAGCTTCCTGAAGAATAAATATGATGGAGCAACCAGCCAGTATTCCCTCTACTCAGGCTCTGGGAAGAAAACCACCCAGAAGGCATTTTATTTTTTTATTATTAGATATTGTTGTGTCTTGCAACACATGAGGCAGCCCCGTCTTTCCACTTCTGTCTGCCACATTTCTTGCTCCATTATAGTTAGTTTCCATGACAGCAGTACCTTCCTCAATGGTTTTCTGATATGTAACCTGTTGCCCTCCTCTTTTCCATCTTCCAACAGGTGGTATCCAAGCAAGGGCTTATCTAGCAATACGGCTTTTTGACATCTATACACAGGTGCCGACTTTCCAATGTGCTGGGGCGTGCTCAACCCCCGACTCTGCCCCAGGCCCCGCCCCCACTCCATCCTTTCCCCCAGGGCTCCATCCCCACCTGCCTCTTCCCACCCCTGCCCTGCCCCTGCCCCTGCCCCGCCTCTTCCTGCCCCATTCCTCCCCCTCCCCTGAGCACACCGCATCCTTGCTCCTCCCACCTTTCCCCCAGAGCCTCCCGCACGCCGCAAAACAACTGATTGCAGCACATGGGAGGCGCGGGGAGGGAGGCGGACGTGCTGATCAGCGGAGCTCAGTGGTGGGCAGGAGGCACTGGGGAGAGGGGGAAGGTTCTGATAGAGGGGCTGCCAGTGGGTGCTCAGCACCCACCATTTTTCCCCATGGGTGCTCCAGGCCCAGAACACCCATGGAGTCGGCATCTATGCATCTTTATATGTCCAAACCACGTCGGCCTTCTTTCTTTAATTATTGTCTCTACAGTCTGTTGGCCAGTCCTTTCTAACACATCACTGTTGGTTCCTTTTATCCCACCAGTAGACACCAAGTATTCTCACAAACACCTCTGATGGTATGCATTAAGTTTCCTGTGGTCAGTTTCTAGCTTTGCCTGGTTTCAGGAGCAGATGACAATGTGGGTATCACAATGATATTGTATTACTTTATCTTGGTTCTTCTGTGAATCTCCTTTCTCTTTTTCTTCAGATATTTGCCAGTCTCAAAAAGACTTTCTTTCCAATTCTTGCTTCCACCACATTGTAGAGCTGGGCCACCAGCACTAATTGTGCTTCCAAGATATACAGACATGTTAGCCATGCTGTACTCTTCACTGTCTATCACATGTGCACCATCATTGCTGACTCCCCTTTCAGCAATTATGACTTTTGTTTTCTTTTGGAAACTTCACATATGACATTGGTAGTGGTCTTTTTCACAGCGTCATTGTCTGTGTCCAAACAGAACAATGTCACTTGTACAGTCAAGATCTTGAAGTTTTCCTCTGCTCCATATAATTCCTGTATCTTCCTTTGATGTTGCTTTTCACATCATGTAATCTATCACAAGGCATTGGAAGAGAGCAGAAGGGTGCTGGCTGCCAAACCTCACCTCTCCCCTCAGAGACACCTTCCTGAGGAAAAGTACAGAAGAGAGGCAAATTGGTTTCATAGAGTTTAAGGCCAGAAAGGACCATTAGATCACCTAGTCTGACTTCTGTATATCAGAAGCTTTTACATTTCACCATCATACTCCTATATTGAGCCCAATAACTTGAGTTAGACTAAAGCATTTCAGTCCTCAGGAGGCTGAACTATTGTTTTGCCACAGAAGAGATGGAGGTGCCACCAATGCTCAAAGCCCCTACAACAGGAAGGAATTGATTAGATGAAATATGCCAAGATGATCCTAGCAGGCTATCCACACTCCATGGCACAAAGGAAGGTGCAAAACTCCCCAAGATCCCATCCAATCTGACCTGGGAGAAAATTCCTTCCTGACCAAATCTGTCAATCAGTATGACCCTGAGCATGCGAGCAAGAACCAGCCAGCCAAGCATCTAGAAAGGAAATTCTCTGTATTGCCTTAAAGCATTGGTTCACCATGAGTCAACCATCTGGCTAGGAGGAGGAAATTCATCAACTTCCTCACCATTCCAACTTTCTTCCCCCAAGTTCATGAAAAAAAGAGAACATCAAACCAAGGCACATTTCAGTCAGATTCAGTGTTTGCCATGCATATTTAATCTCATAGAGTTCTAATCTTAATTATTTCCCCAAGCTATGTAAAAATAGATTGGTACATATCAGCACTTGTCTTCATTATGCAGACATGACTTTGCATTTAGTGGACATATTTAAACAACTTTTTTTGTTTGACAAGCACAATATAAGACATAGTACTAAATCAACTTTTCCTGAAGTCTTGTTTGCATATAGATCATCTTGGTATAAACTAAAGGTAGCATTAAAGTCATTCTCAAATTAATTTTCTACTTGTAATTTTCAGTGTCTTTTTTATTCAGGGAAGACTACAGACCTCTACTTGCAGCTAATTTAACACCTGTAAATTCCCAATAATGGCAAAAAAGTCTTTGTACTCTTTGAAAGATAATCCAAATCCTGGTAGGGTGGCATTTTTATTAGATTTTCTATGGCTGTTTTCCCCTCAGTGTGATGAAAGAGTAATGAATTCCTATCACTTAACTAAGGCAATAAAATAAAATATAAAATATTTGACATGAAAAAAGAAGACAACAAATTAGGGGGAAAATCTAGTTCAGCTAAATAAAGAAGTGATAGCTATCCTGATGGAGGTGGCTAATTAAATAATCAAAGTAAATATAGTCTCCTTGTCATTTGGGAACTTGAGATAAGCAACTCCCAGTGACAGATAGTGGCCCGGAAGCTGGAGAAAATAAAATGTAAACTGCCTGCTTACCCCAGGCCAGTGACCCAGCCCAACAATGGGGGCTGGGCAGAGAATAAAAATAGGAGTTACTAGGCTAGGTGCCTGACTGATATGCCAAGGTAACCAGTCACAGGCCATGGATACCCAGCACATGATGGGACTACCCAGATAGGCACACCAAGTCTGCATGGGCACAGTGTTTGGGAAAAGGGGGTCTGCTGAGTGGAGTCAGGAGGAAATGCAGTCCCTCACTTACCGTACTTTCTGTGGGGAGGAAAGAAGGCATTCAAGAGCCGAGGGCCCATTAGCTTTACGGCAGGTCACAGAGCCACTGAGGAGGGATGAATAAGTGGGCTCTGCCACACTTATGGATCAGGGTTACTCAAAGAGGGGGGCTATATACAGGCAGGGTTAACTTTTGCCCAGTATTCTAAACCCTTGCTCACACAAATAGTCCCATTGAAATGAAGGGAACTATTTGTAGAAGGGCAGCTTTGTAAGGATTGTAGGATCAGGCCCTTCATCTCTGTTTATCATTCTGCATATGTTATGAATTAGAGAGGACCACGTTAGTACTAACTGGGTGTTGGCCATTTAAACAGCTAATTCATAAGGTTCTACTGGTAAATATATCACATCAGTATAGGACCCCAGTGTCCTTTTTAAACTTGCCTTTTTGATAGTGTGTACTGGGTTAAACAATATGTAAACCGTTTTTCAGAGAGATGTCTTCACTAATGCACTGTGTGTTGTCTGCAATAATAGTACTGATAAACCCTTCCAAAATATGTTCTATGTAATCAAGTTATTTGGAACTGACTGTGATCCTGAGATGACTTCTTGGAATCTCAGGCGAATAACAAACCACTTGAACCTTCACAGTCATTCTTCTTCAGACTGTTCTCATAGCATGCGAGGAAAATGGTGTGGAAAGGGAATTTTAGGAATGTTTCATTAGCCAAAGCAGGATAAAGAAAATATATTAAAGGAGGCCTTTAGGCTATTTGACCTGTTATTTTCACTGGTCTTGCTTTTAAAAGGTCAAAAATCTTGGGAGTGTAACAGAGGTGAATACACAGAGGGGATGAAAGATCTTTTGAGTCCTTCAAAGCTTGGAAATGTTATCCTTTTGTCATCTGGAGAAAAAAAATGTTTGAAGGCTAGTGCATGAGAAGACTCCAAATTGAACCATTAATGCCAGCCAGGCCAGGTGCCAGGGAATTTAGCCGTGTTTACTGATCCCCTCCCTGATAAGAGCTGGCAATAAAAGACCACTGTTCATTTATAGTAACAATGAGGAAATCCCTCTTTGCACTGAACCTGTCATGCTGGCTGCTCTGCCAGGATGTTACCTGCTGAGGGGCAGTGCTGTGCAGCTCGGCAGGGGTAGCAGCCCATGACAGGCTATCAGTCAATGGCCTCACATCTACCCAACTGACTTTTATGAGAAAAGGAAAAAGCTCAGCAGGAGAAAACAGACAAATGAGGGAATGAGGGGTCAAATATTTATAGCAGAGCACAAGAGGTCTGAACTCCCACGGCAAATGGAGCAGGGTGGCAAGGAAAACAAAATATGGAGAAAAGTGTAAACATACACCAATTCACTGTAGAGTTCAATGTAACATGTTATCAAATAGGATAATTAGCAATGCTAATAAGTCATGGGTGGTACAAATCACAGGTATCATCACTTCAGACTTTTGTGTTTGATCACAGGGATTGTTTTTAAAGCTAACAGGAATCTTCCCTGATGCTACTTTTCTTCAGCAGGAACTGGCTGAATTCTAAAATTCAAACACTGAGCTGCTGTTCAGTGAAGGAAAGAGCTGACAGAGAGGAACTGATAATAGATATGATAGTAACTGAGAAGATACACATTTGAATAACCAATTGAAACTGGCCAATATGAAGTCTGGGGATCACACATTTTATAGTATATTTGAAGCAAGCTGCATTCTGTTCCTTCAAAAAATATAACAAGAAAAATCTGTATGCTAACATTAAGAACTGCCTACAAGAAATTCATAACAAAAATGCCATTTGGTGACTCCAGGGTTAAGGAACAATTCCTGGTCCCATACAAGTCCATTTCACTTCATTGGTGCAGCAGCAAGTCCCAAAAAATAATTCAAATATTACATACACATAGTACATACTGTTGTGAATACACCTAAACAACCTGGCACAACATCACATTCAAAACAAAGAAACAAAACTAATCTGGAGGAATATAGATGATAAATCACTCTACAGAGGCGTACCAAGTACCTTCCTATAGACTCCCATAAATATTCATACCTATATGGGTGAAGAAAAACATACTTGGTTGAAATTAGAGCAAGGCAAATATTTTTGGCCTTTTTTTCTTTTATGAAAAAAGCATATTTGGCTGCATCAATATATGCCATGAATTCATGTTGGTTTTACTGATTTTTTTTTGGTAAAACAAACAACAACAACAAAAAACACGGGGGGGGGGAAGTTTCATTTTGACATTTTTGAAACCAAATGTTTCAATTTTTTGGTTTTAAATTACTTTTCATTTCAAAATATCCTAACATTATATTTAAAAATATTAATCATCAATAAATGCTCAAAATGGAATAATTTGACACCAAAATTTTTTTTGGAATTGCCAGCGAACTGAAAAATCCATTATTCACACAGTCCTAGTTGAGATGCCCATTCAAGACTTTCTATTTCAATAAAGATATCAAAGTAGCAGATCAAATTTTTCAGCCCTCTTGCATCTGCCACTGTGCATGAGAATGGAGTCACATTTTGGCAGGAGATTGATTTGTGGTGTTGCCACCACCTTCTGACAGGGCAGGAGAGCTTTTAGTTCCATTTGACAGAGGCTGCCTAGGAGAAGTGCATCTCCTGGATCCTTCTCTTCCCTAACCTGCACATTGCATTATAGGTCTCAAGGTGGCTTGTGCCACATCTCCCTCAGTCCAGGTGAACTTTTTGACAGAACTATAGCCTGGGTGGTGCCAGATGACACCAAGTGAACCAGGCTCAATAGGCAGTTGGCAGTATTCTATACTGATCCCTAAAGCTGAAAGAGAAACTAGAATGCAACTGTCATCAGTTTTGCCTCATTTAGCTACACTCATAAGAATTCCATCTGACATCTCAGACACACAATGCTTTTCATAAAAGAAACCAAGAGGCTCTTTTGTTCACAGAAACACTCAGGGCTTGAACAGTTTTCAAATGTATCTCACTTTCTATATATTCCAAAAAGCTACTATTTTACTTTGAAGCCTTTTTCTGGATGGTAGCCTTCTGCCTGAAATTTATACTTTGGAAACAAATCCATATTTTACAGTCAACTTCTTCTTCATCTTTGCCTTACCCCATCAATTGGGGCTGGTATCTTTTGTTCTTCATTTCCAAGCATTCTTGTCAAGTGCACGTGACCCAGCCATCTCAGTCAATATTCCCTCAGCTTTTCCACAATGGCTCAGACTGTTTTATTACACAGCATATCAGCTCTCACCTTACCCAACATCCATCCAAGCACCCTCATTTTGGCAGTGTGACATAGTAATTCTTTTCTCTTCCTCACTGGCCAGCATTCAGAACCATATGGCATGCCTGGCCTTATCATAATCTTATACACTTTGCTCTTTAGTTTGCTTGACATATGCTTATTGCAGAGAATTCCCATCAACTCCCTCCATTTACACCAAGTGCTCTTCATGTGGCTTCTAACATCCAAATCCCCTTCATGGCTCAACATGGCTGAACCAAGGTATTTAAATTGTTGCATGACTTTATCCCTATACAATTTAGTTGTATTGGCTTCTCGTTGTCCTTCTTGATAAAGCATCACACGTATTCCATCTTTTATCCGCTGATTTGTAAGCCATTTTCTTCTAATGCAGCCCTCCATAGTTCTGGGTCCCTTTCCAGTTTGTATTTATCTTCACAGCGCAATATAACGTCACTGGCAAAAAGCTTGCTCCATGGAGTCTCGACCCTACTCTCCCACATCAAGGTGCCCATTACAGTTACTAGTAGGTATGGGTGTAAGACTGATTCTTGATGTAAACGTACACTGTAGTGAAGGACTCACCGTAGCTGCAGCTGCTTCTCACTACTGTTGTGCTACTTTTGTACATGTCCATGATACTTCGAACATCTCTGACTGTTGCGCAATTGCAGGCACCACCATAACTGTTCTCTAGGAACTATGTCATAAGCCTTTTCTACATTTTACAGTCAACTGTGGAGATGATTTATTTAAGTTAACAGCAACAGTGCAAAACGTGTTTTACTCAAAGAAAACTGGTTTAATGGTATAACCGATTGGCTCCTAAATCTCTCAGATACAATTTCCCGCAATGGGGAGGAAAAATATGAACAAGAAACCTCACCATGGGTTCAGCACAGGAATTATTCAGAAATAATAATGCTTAGCTTTTATATAGCACTTTATATCTCCAGAGGACTGTTGCTACATAAACTTGCAAAGTATTCTCATTCCATAGATTTCATTAGAACAGCCACCTAGAATCACAAAGAGAGAAAAGGATCCACAAGCTAAAGAGATGAGCTTCAAAACTGTGACTCCAATGCAGAGAAAAAATAAAAATTAAATGCAGCAGCTGTCCCTCCCAACTCTAAAATCACCATCTATTTTTATTACAAGAAATTATAAAAGCCTCTTTACCTAACTCACCACATGTTTGTAAAACATAGTTCAAGAATGGTCAAAATACTATATTTTCCATTGTCTGTGCAGAAGACTAGAATCTGGGTTCTAATTCCTGCTACTAGCACTGAGTAGAACATGGATGGAGCCTTCCCCCTAATTCTTCCTCTTGTCAGTTTTGTTGAAAGAGTGGAACGGACAATCTCCCTGTCTTGTATTGCTGAAACTGAGCCCTCACTGACTGCCATCAGAGGGACTATCATCTTTCTCAGAGGGAATCTGCCCCCTCCCCTCCAAAAACAAGGAAGTCTGAACAAATTCTTCAGGTCTGATAAAAGCATTGAAAGTTGGCTGCCTATGTCCAGGCAGCCATACAGCCATAATCAGCAATGGGGAACTTAAGCATCATGGATGGATAGCATACCAGAAGTTTTCCAAAAATAACACCCCTCCCACACACACGCCAAATAATTAGCATGAGATTCTAGGCTGCATTTCTAGGAGGCATAGCACAGAAATCACAACCCATGCGGTGGGGGGGGGGGGGGTAAACTAAGGTGGCTTTAAGCCATTTTGGTGCCCTCCCAATCATAGGCTTTTCTGGTATCTGGAGCTGACCCTGACATAACTTCGACAGCTCTGGAGGCTTCACTAGGCTAGCCCATTGGCCACAATGCTGCCCAGAATCTCCACAATGCTACATGCTGTGGGCCTGCCTCCAACACACTTCTCCCATTGCTAGTCCTGCACGTGGCATATTCATACTCTAGGGCAGGGGTAGCCAAACCATGGCTCGCAAGCTGCATGTGGCTCTATTACAGAGCCCCCCATCTTCCATTTTCCACCTCCCACACTGGAGGGGAGCTCAAGTCCTCTGCGTTTCAGCAGGGTGGTGGGCTAGGGGCTTCTGACCAGCGAGGTGGGGAGTCTTGGGGCTTCAGCCCTATGGAGAAGGCCTGCCAGCAGGGCCAGATTTCCAATTAGGCAGAGTAGGCATGTGCCCAGGGCCGCCGATGTTCTAGGAGCACCTGAAAGTTAAAAGTGGGGTAAAAGTTTCATTTTTTACAGAGACCCCAAAGGTCAGCTGTAGGCTGGGGGGGCGGGGGAGGCACTGAAGATAGGGTTGCCAACTTTCTGATTGCAGAAAACCAAACACCCTTCCACACGCCCTGCCCTGCCCCTTCTACGAAGCCCTGCCCCCCACTCACTCCATTCTCCCTCCCTCCATCGCTCACTCTCCCCCACCCTCGCTCACTTTCACCAGGCTGGGGCAGGAGGTTGGAGTGCGGGAGGAGGTGAGGGCTCCGGCTGTGGGTGCGGGCTTTGGGGTGGGGCCAGGGATGAGGAGTTTGAGGTGCAGCAGGGAGCTCAGGGCTGGGGCAGAGGGTTGGAGTGCGAGAGGGACTGCAAGCTCTGGGGGGGAATTTGGGTGCAGGAGGGGGCTTAGGGCTTGGGCAAGTGTTGGGACATGGAAGGGGTGGGGCTAGGAATGAGGAGTTTGCAGTGCAGGAGGGGGCTCTGGGCTGGAGACGAGGGGTTCAGAGAGTGGGAGGGGGTATGGGTTCTGGGCTGAGGGTGCGGGCTCTGGGGTGGGGCCAGGGATGAGGAATTTGGAGGCAGGAGGGGGCTCAGGGCTGGAGCAGGGGGTTGGGGTGTGGGAAGTGTTGCGGATTCTGGGAGGGAGTTTGGGTGTGGTAGAGGGTTCAAGGCTGGGGCAGGAGGCTGGTTTTTGGGAGGGGTGTGGTCTCTGGGAGGGAATTTGAATGCGGGGGGGGGCTCAGGGCTGGGGCAGAGGGTGAGGGCGAGGGAGGGGGTGAGGAGTGTGGGATCCATGTGGCACTTACCCCAGGCAGCTCCCGGGAAGCAGCTGGCATGTCTGGCTCCTACTGATCCCAGCCAATGGGAGCTACAGAGTCAGCATTCACAGTGGGGCAGTGTGCGGAGCCCCCATGGCCACCCCTGTGCCTAGGAGCTGGACATGCCAGCCACTTCTGGGAGCTGCATGGAGCCAGGGCAGTCAGGGAGCCTGCCTTGGCCCTGCTGTGCCACCGACCAGACTTTTAGTGGCCCAGTCAGCACTGCTGACCCTTTTCAACCGGGCTCAAAAACTGGACACCTGGCAACCCTAGCTGAAGATGCTGGGCTTAGGGGCTTGTAAAGTGTAAATCCGGCCCTGCCTGCCAGGGCTTGGGGCTTCAGCAGGAGTGGGGCTGAAACCCAAGCCCTGGCAGGCACCTCACGAGGGGCTGACGCCCCAACCCCTGGCATGTTTGCCCCGGCTCTCCAACTTCTGAAGATTGTCGTATTTGGCTCAGTAGGTCAGTAAATTTGGCTACCCCTGCTCTAGGGCTTGCAAGTGGGTCATTGGAGGAGAGCTTTATAGTTGTCTTCCACAGTTCAGGCACTCAAGGAACCCTCTCCCACCTGGATATGGGGTTTCTGGAGCCCCTCTACACTGCTCCCACCCTATTAACTGTTGTAAAGGGGCCAAAGTTTGAGGGGTTTGAGGATCTCACTCTTAGATTTTACAAAAGCAAAAGCACATCTGTCCATAACTTCAGGGGAAAACATGCCTTCACGATGTAGGCTGGTTTGCATCTATTTTACATGGATGTGAATAGCCTGCTCATGTGATAAAACAATGCAGAATCAACCTTATAGGTTTGCTGCATGGCACTGAGAATATTTGCCCTGGGTCTGATCACTTACTTTTATTTATATGTTCTGAGAGAAAGGCATACATAATTCCTCCCACTATATATATATCTCACACCTAAAGAAACAAACAAGAAAGGCTAATTTTTAACCCGCATCCACATTCATGGGGTAATATACCCAGTGAGCATATATGTTACGATAACTCATGAACTAGTGGCCCTCCAACTATGCTAGGACATTGTCACATGTACACAATTAGGAAAAAATAGCATAAAAACATTTTTCTATATCAAAAAAAGTATGTGGTCAACAAATGTACCCTAAATGTGTTGCACTGTTATCCTGTATTTGTACTAGTTCTGTGTACACGTGTGTGCTTCTAATATCTTGTATTGTAATAGTGGCAACTAGATCTCCCTCATTAAGCAAGCTGTTTGTATTTTTACATAAATATAATTAGCATATGCTAATTGATAATGCATAATTTGAAGGGTAATGTTGTACCACTAACATATATGTTGCAATAACTCATGAACTAATGGCCATCTTACTATGCCATTTTAGGATATTGCATATGCTAATTGATAATGAATTGCATAGACAGTGGTCGCTGCATACAGTCACCCTAATGTAGAAGATACTCCAGGGAGGCTTTCCAGGGACAGTTTTGGCCTCTATAGAAATCACAGATAGTTTTCTTGTTGCAGTGAACTATGGGTGCAGTTAGACATATTTTCAATGTCAGTGATGGTATTTGTGCTCAAAGGCTTACATGTTATCACAAATCAGAGCCACAATGAATTGTGGGAGCAAAACTACACCTGCTATAATGTAGGCCAGGTCTGAAAATCAGTTTTTACAAATGAACAAAAATATTAGAAAGCTTAGAATTTTATTTATTTATTTACAAATCTGGATTGACTTGCTGCAATTACTTGATTCTCAGTGCATAGGCTCCTTTCTCATGACAGATATATTTGAAAGGATTTATACTTCCAAACATAAGTGGAATTTCTGCTTGACCTCTGGGGAAATATCCTGTTGTCTGTTACTCTTACTTAACATTTCTTACTTCTCTGAAGTGTATATGGTTGCACAAGTGACACCAAAACTTGTTATCTAGAAACTGACAACTTACTTTATTTAAAATAATGAATTGTGTATTTTAAATATTTGACATTGTATGCAATATACATGTTTTATTCTCAGAAGGTTATTTGAATTTTATAAAAGAATAACTTCTTAAACTGGGGGAGTGGTGAAGAGACAAAAATGGAAAGTGTTATCTCTTTAAACAAACTAAACAAGATACTATTAGGACTGAATTCCTCTTATACCCCTAGGATTATAAACCAAAACATGGGGGATCTAAACTGGAGGGGAGTGGAAAGAAGTAACTCCAGTCATGTCTTGTTTTCTTGACCATCTCCTTCGCTAATTAGTTTAACAATCAGAAGCATAAACTTAATATTCCACACCTAAATTAGATGTTTAATATTTGACACAGTAAAGTTATAGTTTTTGTGTTAAACTAGTAATAAAACAGGTTGATTGATTTACAAATGATTTACAGTCTTCCTGGTACTTTGCTCCAGTGCTCCTGGTGACACAAATGATGTCACTTTTTAGCAAGATAGAAGTAGCTTAGAAATGCCAACTGTAATAATTAAAACTTTTTTTAAAAACTTACAATTCGTAGTTTCACAGTGAGAAGAATTTTTTGTGCAAATTCAGGCTGCTGGGCTAAACAAAATACAGTTTTCCTTAAAATACATATGAGGGACTATGTAAGTTAAACTATATTTAAACACACTGGTCTGCAACAAAATGAGAGATGCTTGGTCCAGTTAGTCAAGCCTGATGTTTTTAAAGTGATAAAAACATTCTTGGCAGCACCTGTTATAAAATGATAAATTTAATGTTAATGAAAGACTCCCATTGATTCCAATAAGTTTAGGATCAGGCCTTTAGTCCTTGGGGGAGGGAAAAAGATGAATATGAATAATACTTTTGATTCACTCCAGCCTCAGCCCTGGAAAACAAAATAGAATTTTTGCCAAACTCTACTTGGAACAGTAGCTGACAGTTGCAGGCTGGCAGAAATCCATAGCTCCTGCGTCATCTCCTGTCCACCTTCTTAGGAAGATAGATAGATTCATTTCTTGAGGTTCCAAAATCTCTACAATTCCTTTTTTTCCCTACAGCATAGTGAGTTCTCTGTCACTGGACAGCTGTCTTATATTCCAAACCTTTCATATATTTTGGAATTTAGCTTTCAATCTTGTAATAATATTCTTGTATAATGAGGTCTTGACATTTGTCACTGTTCTTCTAGGACTGTGCTTGTAATGACGTTCAGGCCAGAGATGGAGAGAAAATTAGGAGTTAAAATATTCCAGACAGAGGGAACTCTGGAAGAAATTGCATAACTGCTGGAATTAAATTGTATGGGAGGAACACAAACAGACAGACAACCAGATAATCTCCTGTTATTTATAACCATTTAGGAATTAATGAAGGCAGTTTATTAGGACAACAAACTGAAACACAATAAAACATAATGAAAACTAATATTATTTTAATAAAAAAGAAGAAATAATATGTAATTTTCCAAGTTTTTCTTACTTGTGGTCCATTTGGACCCATTCCTGTTTTTTTTCATGTAATAAAAAAATTAGACTCTGGAATCAGACCAGTGACATTCATACCACATCTCAACATTAGTTACATATCAGAAAGATACATAGCAGAATAACAATCTATTTTAGAAATGTTATTCACAGTTTTAAAACATTTTATAAGAGCTACTTTTTTATCCCCCCACCTATAAAAACAATGTACCCGTAGTATCATGAGTCCAACTGTAAAGGCTTCAGAGAAAGATAAATGGTAAGCAATAAAGTTTTGGAAACCACAAAACAAAACAGACAAGAACACCTAGAAAGAAAAATTGCTATGTTCTCTTTGGACAACTGGAAACCCCATTCCCAAAGTGTTCGTAACTCTGAGGTTCTATTGTAATGTATGCAAATATGACTTTCAGCATTTCCAGTACCCATTTCAAGAACCCTCTGGATGTGTCTCTTAGAACACTAGTATCAGGGGGTAGCCATGTTAGTCTGTATCCACAAAAACAACAAGGAGTCCGGTGGCACCTTAAAGACTAAAAGATTTATTTGGGCATAAGCTTTCGTGGGTAAAAAAACACTTCATTTTTTTTCCCACTCCATGCATCTGAAGAAGTGTTTTTTTACCCATGAAAGCTTATGCCCAAATAAATCTGTTAGTCTTTAAGGTGCCACCAGACTCCTTGTTGTTTTTCTTAGAACACTGGCTCTCAACCTTTCCAGACTACTGAACCCCTTTCAGGAGTCTGATTTGTCTTGCGTACTCCCAAGTTTCACCTCACTTAAAAACTACTTGCTTACAAAATCAGACATATGAGTACAAAAGTATCACAGCACACTATTATTGAAAAATTGCTTACTTTCTTATTTTTCTCAGATAACTATAAAATAAATCAATTGGAATATAAATACTGTACTTACATTTCAGTGTGTAGTTTATAAAGCAGTATAAACAAGTCATTGTCTGTATGAAATTTTAGTTTGTACTGACGTCGCTAGTGCTTTTTATGTAGCCTGTTGTAAAACTAGGCAAATATCTAGATGAGTTGATGTACCCCCTGGAAGACCTCTGCATGTCTCACGCACCCCTGTCTGAGAACCACTCTCTTAGAATGTCTGGGAGACACTACATGCCACATGCAACACTTAGAACTTTGAGTCTGAATGAGTTAAAACTGATTATTTGATTTTTCTCAGAGCCATCTATGTTCAAGAAACCAGTGGACAACAGTGGAGAACAATTTGGGGCGGGGGGGGGGAGGAAAGCATTTTTTTTATAAACTATCTAACTCAAACAGCTTTTTTTGATTTACTTTAAACATTGCATAATATTCCCCTTTGGGCTAAGCATCGCCATGAGAAATTTCAAGCCAAGGATTTGGAAAAGTTATAGGCAGCTAAACCAGGGCTTTGAAGAGAAACGTCCTACAACTTTAACTAGGTCATTTTTACTGTAGCTTCATAAGCTAGTGAAAATACCTGATATCGAAGCTATTTGTAGCTATAGAGTAGCATGTTTTGGGCTTCACTCTGAAAAGTTGCATATGAAATATAATTCATACATCTTGTTAAGAAATCTATATAAGGAGCCAGAGACTATCTGGCACAATGTCGAACAAATTTGTTTTATGGTGAGAGCTGCCAAATAGTTATTGATAAATGCAGCAATACACTAAGTGTACCCCAAGAACCTGTCAAAATTGAAAAAAAGATTGCCACCTATTTCCAAATCTTTATATATTTCATACTTTCATCTTACTTGAATTAAAAAACAGTCCCAACACATCTAAATTAATCTATATTCCACATATTTCTGAGGCAATCACTTGTGTGTTCAATTCTCTCTTATATACCTCATCATTACCTTTTTTATTTTTTAAAAAACCTTTGCCAACCATCACAACTCTTTTTGCAAAAAGCTCCCTCCAGAATCTAATCCAAAACCACTCCCTTATATTAGCTGATGGAGAAGGCTATAAAATCAGCTTTTAAAGGCTAAACATCTCATCACTTCAATAATGTGGTTATTCTTTGAACCTTTATTAGGCCTGAGACACAAAGTCTGGTTGTTAATATAGTTCTCCCACTGGACAGCTATGGATTGTTAACACATTGTTGAAACAGTTACTTAAGGAACTTGCATTTTATTGGGTTAAACATTTCTCATCATATTAGTTCAGGGAGTATAATAAGAAGATTACAGACACTGAACTTTATTTAGTATGCATTTTAGCTAACATCTGAGGAGTTTTTCCTCCAGTAATCTTCTTCTTCTTAATGTATGTGCAACATGCCTCATGTGGCACGTGACCAAGATTCATCACCAAATTTGGTCCACTGGTTAGATCATTCACTTTCCCGGCTTGGGCCAGGTACTGATGGGGAGTGTGACGTGGACATAGATCATGACCCCACTCCAGTAATAACTTAGGGCAACAGCACCACATTTTAAAAAAATTCAATTAATTGCAAAAAAGAACGACAAATGGTTCAAAATACTTGGGTTCTGGCAGGTATTAACAAGGTAAAACAGGTAAACAAAACTGAACTGCCACACCATATATCAAGATGGTTGATATTGATTTTGATTATATATATGCCTTTCAAGGGCATGGCCAAGTTTAGCCTCATCAGCATTCAGAATATATGTGTGTATATATATATATTTGTAATTTGAGCTTTTGCCTTCCTCTTCCTCTAGGATTCCTTCTTCTAGCACTCTCTATTTTAACCCTGCATTAAGTAACTTGGGTTAAAATAGTAGTGAAGACATGGCAACTCAGCTTTTAACTGTGGTTAGCCGCTCAAGTTCAACTTCCATCTCCCTTATAAGTTTTAGCTTGAGCTGCTAACCCAAGTTAAAAGCCAAGGTGCCATGTTTTCACTGCTATTTTAACCTAAGTGAACTAATGTGAAATAGCTAACCTGAGTTAAGAACACAATTTCTTTTGAAGTGTAGACATAGACCAATCCTCAATTGGTGTAAATAGGCATAGCTCCACTGAAGTTAATGGGGTATGCCAATTTTCACCAGCTGTGGATCTGGTCCACATATGTATAATTACACACACACACACACACACACACACACACACACACACACACACCTACATTAAAATACCATTATTAAGGTTCCAAAGTCAAGCACTCACATGTTAGGAAGTGCCAAAATTAATGTTCCTTGTGGTCAATGATATTTCAAGAAAGGTATTCAAAATTGGATGGAACTAGACAACAGTATATATTTCCCACCTTCCCAAATGTTGCACAAAGGTCTGTGAAGTACTGTACAAGGTACTTTAGAGACAGAAAAAGTCTGTTTTACAAAACAATGCAGTTAATAAATAGCTGTGTTTAGTGAGATGTTGTATGAACCTAGAGTTTCATGGGTAAATTATACACTATTTAATGGTATGTTGTGTGATAAAAGAAGACAGGAAAATATAATACTACTGTAATATAATATTAATAAATTATTTCTGGCAACATTATCAGGGTCCATTCCTGCTCCCACTAGCAGTCAATGGCAAACACCCATTGACTTCAAATACACAGAATTAAGTCCTTCATTAATGAGCACCCTAAGGTCCCAAAAGTAACAATAGCAGCATTAGGCCCTAAATTAGGATGAATTTCCTAAACTCTCTGTTGCTTAATTTTCTGGTATTCCAATTTCACATATTTGTGTTTATCATCTTCTTCAGGCTACTGTAATCAACTGAGACCTTGTTTCTTGCACTGTTGATGAGATTACTATGAGATAACAAGTTTAAAAAGTTTGTATGACTTGTTTTTCTACCATGAGAATGTTCCATAAAATATTTTTCACCTTCTTTCAAAAATTCAGAATTCGTTCCATCAGTGACAGGCAATGCATATACAATAATCTTGTCAATATTCCAAAAAAGAAGGTCTCTCTTAATTGGAGGATCTTTTTCAGACTACACACTGAGGGTATGTCTACAGTGCAATAAAAAACCCATGGCACAGCCGTGGCTGGCCCAGGACAGCTGACTCAGGCTTGCAGGGCTCAGGCTATAAAACTGCAGTGTAGACGTTCGGGCTCAGACTGGAGCCTGGATTCTCAGAACCCACAAGGGGGATGGTGTCAAGGCCCAGGCTCCAGTCCAAGCCTGAACATCTACACTGCAATTTTAGAGCCCCACAAGCATGAGTCAGCTGATCCACATCACCGAAGAGTGCAACCTTTTTTTAGTTTTGCTACTCTTTATAATATAAGGAATTTTCTTTCAAAATTCCCTCAAAGTTCAACTGCCAAAACAGAGTGGAATGATTATCGTGCAACATGAAAATATACCTATCCCTAATTATGTTAGATTGGATAAAGGAGATAGCCACTTGGGACATTAAGGGCACTTTAAATTTACACATTCCACAATAACTAGATTAAATAAATATAACTATTGGTAATATCAAACACTGTTTCTACAATCAAGGAGCAAGGGTTGGGAAATAATTAGGCTCAGGCCTACATCTCAGGGTCAATGATCCAAAACAAGGCCCCTTTGTCTTACTAGAGTTTCACTGTGAAGACTTTGTGATCAATAGTTACTACTACAGAAGTGAAAATAAGCAGTGAAATGGAGAAGGTTGAACTGAACCTAAAACAATTTGCAGTCAGTATAAATAGTTGCTTAAAAGTATAGATCTTAAAATGGTTTCAATACAGCCAGTGGAAATGTGCTCCTTCACATGATTTGTGTGAAAATAGGGATTGTTATTTCTTAAATATAAAGACTCCCAAGGCATTAATACTTATATACAAAAGATTACTGAAAGTGTAACACTGCCACTTGCCTCAATCCTAATATTTATCATCAATAAACTCAGTGTAGAACTGAAACAAACCCTTTCCTTTCCTCATGGTTTTTGTCATGCTTATAGGCCATCTAATCATATTTCTTATTATCTGCTTCAATAGTGAGAATTGGTCTGGGTGGTGGTTGTGTCGGTATTGTTCTTTCCCAGATATAAACAATTTTTTTCACCATGGCCAAATAAAAATTAACCTTCTGCTGCCATTGTTTATTTTGATTGTTAATTGAGGCCTGGACCAGCACCCTTTTCATTCTATTTTCAAATCACATATCTTTTGGGAATTACATGTCTTTTGTCTTTAGTATTTCCATGAGATTGTCCTAATTCTTTGGCCAATGCTATTTTAGTGTTTCATCATCTGTTAGCCATGTGATCGAATCTGAAAAATTTCTTTACCTTATTCAAGAAGTTCTTAAATAATCAACATACTGTACAGATAAATTCTGCAGAATTCTGTTTTGAATGCCAAATGGCATATACCTGAACAATGAGTGTATTGTAATGCTAAATAGCACTAAGAGAGATCCTCTGGACCCAATATTGTGTGAGGGTAGCAATCTATCAAGTTCCCAGGGGTGGTCATGGTACATGAATGACAAAGGTTCAGTGGGTCATGAGAATTCAGAATTACCAAGCTAGCTCTAGAGCACTTCTACTGTATATATGACTGAATTCCCAAGAGCAGTTGTGGTGCATGAGTGGCCAGAGGTCACCAGGTCATGAGAATTCAGAAAGCTCTAGAGTCCCACAAGCAGCACTCTACCTAGGAACCAGCTAACCTCATGTAGCTTCTCATGTACTCTCTTCAGTAGTGTCAGGATTTCAGCAAACTTTCAGCAAATCATGATGACCCAGAAGTGCCACAAATTTGAAAAATAAGACAGAATAATAACATGCATGTATGACTAATTCTAAAATGTGATCACACAACAACTTTTCCATAAAATGGGCAACCTTGTTTTCACAAAATGCATAACATGCCTTCCAGAGCACATACATGTAGCATACGTTTCATGATGCATGTGCAATAAAAGTTCCACAGCATATGCACAAACTTTTTACAACTTAACAAGAAAAAAAAAATCTTGTGAAACAGAAGTTTTTTTCTGTTCTGGGGATTTGAATCCATTCATTTACTGACATAGCTCTGAAAATGGGTGATAGCAAGAGTTAACAGCTAACCCAAAAATTCTGAAAAAAAGGAGCTGAAGTTGTCTAAAACAGAAAAGAGGGGATTTGTGTCTTTAATTTCTGGGACAATGTGAGCCCAGATATTATGGTAATGGGAATATAGACAAATAAATAGCAAGCAAAGAAGAATTTTTTGGAGGCCAAATATCAAAGCTAAGTTCTTCTGAAGTGTCCGGGTGCACCACTAACTTGGATGCCATTAGAAACTGGAAAGAAGCAGACAAATAGGAACTTTCTTCAAAAAGAAAATCTCACTGGAAATCATGAGAATGGTGTCAAAGAGCCAAGAATCCTTTTTATTAAAAGAGATGAGGATTTCTGATGGTGGAACAGAAACTGTGAAGAACAGTAAAGGAGCCTTAACTAAATTAATTAGAATTCAAGTGGAAAGTATTTGTACATACAAGGAAAACCAGCATTATTTATCTTTTGTAGTTTAAAAAAAAAAAAGCCAAAACCACATAACTTTTCATTTAGTGGAAGTCTGCTGATTTCAACAAAGATAAGTTCAGATGACAGCACAGCACCACAAAACCAACCAATGAACAGGACAAAGATAAAAGGTTTTGCTTAATTTCTCCTTAAGTAGTCCATTATAAAGGGTTGAAGATGGTAAGGTATTTTACTCATTGGTTTTTTTTAAATGGGAAAGAATTTTGAATGATAGTTCCAGGAACATTCTCAGTTTTACCACATTTTGTAAAAGTGAAAACTGACATTTTCTCACAACTTCTTAGAACCATAAGAGGCTAGAGATATCTTAAGGTAAGAAAATTGAAAGTGAACCAAGGGGAATATTTTGCTGACTACAGGGACCTTAATTATTTGAGTCTCTGGATCTGCATTATTAGTGTATTTAACCAGTCTGACTATTCTCACTCATGGGGTTGTTGAAATTTTTTAAAGGAAGAATTCGGACAAAAATCCCAAATTTAAGAGGAGAAATACACATTTGCTTCATATACCTTATAAACAGATATTGAAAATTGTCTCAGAATTAAAACCAAGTTGTCCAAGCCCAAATCTCATCCTTTTCACTAAAATAAACCCAACGTTTTTCTTTTCAAATTTCAATGAATATCCTTAATCTTCGTGTCATGGTACAATTTCTATGACCACCCTCACATTCCAGATTAGAATGCAACTTGAGCTTCTGGTTGCAGGAACCCTTACCTCAAATAAGAGAATAAATGAGCAGTGAGCAGACTCTTGCAGAGCTACTGAAGACTTGTGTGAGATTCCCAACATAGTTACATCACTATTTTTCAAATGGCAAGGAGGTGAGAGAGAAAAGGAATGTTAGGGTGCAGGAAAGGAGACAGATCTGGCGGGGCTATTGGAAGAAAGGAGAAGTCAGGGAGGAAAGAGTGAGGGTGAAGATAAAATTCAACAGTTCAGAGAAGTTTGGATGAGCATTCAAACATTTTAGGAGTTCTAAACTGAACACCCAAATCTGTATGGATTCTCCAGTCCTTATTAAGACACCCACAAGAATGGTTTATTCCATCTATGAATAGCCAGAAGTCTGTACTCTCTGTTACGAAACATGGACTCAGCCAGAGTGATCCATTCCTTTATGACCTCCAGGTTGGATTCTGGCAAATACTTAGGTATGAACACGTCAACATTAGGGAAGATTCAGCTAGTTTAGATTGCAGAAGCCTGCCTCATCAGCAACACCAGCCACCAAGACCACATCACCCTGCTTCTCTGCTCACTCTAAAAGTTCCCCACAAACTACTGTATCAAATTCAAGGTCTCTATGTTAATCTTCAAGGGTCTTCATGGATGGTTTTCTCTTCTTGATTATGACCTACCTCAACTGCTACTTTTCTCAGCATCAGTGAAGTTGTCATCAAATGGGAAGTTCAGGTTTCTTGGCATATTATTAATTTCCCTTAAAACTGAGGAATAATGTCACTTTCCTTTTGGAGGACCTAATACGTCTTTAAGCAAGCCCTCCCTGGTGCTTAGTCTCCAATTTCCAGACAGTGGAGAATATAAAGTCCTTCAAACTTTCAGATTTCAGGGAAAGTGCAACAGTATTTAGGGTCACATAGTACATCAGCTCAGTAATCTTTTGCTTTCAGGGTTGAAAGTATATATTTACCTAGTGGATCATAATTTGTTTATAACTTGGAACATTGTCCATATAACTTGGAACATTGTCCATATAATTTGGAACACTGTCATTTGCTTACTTAACTGTTTGTGTTGTCCGTTCCCAGGTAACAGAGCTCTAGGATAAGCAAAATAATCCTCGACAAGATAATTCATAACAAACCAATACATTTGCTTGAAAAGCCCTTGCATGCAGGTGTGTAATTCCAATAGCAGCCTAAATCCTTAGGACTGTGCAGACCCCCTATTTCATGAAGGAGCTCCATGTTGTCCTAACCAATCTTTAAGACAGTCAGCCTTATTTCTGTGAACTGCAAAGGCCAAGAAGAGACAGGGAGCTCATGCAGATGAGGTGTTCACTCTTGTCACTGACTTGCTGTGCATCATGGACCTTTTCTTTTTCCTGTGTAGTGGTCACAGAGGCTACTGCAGCACTGATGTGATGCTGCCTGCAGATGGTGAGAGAATAGCCTGAAGATAGATTTGCTCAGTCAGAGCTTCTCGCAATCAATGCTTGTGGGAAGGAGTGTTTGTGGGGAGCTCTGCTGCTGACTTTCCATTATTCCTTGCAAGGCAGGACATGTGTGTGGGTTCTTGAAGCTAATGGCCTCCATTGCAAGCTACCAAATCTATTTTGGAGCTGTCAGACAGCTCTAGCACTTGATGGGAAGAGCCTGCTTGCTGTGTGCCCAGCTGGCAGTAGGATAAAAACACACTAATTCCCTTCAGGGACATCAGGAGGAAATTACAGCACAGGACAATGTCACTGCCAGATATGTCAGTTGGGAATGGAGTCTCAGACTATGCTTTCAGGGGAAGGATGTGGGTGACCACAGGGAGCTTCTCATGAGGATTCCAACTGTGCTCTACTAACTTAAAGTTCAACCAAACCAAGGCCCACTTTCTGGACTCCACCCCATGTTGGGGGAAGATTAGGATTTGACTCAGGGCTGGTCTACACTAACGCTGTAAGTCAATCTAAGTTACGCTAGTTCAGTTACGTAAATTACGTAACTGAAGTCGACGTAACTTAGGTCAACTTACAGCAGTATCGGCACCATGCTATGTCAACAGGGGACACTCTCCCATTGACTTAGTGTGTCTTCATTCGACCTAAATCAACACCGCTGCATCGATCGTAATTTAGCCAGTAGTGCCAATTTAGCCAGTAGTGTAGATATGGCCTCAGTGAAAGAAAGATTGATTCACCCCCATGCTTCACACAAGCCAGGACTATTTTTTTTTCTTTGTAAACTATATTTAGCAGAAAGAGTGAAAAATTAGATCCTGTGCGTATTAAAATTTGGGTTTGCTTGTAGTTTTACAGTGTGATATAAAATGTGGGAGTCTTAGCATGCTGTCCCATCTTCTCTGGGTAGCAGGAAGACCAAGACTATATATAGGAGAGATGAAATCTTCCAGAGAAGCCTCCGCATCCCCTGACTGATAGGACTCACATTAAATATTATCTGACCCCTAGGCTAGATGTAGCCTTTACATGCATTCCACTAAAACAGTAGTGGGCAACCTGCAACCCGCGGGCCTCATGTGGCCCATCAGGGTAATCTGATTGTGGGCCACAGGGACATGCTGGCCGCCACATCCCGCAGCTCCCAGTGGCCAGGAACAGTGAACTGCGGCCACTGAGAACTGCAGGGGGCCGTGCCTGTGGACTGTCAACGTCAGCAAAATGTCTCGCAGCCCACAATCAGATTACCCTGATGGGCGGCATGTGGCCCGTGGGCCACAGGTTGCCCACCACTGCACTAAAATCAGGATGGTTCAATGGATAGAAGTGATAAAAAGATATAGCTGTTTAAGTGTAAGATGGCATAAGAACATAAGAATGGCCATATTGGGTCAGACCAAAGGTCCATCCAGCCCAGTATCCTGTCTACCGACAGTGGCCAATGCCAGATGCCCCAGAGGGAGTGAACCTAACAGGTAATGATCAAGTGATCTCTCTCCTGCCATCCATCTCCACCCTCTGACAAACAGAGGCTAGGGACACCATTCCTTACCCATCCTGGCTAATAGCCATTAATGGACTTAACCTCCATGAATTTATCTAGTTCTCTTTTAAAACCTGTTATAGTCCTAGCCTTCACAACCTCCTCAGGCAAGGAGTTCAACAGGTTGACTGTGTGCTGTGTGAAGAAGAACTTCCTTTTATCTGTTTTAAACCTGCTGCCCATTAATTTTATTTGGTGGCCCCTAGTTCTTATATTATGGGAACAAGTAAATAACTTTTCCTTATTCACTTTCTCCACACCACTCATGATTTTATATACCTCTATCATATCCCTCCTTCATCTCCTCTTTTCCAAGCTGAAGAGTCCTAGCCTCTTTAACCTCTCCTCATATGGGACCCGTTCCAAACCCCTAATCATTTTAGTTGTCCTTCTCTGAACCTTTTCTAATGCCAGTATATCTTTTTTGAGATGAGGAGACCACATCCGTATGCAGTATTCAAGATGTGGGCGTACCATGGATTTATATAAGGGCAATAAGATATTCTCCATCTTATTCTCTATCCCTTTTTTAATGATTCCTAACATCCTGTTTGCTTTTTGACTGCCGCTGCACACTGCGTGGACGTCTTCAGAGAACTATCCACAATGACTCCAAGATCTCTCCTCTAAGAGTAGTCTCTGTCCGATCCACGTGCTCCCCTGCAGCAATTGGCTTTCCCCCATCTCTTAGTTTAAAAACTTCTCTGCAACCTTTTTAATGTTAAGTGCCAGCAGTCTGGATCCACTTTGGTTTAGGTGTAGCCCATCCTTCCTGTACAGGCTCCCCCTATCCCAAAAGTTTCCCCAGTTCCTAATAAAACTAAAGCCCTCCTCTCTACACCATCGTCTTGTCCACACATTGAGTCTCTGAAGCTCTGCCTGCCTACCTGGCCCTGTGCATGGAACTGGCTTCCAACTGCCGGCCACAGTACATGGTCCTTCAAACAAACAAACAAACAAACACAAACTCAGCATACAGGAAGTAACCCCCAAACATGTCCAAGCACGTCTTCTGAGGTAGGTAAAATATAAAATTGCTTATTTGGTAGTGACTACTGGATGCCAAGGGCTTCAGTCTTTAATATGTTTGAGACCCATTATAGTTTCAATCAGTTCAACATAGGTCATTTAAATGGAGTTGATCAAACCCTGAGAGGTCATCTGTGAAAAGGCATGGATGTCTATCTCAACAATCAGAGGGGTAGCCGTGTTAGTCTGGATCTGTAAAACGTGACAAAGAGTCTTGTGGCACCTTATAGACTAACAGAAGTATTGGAGCATAAGCTTTCATGGGTGAATACCCACTTTGTCAGACGCAACAACTAAGAGATGTCCTGACTAGTATGGGGTATTTTGCTCCCTATACATATTCTCAAAATATGCAGCTAAAATAGGAGGAGAGATGGGAAATGAAGCAATATTTTATACATTTTACATATATGCTCTCTTTAAAAAGTTAAACTCTCACATTTTACATATGTATTTGTTTCTTCTCTTCCCCCCACTCTCATTCATTAGTCACTTTGTTCCACATTAAAATAGGTGGTCAAGTCATTTGACTGAATGGACTGGTGCTGGTACCTTGAGGAAGGCCACTCATCCAAACTAATTTCTTTACATGAAAGCTTTTGTAGAATACAAAAATCTGCATCATCCAAAAAAAAAAAAAAAAAGATCATTTTCATTTCTATTGCCAGTAAAATATGATTAATTTCATTATTTTGAGTTTTTATGCTCAGGAAATGCAGACTGGTGGCTGAGACTGCCAAAACGTCTGTCTCTAGTCATCAGTAAACTTTAACTCTGTCTGAAGCCTGTCTTGCTGACAATTAATATTTGAAGTTTGAGACATGCAATTCTGCAACTGTCGAGAATCCTATCTTTCTGGAAACCCTAACCATAGTCCATAACCACAAATCCAAGTTTATAATTCTGCATTTTTTTGTGGATGTCCCTTACCAATTGAGAAAACAATCATAAGTTATTTTTGCTTCTGGAGCAACATGTAAAGGCCAATAAGAGACTATATACTTAATGAAATAGTGAAACATTTTTTTTCCTAATAAGTAACCACTTACACTTTTAAGAGGACATCAAGTAAGGGCTACCTGTCTCTCGCATTGAAGTCTGAGATCCCCTGTATTATATAAGTGCTAACTTTACAGTCACAAATTGTTCAATTGTTGCTCATGTAGCTTTATGAAGGAGTGCCTGCTCCCCTGAAATATGGCCTCCCAGTCAATACCCTCAGTGGCTTTGTCACTATCAAATTTTCTTGAAGAATTTTCTGAAAGAACTTTTTTACGTTCACACCTGATTCTGTCCCAGCCTGCTAGTTTCACAGCCGCTTGGTTAATTGACCAAACTCCTTCCCAGGAACTATCCATCTGTTCCTGCCCATGATAGGAGACCTGGCAGGGCAGTCTGACCTAGCAGTCAGAGCCAGGGGGTGGAGTCACGGTCACAGATGGAAGCCATGCCAAAGGTCAAAGCCAGAATCAGCATCAAAAGTCATGCCAAGGATCAATCCAGAGGCAGGAGTCATGCCAAAGGTCTGTGCCAGGGTCAGAGTTTGGAGCCACATCAAGGATTAAGCTGGAATTGGAAACAGAAGTCATGCCAAGCATCAAGCTGGAGTTAGTCACTGGATTTAGGGCAAGGAAGCAGAAACCAGGAACAAGGCACAGTAACAGGAGGAAGGAGCAGGAACGCGGCAAGGAGGCAGGAACTTGGTCTTAGGGCATCTGGTCAGCAGCAACTAGTTGCCGAGACAAGGGGCAGGACTGGAACAGAAAGCTTTGTCACCTTTGTCCATCTTGTCCTTGTCCGTCCCTCCATGAACGCAAGTCAACGCCACACCATTCTATTTTGTTGTGAGCACATTCTTTCCATTTCTGGCCAAAGAATTTTGTCATGGGATCGGCCCAGCATGTTTTCGGTCTGCCCAGTGGTCACTTGTGGTCTCTGGTGATCCAGTCACTGATGCAGGTTGTCCACCTATTGTCTTGCCTGAGGACTACATGACACACCCATCTTCACTTTGCGTCGTACATTGCGTGCACTACATCGGTCACCTCTGTATGCCTTCTGATCTCCTCATTCAATATATGATCACAGAGCGATATCTTACACATTCGCCTTTTCATTGCTCTCTGGGTGACAGCAAATTTTTCTTCCTCCGCTTTCGTCATTGACCGGCTTTCTGCTCCGTATATCCTTGCTGGCAGAATAGTGGAGTTAAACAGTTCTTTCCCTTTCTTCATGGGCAGTTCATCATCCACTACAGACATTGTTATTTTATTGAAACTTGCCCACCCCACCTTTTGCCTCCTACTACATTCCCCTTCAAATGAGTTGTCTCTGCTCAGCTGCTGACCCAGGTAAATATATTTGTTGACCTCCTTGATTTTTTTCCCATTTACAGTGATGATTCCTTCTGCACATGATCATTCCTCATCCACTTCATTTTCGACATGTTCACTTCCAACCCGATATCATGCGAAAGTGTTTCCAGTTGCCGCAATTTGTTCTCCAGTTCTGCTGTGTTCTTTGCCAGTATTACACAGTCGTCAGCGAAGAGAAGATATGTTAACTCTTCTCCATCAATTCTGATTCCTTCTTCCCAGTTCAATTTCTTGAACAGCGACTTCAGTAATGCTGCAAACAGCTTCGGTGAGATTGTGTCACCTTGTCTAACTCCTCTGCATATAGTAATAATGCAGGGGACATTGAGTAATGTTATCTCTGTTGAGCAATTGCGGTTATTTCTTCCAGCAGGTCGACGTACCTTGGGTCGATTCTGATTTCATTGAGCACATTGAGTACAGCGTTAATCTCTACCAAGTTGAATGCCTTTTTATAGTCAACAAATGCAATACACAATGGTACTTTGTATTCCTTGCATTTTTGATGAGCTGCAGAACAGAGTGGATGTGAACAATTGTCAAATACCCTGAGCAGAAACCAGCTTGTTCTTTGCTTTCGTGCATATCAAGATCCTTCTTAATCCGATTGAGTATGACGCGGGTGAAGAATTTATACACTTGTGAGAGGAGTGTGATCAGATGGTAGTTGCTCAGTTCTTCTGGATTGCCTTTCTTCATCAATAGTATTCTTTTTGATTTCTTCCATGCATCTGGAACATGCTTGCTATTGATATAGAGGGTGAACCGTTGCACCAATGCTTTGAAGAGAGTATCTTCCCCTGCTTTGAGATATTCTGGTCAAACATCATCCAATCCCGGACTCTTTCCTCTCTTCATGTTATGAACTGCATATTCAGTTTCTTCCCACATAACGTCCGGAACTTCTTCTGTAACCTGCTGCCTTGACGGTGTACGCTGGACATTGACATTTGAGGAATGGAGGTCATTGTAGAATTCTGTACATATTTCGTACAGATGTCCTTTCTGATGTCCTTTCTTTATGCCCAGTGATTTCCAATCACCAGTCTGCTGCTAGTCACCTGACCCAGCTTAGTCAGTGGATGCAGCCTCTGGTGATGGGGTATCAGCTGTAGTTCCCTTATTTGATTTTTTGGTATGGTGGTGCAGGGGGTAAAGCTCTCACTCAGCAGGCCTGAGTGTGAGACCCACAACATCTAACAAAAGCTGTGAAGGGGTTTACTCAATGCAGGAAGTCCTCCTTGTGGCCAGGTGTGACAGCACTGGTGTCTTTCAATTTGGCACCCCTGCCGACAGTTGCTCAGTTGCTGGAGTGGTCTCTTTTCCTGTAACTCAACCAGGTCACGATTAAGCCCACCCCTACTGGGGTAACAAAAAGCCCAACATAAAAGAGTCTAATGTCCTTACAAACGGGTCTTTGGTCCCTTGTCCTCACATCCTTGCCTTAGGTCTTTCCAAACAGAGGCTCTGACTTTCTGGTGTCCCCGGGAGTGCTTGACCTCCGCTCCTCCTCAGGCCCCACCCCCACTCCACCCCTCCCCCAAGGTCCGACCCTCACCCCACCTCTTCCAGCTGAACAGCTGATCACTGGCAGGCAGGAGGCACTGGGGGAGAGGGGGAGGAGCTGATTGGTGCTGCCACCGGTGGGTGCTGAGCATAGGTGCTCCAACCCCAGAGCACTCACGGCGTCGGCGCCTATGTTTCAAATATCATTGTCCCCTTCTCTGGACTCATGCTACCTTGCTAGTAGCTAGTAGGGGAATCCAGCCCTCCCACTACACCAGTTTCCAGCTGAGGGTCCCTATAACCAGCAGCCAAGGTCTGTGCAATCCCAATCCTTGCTGCTCTTTCCTCTTACGTTCCCTTTGCTCTGTTCCTCCACAGAATGTCTCTCAGGGTTATCTCCTGCAGGCAGTCCAAACCCTGCCCTTCGTTCAGCATGCTCAGTAGGGTCTGCTCCACACAAGTGGCCACTTAATGACTCCCCAGATGCTTGCCAGTCTTCTCTTATCAGGCTAGGATCCCTATTCTTCCACTTGGGCTTCCTCCTCACTATTCCTAGGGAGTGACTGCAGATTCTCTCTCTGCAGACCCTCTGGTTTTTTTCATGGTGAAGCAGACTTGACTGGATAATCTATAGCTGACAGCACCTATAATTCTTAAATACCTAATGTCTTATATTCTCTCATTCTGTCCGATGTCTTTCAGGTAACGTAACAACGCCTTCTAATACTACCCCATTTCCCAGATATTTTTACTAAATAACATAATGTAACATTTGTGATCTTAAGCCATTTAAATTCATCAAAAAGCATTTCCCTTTCTTTATCAAATCCCTTTCATACCCACAAAAGGGGATCAATTGTTTCTTCTACCTTACAGTGTGCACGTAATCCATCTTTGTATTTACTGATTCTAAAAAGATTTTCAATTAAACCACAATGGATAGTTAGTATTCTAAACAAAATCACTTCATTTTTCCTACCAGGGCCCTGAAGTATGTTGTTATCCTCGACTATAGGCCACAATTCAAAAAAAATCTTCTTCCTCATTTTTGATGGATCCAAATTTTTTTTCATTCCTTTTAAAAAATTGTTCTCTACTAGGCTTTTGAATTCCTATTTACTCAAGGGTATTTCTGTGTCAATCCTTCCATTTCTTACAGTGGTTTTAGTTGCTTTGTCCTCCATTTAGTTCCCTGTTATCCTGGTATGCATTGAGATTCAAGCTAATGCTACAAACATCCCCATCTGTACTAACTCTATTATGAGAAATATAATTTATTGATTAAATTGCTTTTACACACAGAAACACCCATAAGACCTCATATTTGTCCGAGACCAATACAGGTTCGAAGGATTGAGTGGAGGAGGGAAGCAGAAACAGAGGCAGATTATAGGTCAAAAACAGGTGGCTATTTATTAATGGGGAACAAATCACAACTTGGGCTGGGGATGAGCCCTTTTACCAATTAACAGTACAACTCGAATTGAAAACAGAAACCAATGATTCATCAAAAATAACTTCAGAACAGTAAAATAAAACCACAAAGAGCTGAACAATCTACACCAGAGGCCAAACAAACATACAAGAGCAAGTAAACTGTATTTGGTACCAAGCAAAAGGAAACAGAGAGCCAAACAACCTGAATATTTACAAAATTTACACTACACATACCACGCTCCAGGCGCAGCTGACCAGCAGCACACACACCAGAGACGTGATGAGATGTTGTAACTCAAGGTAACACGACACGAGCCTGGCTGAATCCGGAGGAGATCCTGGCTGGAAGGGTGATCAGGCCTTCCACCTAACACGCGGACACTCCTGCTGATTGAGGCGAGCGACATAGTTTTATTCGAAGCCAGCAGTCAATTGGTTCCCCGCTCCTGCACCAACCCGGTTCCGAGCTGGTGCCCCCTACGTAACAGATTCTGCACCCGGCACACTGGGGTTATGCACACGGCACGCCGGTACTGTTGCACACGACACGCTGGGACTCTGCGCACGACACCGATGTGGCCTTCTGACCGACAATTGGCCATACAGACACCATGACAGGGCATAGGGCTGCGACAATATTGAGTCCAAAAAAATGACTGCCACTTCTAGGCATACATCCCAGATCCAGTTTAATGCTAGCATTATTGCTATTAGTTCAGCTGTCATGACTGCTACAAAATCAGATATTTTTTAAATTCACTAATTCCTAACTTTGGTATGCAATATACCATTTCTATCTCTGATTTTTTTCTTTTTTGAACCCTTCTGTACATATTTGACAAAAACAACTCCACTTTTCATCTATATCCTGGTACATTTTTTTATAAAAATTGTCTGCTTTTTACCCTTAAGTTTATAAAATAAATCTAAAGCTATATTTGGACACGTAGCTTTCCTTCCATAACTAATTTTCTCATGACTAAAAGTTTTAACTTTGTTTAGCTTTTCCTTGTCTTTCAACTCCTACATCCACATTTTAACTCAAATGGCATGTGGAGTTCTAACACTATATGCTTTAGTCTGCCTACTGAATTCCCAACAATCACCATAAATTTATTTGGTACTTTCATCATTGCAATTCACATTAAATGTGTCCCAGAAAGTTAGGTACAGTAGTTTTGTTCATAGTCACTGTCATTTCACTAGCAGCTATCTGTGGCACGCATATTAGTGTTGTAATAAATGCACTACATGCAACTTGCAAGTGCCTGTACTTGTATTAAATCAATTTTTTTACGTTTTGATTTTGATGCAGACCCAAAAGCTTGGCAGCCATATTCGATAACTGGTATGATTAAGGCTCTGTATAATATCAGCAGTAGGGTTTTTTATTCGCCTGTCCCCTCCCATCCCACCATTAGTCCAGACATACTTTTAAGCAGGTTGATCCTTCCTTGGCATTTATCTTTAACATAGTCTGTATGATCTTTCCAAAGTAATTTAGTATCAAATGTTACCCCTAGGAATTTAAATCTTGTGACTATATCTATTTGTTCTCCATAGAGAGTGTTTACATTCCTTTCTAGCTTTCTTTTTTGTGAAGATCAGTACTTTGGTTTTAGCAACTCAGAACTTGAAATCCCATGTATTTCCCCAGTCAGAAGTCTCTCATAGTGCTTTGTTGATTCTCTTGATAGCCACCTCTGTGTTCCTGCTCCTAACACATCGAGCACAATCATTTGCACATAGAGAAACACCTACTCCAGCACTTACTTGTTTTGGACGATCATTTGTCATAATATTAAATAATATCAGGCTTACAACACTTTCCTGTGGTGTACCATTTTTAATATTATATATTGGACATAACTTTCCCAACTTTCTGACCTGCGTGGTCCATTTACTCAAAAATTCTATAATTCATCCATATATTGTTCCCCTTATCCCTATTGTGCCTACTTTGTGTAATAAGCCTTCTCTCTAAAGCATGTCATATGTTTTTTCAATATCTAGAAAGACAGCTTTCATGAAATCTTTGTTGCTCATACTTTTTTGTATTTCAGTTTCCAGTTTAACAATATGGTTGATGGTGCATCTTCCTCTCCTAAAACCACCCTGCCACTGTTTTCCAAATAGGCAACCAATCATTCATTCACTATTTTCTCCATAATTGTATCCAGACCAACCAAGAGGGCATTTTTGTGGAGAGTTTTCCTGGTTCTTGTATTGGAATTACTACTGCATGTTTCCACCATAGCAATATCACTCTTTGTTCCCATATAGTATTGTACATAAGAACATAAGAATGGCCATACTGGGTCAGACCAAAGGTCCATCTAGCCCAGTATCCTGCTTCCGACAGTGGTCAATGCAAGGTGCCCCAGAGCGAATGAACAGAACAGGTAATCATCAAGTCATCCATTCCCTGTCGCCCATTCCCAGCTTCTGGCAAACAGAGGCTAGGGACGCCATCCCTACCCATCCTGGCTAATAGCCATTGATGGACCTATCCTCCATGAACTTATCTAGTTCTTTTTTCAACCCTGTTATAGGCTTGGCCTTCACAACATCCTCTGGCAAGGAGTTCCACAGGTTGACTGCATTTTGTGAAGAAATACTTTCTTTTATTTTAAACCTGCTGCCTATTAATTTCATTTGATAACTGCTAGTTATTATGTTAGGAGAAGGAGTAAATAACACTTCCTTATTTACTTTCTCCACACCAGTCATGATTTTATAGACCTCTATCATATCCCCCCTTAGTCGCCTCTTTTCAAAGCTGAAAAGTCCCAGTCTTATTAATCTCTCCTCATGCAGAAGCCATTCTATATCCCTAACCATTTTGTTGCCCTTTTCTGAATGTTTTCCAATTTCAATATCTCTTTTTTGAGACGGGGTAACCACATCTGCACTCAGTATTCAAGATGTGGGTGTAACATGGATTTATATAGAGGCAATATGATATTTTCTATCTTATTATCTATCACTTTCTTAATGATTCCCAACATTCTGTTAGCTTTCTTGACTGCCGCTGCACATTGAGTGGATGTTTTCAGAGAACTATCCACAATGACTCCAAGATCTCTTTCTTGAATGGTAACAGCTAATTTAGACCCCCATCATTTTATATGTATAGTTGGGGTTATGTTTTCCAATGTGCATTACTTTGCATTTATCAACATTGAATTTCATCTGCCATTTTGTTGCACGGTTACCCAGTTTTGTGAGATCCTGGGATTCAGGAGGCTGCCTGGGATTTAACTATTTTGAGTAGTTTTGTATCATCTGCAAATTTTGCCACCACACTGTTTACCCCTTTTTTCAGCTCGTTTATGAATATGTTTAATAGGACGAGGCCCAGTACAGACCCCTGGGGGACACCACTATTTACCTCTCTCCATTCTGAAAACTGACCATTGATTCCTACCCTTTGTTTCCTATCTTTTAACCAGTTACCAATCCATAAGAGGACATTCCCTGTTATCCCATGACAGCTTACTTTGATTAAGAGACTCTGGTGAGGGACCTTGTCAAAGGCTTTCTGAAAACCATCACAGGACCTAATCACATCAGCCACATGGTCAGAGGCTCATTCACCTGCACATCTACCAATGTGATATATGCCACCCGTCATTTGGTACAGAAGCTGATTTAACTTATAGGTTACAAACTACAGTTAGTAGTCCTGCAATTTCACATTTGAGTTCCTTCAGAACTCTTGGGTGAATACCATCTGGTCCTGGTGACTTATTACTGTTTAGTTTATAAATTTGTTCCAAAACCTCCTCTAATGACACATCAATCTGGGACAGTTCCTCAGATTTGTCACCTAAAAAGAATGGCTCAGGTTTTGGAATCTACCTCACATCCTCAACTGTGAAGACTGATGCAAAAATTCATTTAGTTTCTTCGCAATGGCCTTATCATCCTTGAGTGCTCCTTTAGCATCTCGATCGTCCATTGGCCCCAGTGGTTGTTTAGCAGGCTTCCTGCTTCAGATGTACCTACAAAAAAAATTGCTATTACTTTTTGAGTCTTTGGCTAGCTATTCTTCAAATTCTTTTTTGATCTTCCTGTAGTGGGGCAGCTGTCCCACTCCTGCAGAACAGGGGTTAAAAGCAGCCCTGGAGAGGGCTGTGGCTGGGATAAAAGGAGTGAGAGCAGCTGAGTGAGTAGCTGAACACAGGTGTGGCCAGCTCAATCAGGGCCCAGCTGGCCCTGATAAGAGGGCTGTGGGCCAGGAGCTGAAGGTGTCTCACTCTAGCCCTGGACTGGGACGGGCTAGCTGCCTGAGAGGAAGGTACTTGAAGTAGAGCAGTGTTGGGGAAGGGCAAGAGGAGCTGGGGAGCTCCAGCCTGGTAACTCCCAGGCTGCAGGCCTTGGTGAAGGCCTACAAAGGTACTGGGGCTACAGAGGTGCAGCCTGGGAATAGGCAGAGGCAGCTGGTCCTAACCCCTTGCCAATGATGAGTGGCTATTACAGACTGAAGTCTACCCCAGTGAGTGGGGGACTAGATGATGACTGGCAGTAGCACTGAGGCAAGCTGGGTTGAGAGGGCTGGAGGTTACCCTGGGAGGGAAAACCCAGAGTAAGGGGGTACTGCTGGGGGCAGAACCCCGAGGTAAAGGGGCACTGGGGTCAGTGAGGGACATGGGGGCCTGAGGCAGGTGAGCCACCGGCCAGCAGAGGGCGCTCCAAGGCTGGAAAAGAGCGAATTCCCACGATGACGAGGAGGAGGCGCTGCGCCTGTGAGTCTTCCAAATGCTACACTTCCTAATTATATTTTTACACTTCATTTGCCAGAGTTTATGCTCCTTTCTATTTTCCTCATTAGGATTTAACTTCCACTTCTAAAGGATGCCTTTTTGCCTTTCACTGCTTCTTTTACTTTGTTGTTTAGCCACAGTGGCTTCTTTCGTTCTCTTACTATGTTTTTTTTAAATTTGGGGTATGCATTTAAGTTGAGCCTCTATTATGGTGTCTTTAAAAAGTTTCCATGCAGCTTGCAGGGATTTTACTTTTGTTGTTGTACCTTTTAATTTCTGTTTAACTAACCTCCTCATTTTTGTGTAGTCCCTCCTTCTGAAATTAAATGCTATGGTGTTGGGCCTCTGTGGTGTTTTCCTCACCACAGGGATGTTAAATTTAATTATATTGTGGTGACTATTACCAAGTGGTCTAGCTATATTCACCTCTTGGACCTGATCCTGTGCTCCACTTAGAGCTAAATGCCTCTCCTCTTGTGGGTTCCAGGACTAGCTGCTCCAAGAAGCAGTCCTTTAAGGTGTCAAGAAACTTTATCTCTGCATCCCGGCCTGAGGTGACATGTACCCAGTAAATATGGGGATAGTTGAAATCTCCCATTATTATTGAGTTTTTTTATTTTAATAGCCTCTCTAATCTCCCTGAACATTTCACAGTCACTATCGCCATCCTGGTCAGGTGGTCAGTAATAGATCCCTACTGCTATATTCTTATTATTCGAACATGGAATTACTATCCATAGAGATTCTATGGTACAGTTTGGTTCATTTAAGATTTTTACTTCATTTGATTCTTTGCTTTCTTTCACATATAATGCCACTCCCAGCATGACCTGTTCTGTCCTGACATATTTTGTACCCTGGTACTACCATGTCCCATTGATTATCCTCATTCCACCAAGTTTCTGTGATGCCTATTGTGACTTACACCCCATATTCTTCATAGAAATATGGTTATTATATGAATATGGCATAGCTAAGATATACTTTACGCAAGATGGCTCATGTAAGATATCATTGGAAAGGTTATGATTTACTGAGTGTGATTATCCAATTTGTGTGCATGTATCATTTCTGTATCTAAAGTTAGGAATATTGACTATGTAATAATTACAACTTTGAGTGTATTTGGGAGACACACACCAGACAACCGGCCATCACAGCCTTGGAAGAAACAATAAGGCTGTGAAGATACTAATCTCTCTCCTTCCTGAGAGGTGTCCTGAGACGTAGCTGTGACATTACTAAGTCAGGTGATAAGATCACCTAATACAAAATACTACCTTGGATACTGGGGATCAAACAAAGGTTTCCCGCCTTAGGTAAATCCCTTTTGAGGCCAGGGAGGGGGTTAATCTGGACTCTCCTCCATTACCTACCCAAGAAGAAAGACTGCTGAAAGTACCTGAAGGGACAAAGGAACTAACCTGATGGGAAAGGCAGGGGTGAGTCCAGACTGAGACAGGGGTCCAGTCTGTAAGAAGAAATAACTGGAACTCTAAGGGCTGGTCCACACTAGGGGCGGGGATCGAAATAAGATACGCGACTTCAGCTACGAGAATAGCGTAGCTGAAGTCGAAGTATCCTATTTCGAATTACCCGCGCTTACCTCGCGTCCTCGCAGCGCGGGATCGACGTCCGCGGCTCCCCCGTCGACTCCGCTAACTCCGCTCGCCCTGCTGGAGTTACGGAGTCGATGTGAGCGCGTTCGGGGATCGATGTATCGCGTCCAGACGAGACGCGATACATCGATCCCCGCTATATCGATTTCTACCCGACGATCCGGGCGGGTAGTGTAGACGTAGCCTAAGTTACAGAAACTCTACAACTTGCCTAAAATAACATTTAGGGTGAGAAATTACTTCTTGAAACCAGTCTCTTTAAGATCTTAAGCTTAGTATGCATGTTTTGTTTTGTTTATTATTAAACCCAGTTTGTGCAATTTCTAACTGGGTGGGGCAAGAAGTTGTGCATATCTCTGTTCACATTGAGGGAGAGGGTGAATTTTTATGAGCTTGCGCTGTGCAGATCTTTCTATACAGTGCAAGACAGTCTTATTTTGGGTTTATTCTCCAAATTGGGTGTGCACGTGAGTGCTGGGTGAATTCTCTCACACAGAGCTGACTTCAGTCTGAGTCTGCAGCTGGGTGTGGCCCTATCTGTGTGGGTGCTGCCAGAGGCCAGAGAGCCTGATTCAGCAAAACAGGGAGAGGGAGCCCAGGCTAGAGAAGCAGGCGGGCTCAGTGAAATCCCAGGACATCAGGTGGAATCCTAGAATGGGGGTCAAACCCGTCACACCTATTATATTTAATTTAATGTGAGGCACTCTAGTTCACCCATCTTATTATTTAGACCTCTAACATTGGTATATAAGCACTTTAAAAACTTTTCACTTTTTAGCTGTCTGCTATTACATGATATAATTTAAAGAGACTTTTTTTCATTTAACTGGTTCTCATCAGATCCTACCTGCATTTTATCATCTTCCATCCTCTCGTCCTTATTAGGACATATGGAATCTCCATTTATAGATCCTTCCCTAAGGGATGTCTGAACCACGTGCTCCTCCGCACCTGTCGGCTTTCCCCCAGCCCTTAGTTTAAAAACTGCTCTATGACCTTTTTAATTTTAAGTGCCAGCAATCTGGTTCCATTTTGGTTTAGGTGAAGCCCATCCTTCCTCCCTCTTTCCCAAAAGTTTCTAAACCCCTCCTCCCTACATCATTGTCTCATCCATATATTGAGACCCTGCAGTTCTGCCTGTTTAACTGGCCCTGCACATGGAACTGGAAGCATTTCAGAAAATGCTACCATAGAGGTCCTGCAGGGCTGGTGTAACCACTAGGCGAACTAGGAGGCCGCCTAGGGCACCAAGATTTGGGGGCACCAAAAAGCGGTGCCCAAAGAGCAGCAACCAGCTGAGTGCAGGGCTCTGCAGGTGATACTTTGGCTGGAGAGGGGCCGCTATGGATCAGCCTGGGGCCCGGCCGGGCGCTGCCTTCCACGTGGTGTCAGGTCACGGGGGCAGGGACAGGTCCCGGTGCACTGGGGAGCCCGACAGGCCGAGGGGAAGAGAGGGCTGACGTGTGGGGAGAGGTTAGGACATCTGCGGCTTTGCCGAGTGACCAAGACATGGATCCAAAACTTTCATTGGCCTTTGGGTCAGGCCTGAAGGACAGACCGCACCTGTCTCCAGATTAATTCGGTTATAAATGCTTTGGGGCAGCGGAGAGAGCCAGGGCCTGCTCATCAAATAACCCGGCAACAGCCTCATTGCTGCAGTGGAGAGACCAAGGGAAAAGTAGCAGATCACCTCCCTCTTCCCAACACTGTACCCAGGAGGGAAGCAGGCGGTAGGATTCAGTGGAAAAGGTACAGACCTGGGAATGAGTAGAACCTGGGTTCTGTGCCCAGCTCTGCCACTGACTTACTGTGTCATCTCGGGCAAGTCAGGGTGGCTCTGTGCCTCAGTTTCCCCATCTGTAACACGAGTATAATGAAACTTTCCTGCTTTTGTCAAGCATTTGAGATCTATGGATATAGCCTGCTACATACATGTTCTGGGAGGAGGGGGAGGAGGTGGCGCAAGGTGGAAGTTTCACCTAGGGCGCAAAATATCCTTGCACCGGCCCTGAGGTCCTGGACTTCAATCTCTTACCTATCAGCCTAAATTTGGCCTCCAGGACCTCTCTCCTATCCTTCCCTATGTCATTGGTATCTACGTGTACCATGACCACCGGCTCCTCCCCAGCACTACATATAAGTCTATCTAGATGTCTCGAGACTTCTGCAACCTTCGCACCAGGCAGGCAAGTCACCATGCGGTTCTCCCGGTCATCACAAACCCAGCTATCTATGTTTCTAATGATCGAATCACCCACTACTAATACCTGTCTCTTCCTAATAACTGGAGTTTCCTCCCCCAGAGAGGTATCCTCAGTGTGAGAGGATACCACAACACCATCTGGAAGGAGGATCCCAACTATGGGAACATTTCCCTCTGCTCCATTTGGATGTTTTCCTTCCCTGAGACTTTCATCTTCCTCAACAGCACAGAGGCTGTCAGACCAGGGGTGGGACCATTCTACTGTGTCCCGGAAAGTCTCATCTGTGTACCTCTGTCTTACTTAGCTTCTCCAGCTCAGCCACCCTGGTCTCCAAAGCCCGTACACGGTCTTTGAGGGCCAAGAGCTCCTTGCACCGAATGCACGCATACGCCAGCTGCCCATAGGGCAGGTAATCATACATGCTGCATTGGGTACAATAAGCTGGGTAGCCCCCACTCTGTTCCCGGTTTTCTGCCTGCATTCTTTTTTTACTCCTTCAGCTCGTTCCTTTGTTGTTTTGTTTTTATCGGGGGGTGGTTTTGGCTTTAAGTTTAAAGAAGCCTAAGGAATCTTAAGTGTATGTAGCACCCCCTCACACTTCCCTTGTAAACTCCCTTGCAAAGCTTTCCTTTTTGTTAGCTCCTCTGGTTGCTTAGGAGTGGGCTTTTTAAAGCCCTGATCTTCCTGAGTAGCCCCGCCCCCTGGTTAAAGGTTGATAGGTGCTAAAGGGCTTAGGGATCAAAGCCTCGTTAAAAAGCTCTCAGCCTTGCTTAGCATGCTGCTAGGCTCAGCACCCACACGGTCAGCACATGGTCCCCCAAACAGACCACATGGTATACAATTCCAAGAGAACCCTCAAACTGCTTTCAGGAAGATATTTCAATGTTATATTGCATATATTATCTTTACCCGGGGACATATTCTTGCCTATATCAATAGCTTTCTCACATTCTCACATAAAAAACCTTTCATTTTGTATAGTATCTTCATGTTTTCCCCCACCCCATTGTTCTTACTTCTCTTCAATTAATTATCTTTGAGTCTGGTGAAAACCTACACTTTGGTTTTCATCATTACTCACCCCTCAGAAAGTTTCTGCTTCAACTTCTGCTTTGTTGTTATCAGAACTTCTAACTATTTTGTCAGTCCCAATGAGACCTGAGATGTAACAACTCTTATTCTAAATTCCATAAATTCTTTCAATGTGGCTGTTTTTGTATCTTTATTTAGCCTCCCACAATACTTTCTCCAACTCTCTTTCTTTGATTTTTTTTAAATAATTATTTGTGCTATTGCCTTACTACTTTTATACTTCATTAGATCTTCATTATTTATTGTATTTTTCACTTATTTCTTTCACTTTGCTCCTTTCTTTAGCAGCTATTTTGCACACCTCGTTCCATCATGAAATTGAGTTTTTAGTTTTGCAGCCCCTCTTCTGCTGCAAACTTCCTCTCTATATTCTAACCAGCCCGCTCCTACCCAGCTGGGCTTCATGATCATTTAAGCCTGGCTCTTGATCCGGATACAGTCAGAAAACATAGTTGGCCCAGACCCACATTAATCTATTCAGGGCCTGTGTAGGGTGCACACTCCAACACAAGACCACATATCCACAAACATAGGGGGCTGTCTGCTTCCTGGACTGTCCATTTCTTCACCTACTTTAAAGGCCTGAGGAAAGCAAGTCAACTTTAAATACCATGGGCTAGAGGGCTATTTTTCCTGACGCTCTCCCTGTCATGTCTTAGGTAATTCCCAGTTCTGCTACCAGAATCTATGCCCTGCATCATGAAACTGATCAAAGAGTGAGTGCTTTAATCTCTCATGCCACCAGTTCATGAATACAGGAGGAAAACTTTCAGTGCAGTAATTTGAATGTTCAAAATGCCCCTTTGAGGAAGATTTTTTTTCCCCTTCAATTGAAACACTGTACTCCTGTGCAATATGAAGGGTAGTTTAGTGAGTGAAGTCTTCAGGCTTCTGCCACCACCTTTTACAACCCAAAGCATTGTAAAAAGAAACTGAATGGCAGAGAAGCCACGTGAAATTGGGTGCACACTGGCAAATAGACAGTGGAAGGAAAATGGGGTCCCTTCTGAGGTGGATGGGTTGCTTAGACTTCTAGAAGAAAAGAGAGAAAAATGATATCCCCATTTAATTCCCAGTCCAGGGAGGATTATTATTTTTTACAACATGTGCAAGATTGTCCGTCCTAATGATATATCAAACAGATTGCAGTTTTACTATGGCCAAGCCAGATTGGATACTTCAAATTGCCTTGGTGGATAAAGTTCTCTGTAGACACACAGCCTTCTTCAACATGACTATCCGGCAATTAAATCCATCACTGTGCTCAAGTTAGGGTAAAACTGAATTGAATTGCCAGTCTGGTTCAGGGGATCCCTCTTTCACAAATAAAGTGAGGCAGGGATGATTCTTTGGCTCTTGAGAAAGTGATCATAGATTTTAAAGCCAGACAGGACCATTAGGATTATCTAGTCTGACCTCTTGCAAAACACAGGCCATAGAACCTCATTCATTAATTCCTTTATGGAGCTCATTAACTTGTCATTTCAGATTGCCAGTTCTGATTTAAACACTCCAAATGATGGAGAATCTACCACATTCTATGGTAAATTGTTCCAATGGTTAATTACCCTCACTGTTAACAATTTGCACCTTACTTTCAGTTTGAATTTTTCTACTTTTTAACTTTCTGCTACTGGATCTTGTTATGCTTTTGTCTGCTAGACTGAAGAACCCTCTACTCTCAAGGAAAGTTTAGTTGCAGGCCTCAGAACTGGTGCAAAAGGGAAACATTCCACAAAGGTGGTTAAGATCTCTATTTTCAGCTCCCAATTCTAAGATCATTAACCCTAAAGTTCTACACGTCAAACACAGTAACTTTCTTCTGAGGGTCCAGGTCTTCTGTGTGAACTTAAAAGTGACTGTAGATAATAATAGATGTAAGAGCAACTTTTTCAGCATTACCATGCCTCAAATTATACAAAAATTGCTAAGGTTCTCCAGAGAAGGAATGGAGGGCTATGGGTTTTGGCCTCTACATTGTCCTAAAGGCATTTATATAATTATGTGACCTTTCATTCATGTCTCAAGGCCTCTGGAAATAAAAAAAAAATGCTAATCTTCTTAAACAATATCTTGAATGAAGCGTCATCCAAATTGTTCATATACCTGCATATCTCAGCCACAAAACATCTGTTAAAGGCCTCAGATTTTTTGGTAAATGTGGAAAATCCATTCCAAACCAAACCTTCAATTTAGCCTTTCTGTGATTCAACCTAAATGCCACAGCTCTGACCTGTGACATTTCCTGGCCCAAGAGAGAAACTGTAACAAATGTATGTCAAGAGGTGATGACTCTTCTTTCTGTCATACAAAGGAATTTAGCAAGGCTACATGGGTATCTTGGCCCATCCAAGGGTTAATCAGTATTCCAGCAACATCCAGAGATGTCTGTTATATGGAAAAAATCTTTAACCAACTGGGAAGCAAGAATTTCCCTGTTATTTTCTGGCTGGAACTCTTGTGGTGAGGAGGAGACCTAATGCCAACAGACTCTTAGTCCTTCCTAGATTTTCTCACCCCAGAAATGCTAGATAGATGCCTCAAAAACAGTCACAGGAGCCTATTTTGAGCATTGTAATATAAGTGCTTTATGAAACTTATCAGGTGCTCTGTTAAGCATAAATATATTGCAGCTGCTTTTGATTTAGAAAGTGTTCAACAGGTTATCAGTGACTCAGGGCACCCTCATAAGAGTGGTGTTAGGTAACAGTACAGAAGTGTATTACCTGTCCAAACTGGGGAGAAAACAAGTAAGAAAGGCTCTACACTGTGACTGTAAAAAAATTAGAAGTTATGTTAGTTTAGGAAGTTGTATAACCATTCAGTGCATTTCACAGACAGATAATGTGATAGCCAATGACTTTAAAAGGGACAAAGACCTATTGGAAGAAGCCTTCCTAAACTAATCCCTATATATTTTGCTCAGAGTGGATTATCTGAAGCTAGATACTTCAGAATAATAAAACTGATTTTTAACCCACAGTAGTTTCAGTGAAGGTAGCAGTGGATAGTGATGGATTCATTATCCACTATGGATTCACTATCCAGTGGATAGTGATGGATTCACCATCCAGCCAGATGGATTCACTATCCACTATGATTACTCTTAATTTCTGCATACGTTTTCTCCTTTCCAGTCAGGGGCGGCTCTATGTATTTTGCCACCCCAAGCACGGCAGTCAGGCGGCTTTTGGCGGCGCACCTGCGGGAGGTCCGCTGGTAACGCGGATTCAGTGGCAAGCCTGCGGGAGGTCCGCTGGTCCCGCGGCTTCGGCTTACCTGCCGTCGAATTGCTGCCGGAGCCGCAGGACCGGTGGACCTTCTGCAGGCATGCCGCCGAAGACTCCCTGACTGCCACCCCCACAGTGACCGGCAGGCCGCCCCCCGCGGCTTGCCGCCCCAGGCACGCGCTTGGTGCGCTGGTGCCTGGAGCTGCCCCTGTTTCCAGTACTCCAGCAGGTGTTAGCAGAGGTACTGAAGCACTGACCAGAAAAGAAGCTTCTTATCCAACCCCACTGGCCAAACAAAATATGGAGTCATTTGGTCCCACAGTTTCTGACAGACTTCCATACAATCCTGAGAAAGCTAGCTACAGGGACTCTTGCATGAAGAACACATGGAAAAGCTAGAAAACTCCACAGTGAAAGTTTCTCTGACAATTGGGTCCATTATCTAGAAATCATCACAAAATGCAGTGTTTCAGAAGCACACTGTCAAACTCCTGTCTTCAGATTTGAAAAATGTAGTCAACAGATCAATACAGTTTATAGGGACTTTGTGGATGAACTCAAAATCAGGAAACAAAAAAATATCTATTTTGAATGCAGCTTCTAATCCATGAATATTTGGTCAGCAAGCTGTACTGGCTTCTGTTTTCCCTGGTGTAACTAGAACCAGGGAATTTTTCAAACGAATTAGAATAAATATGACTCCATTTAGGAACTTTTATCTTTTGATATTATAAATCACAACTAACTAGTCCTCTTACAGACAAGCTAAATTGGCATGTCTCTTAGGTCTATGTTGGCACACCTTATGATGTCTAAATGGGCTCTCCTAAAAACTGATAAACCATTTTGATAAATCAACAATAACACTGATAGTATACAGATTTCTTCTTTCTGGAAGGATAAAACTTAATCAGGAACCCATTCTTCCTATAAGGAAATAACATGCATTGGATGAGTGGAACCAAAGAAGTCTAGATTGAGGGACACAAGAGCATCTGCCAGGGTCTGACTGCTGATTGTGGGTCAGAGGGGAAACAACATGGATATTTGAGGGACTGACGATCAGTAAAGCAGGCACCGCCCCCACAGCTCCCATTGGCTGTGGTTCCCAGACAATGGGAGCTGTGGAGTCAGTGTTTGGGGCGGAGGCAGTGCACGGAAACCCCCTGGCTGCCCCTGCACCTAGGAGCTGGACATGCCGGCCGCTTCTGGGAGCCATACGGAGCCAGGGCAGGTAGGGAGCCTACTTTAGCCCCACTGCACCACCGACCAGACTTTTAGCAGCCTATTAATCTCCCGGATTGCTTTCAATAGTCACCGGGAGATGGGATGACAATTCTGGTAGACTGCCGGCCAATCCAGGAGGGTTGGCAACCCTAAAAGTAAGCAGGGACTGAAGGGGACTGCAGGCTACTGGGCTTGCATGTGGAAAAGAGATAGTACTTTCCCCCAGAGTGGTTTCTGGAGTGCTTCCTTCACTTAGCATTAGCAGCTCTCAGCATTCAGGTCTGTTCCTTCTTCCAGCAGCTGCACCTGCTCTCACTAACTCCTCACGCCTTCTACATGAAGGAAAAAGAATCTCCATGGACTGGTACCCAAGCAACTGGTTTCTTTAGTGCTGATGACTAAGTGAAATCTCTAACACAGTGGCTCTCAACCTTTCCAGACTACTGTACCCCCTTTCAGGAGTCTGATTTATCTTGCATACTCCAAGTTCCACCTCACTTAAAAACTACTTGCTTACAAAATCAGACATAATAATACAAAAGTGTCACAACATACTACTACTGAAAAATAGCTTACTTTCTCATTTTACCATATAATTATAAAATAAATCAGTTGGAATAAATATTGTACCTACATTTCAGTGTACAGTATATAGAGCAGTATAAACAAGTTGTTGTCTGTATAAAATTTTAGTTTGTACTGACTTCACTAGTGCTTTTTATGTAGCCTGTTGTAAAACTAGGCAAATATCTAGATGAGTTGATGTACCCACCGGAAGATCTCTGCATACCCCCAGGTGTACGTGTACCCCTGGTTGAGAACCACTGCCCTAGCAAACCAGCTGATAGCTGTATTTATTTTATATACATAATCAGGCCTTGTCTACATTAGGACTTTTGGACCTGTGGTTCCCAATGGGTGTATTGCCACCAGTGGTAAGCTGTCTGAGTCTGACCCTTATCAACAGTACAACTTCCATCAAGTGAGCTGCACTCACTGGGCATTATGAATCTGTAAAATTCTAGTATAGACAAGACCTTAGTGAAAAGGAAGGGTAAGTTAAAAGTCTTTGTCCAATTGTATATGTAATAATATGTTTTCTATCAGCACTTTTCTAAGTGCATATTAAAATAAAATTACATCAGGAAGAACACCTTAACTAACCTTATTGTTTAGTAGAGCTGATTAACACCCACTGAATAAACAAACACATACACATACACACTTACAGAAAGAGTAGAGTGATTCACCAAAGGAAAGCAAAATTTTTCAAATTTATTTAGTGGTGCTATTGCTAAGTTATACTAATGCGATCTTGTCATTAATTGTTTTATGTCCCCCTCCCCTCCTCCTTCTTGTGTTTTAAACACGGTCACAATCCTCATTATCAATATCAGTAAAAGCAGGAGTACTGAAAACTGTTCTTCAGTAGAGAGAAGTTTAAATCTTATTTCTGTTTAACTACAGCATCAAGAACAGTGGAGAAAAAGCTTATTAGAGGCTTTTTCTATAAATCCAGTGCCACGTTGTGAAAATAAAAGAAATAAGAGGCCAGGCTTGATGGACTAATGCCATAAACTTTTATGACACAAATTGGTAAAAATGAGAGTCCTTGTCTGCTTTGACGGCTCTTTTTTATTGTAGTACAATGCCCCCTGCAGGAACAAACTGATTCTTTGTGTTTCCAAACATACTATGGTTCTCACAGTGCAGCCCGGAAAGGGGCATTTCATTGAATGAGGACAAGCAATGTCTCCAAGAATTCTGTTAATTGTATATTACGATATTTGAATCACATCAAATTCATGACACAAACCCACATAAACCAGAAAACTGAAAGAAAGAAAACAGCTGATGTATTCTGCATGGATCTCACAACACAGTGCAGAGAAAAAGGCACAATGGGCATGAATTAATGACAATTTGTGTCCCACCCTTAACTCAATAGGTCTCAAGAGGTTCAGATTGTGGGGGAAAATGTGGTGGTATTGTACTCAAGATTCATCTACAATCCCAAACGTCTGGCCACAATCCCAAATTAGCTGGGTGCTTCTTCTCAACTGACCAGTGGTGGAATAGTTAACAATGTTGAACCAGAACTTCAGCTGTTATAAATTGAAATACCCCTATTCATTGGGGCTACACCGATTTACACCACCGAGGATCTGGCCCACTGACTTTAAATTGTCATTATTTTATTTCAGTTCACACAAACACATCTTAGGATCAAATGCTGGATCCCTCTGAAAGGCCCTGATAAATGAGCTTTTCACAGAAGTTTTAAGAGGGATAGGTAGACCCACTCCATCCCCTAACCCAGGATCTTGGCCTGAAACAACTGTATAGCCGCTACAATGACATTGTTTCAGTTATTATTTGATCCAAATCCATTGGCCCATCCCTAATCACAAAGCTAAAATTACGTCAATGAAGATTTGTGGAAAGAAATTGTTCACAGATTAGTTGTTTGCTGAGGAAGGAAGCATGGAGGGAAATGGAATGAAGTAACTAGCTGCCTTTCAACCTATGATTGGTGCTGATAGATGATGATTGGTGGCATTTGTTGTAGTGCCACATCTCCCACTACACTAAACCCTCGGAATCACAAAAGCAGAAATGCTTTTTGATGGGTGCTGGGACATAATTGAAATATGGCCAGATTGTGGCAAGTGTATGGTGGGGCATGGGGAGGACGGGATAAAGAGTGATGCAAAAGGTACCTTTTCTATCCTTGTGCCACCTATGGAAGGGCCTGACACAGTCAAAGTTCCTGCACATCAGAGGACGAATCCAGAATATAGTATCCAGCTGTGTAAAGATATATCGTTATCTGAGGGATATTAAAGCTGAGTGAATACTGATCCAACACTTTTTCTCAGTGCAGAATATCTATGAGCAGATCATGATTACCTTAAATTTATTTGTTATTCAAAACCATTCAATTATTTGGGGGATAAAAAAATGTTTTTAGCTCTATGGGAATGGTCATGAGCCTTTCTCTACATGTATTAAAAGATAGCTATTCTAACTGGTTAATTAGTTGTGATTAGTCTAATGAGTCCCATGGTATTGTTTCTTTTTTCCCATTAGTTGCCTATGCAAGCACTCCCAAGCATATGAATTTAAAATATAGTGTCTGTGAATGTTCATTGCATTCATGTTTGTGGATAGAAAATCCAAGAGGCTTGATTTTTAAATCTGAAGTCAGTAGAGTTATACTGGTGTGAAATTGGTCCCAAATGGGAATGTGTATGTCCAAAGCCAGTTTATTATAAAGTAAGAATGGTTACACTTCTCTACAGCCAAAATGCTTCTGAAATAAATGTAGTCAAACTTTACTAATTCTGGGTCACTGAGAACGAAAATGATGCTTAAAATTGTTGATTGGCTCTAGTTTTCAAGATATGCTATTGGGTCAGTATATACGACCCTTGACTTGGGAATGGCGGAGGATAAGTGAGTTATAAAGGGAAGGGATCTCAATTTAAACCAGAAATGACTAAAATACATCTTTGACTGGATCTATGAATAAATCTATGACTGGGTTTGGACAGTACTTGCTTTTTAGGCAAAACAATGAATGATGCAATCTGAAGCTGGTATTGCGTCATACAGGATATGAATTGCATCATGTTATTCCTAGAAGTCATGGATAATGCAATCATAACGAAGCTTACATCACTCTGCTGAACAAATTGCCCTATATCAGCTCTAGAAAACATACAGTGTCGTGCTCTCTTATTTGTCAGTGTTTGATTTTGCAAAGGGACACATTTCTGTTTAGCCAAAGTGAGCAGAGATGCCTCGTACTTGTGTGAACAGTGCAGATAACTTCTGCTATGTTTGTGGTGAAGTGACTTTTGCATCACAAAAGCGCAGTATAACCACTATGGTTAAGAAAGCCTATCACCTTTATTTTGGCTGCAAAATTGGAGATCAGGACAAGAGGTGGGCCCCACACATATGCTGCAACACTTGTGCAACAAATCTTCGCCAGTGGTTGAACAGGAAAAGGAAATCTATGCCTTTTGCAGTGCCAATGATTTGGAGAGAGCCAACAGATCATACCAGCAATTGTTACTTCTGCATGGTGCCTCCAGTTGGGAAAGGTGTGTCAAAGAAGAAAAAGTGGACTGTGCATTATCCAAACATTCCATCAGCTATACGCCCAGTACCCCACGGAGAAGGACTGCCGGTTCCTGATGCACCAGAATCATTCTCACTTGAGTCAGACGAGGAAGAGGAAGAGGATGAAACTTCTGGTCCTGAACCATCAATGTCACAGGACCCACATTTTCTCCCATCCTCCTCCTCTGAACCACACCTCATAACACAAGGTGAACTGAATGACCTTGTCAGGGATTTGGAACTACCCAAGAGTAAGGCAGAGCTGTTGGGCTCCAGACTACAGCAGTGGAATCTCCTGGCAGGTGATGTTAGGGTTTCCATGTTCCGTGACCGTCAAAAGGATCTTGTCCCATTCTTCTTCATGGAAGGTGATCTTGTAGCCTGCAACAACATCGATGGTGTGATGGCAGCCCTCAACATCGTTCACGATCCAGATGAGTGGAGACTGTTCATTGATTCATCGAAGACGAGTCTTAAAGCTGTTTTACTGCATAATGGCAATGTTTTGCCATCAATTCCAGTTGGTCATGCAGTCCATATGAAGGAAACCTATGACAACATGAAACAACTTTTGAGGTGCATAAACTATGACCAACATCAGTGGCAGCTTTGTGGCGATTTGAAGGTTGTTGCTCTCTTGCTTGGTCTGCAGGCTGGATACACAAAGTACTGCTGTTTTCTCTGCGAATGGGATAGTCGTGCAAGAGATTCCCACTACATCAAGAAAGATTGGCCACTCCGACAGTCATTGGAGCCTGGGAGGAAAAGTGTTCAGCATCCACCACTTGTTGAATCAAGGAAGATTTTGTTACCACCCTTACACATCAAGCTGGGTCTGATGAAGAACTTTGTCAAGGCCATTGACAAAACACAAGCAGCTTTCAAGTACCTCTGTGGAAAATTTCCAAGGTTAAGTGAAGCTAAGATAAAGGAAGGTGTCTTAGTTGGTCCTCAGATTCGTGAACTTCTTCGAGATGATGCATTTGACCATGCACTGCGTGGCAAGGAAAAGACGGCATGGAAAGCCTTCCAGTTAGTGGCAATAAATTTTCTTGGAAACAACAAGGCTCACAACTACAGGTTGTTGGTGGAAAACCTCCTCAAGGCATACAAAAGCCTTGGTTGCAACATGTCACTAAAGATACATTTTTTGCACTCTCATCTAGATTTTTTTCCACCGAACTGCGGAGCAGTGAGCGACAAGCACGGCGAGCGATTTCACCAGGACATTGCAACAATGGAGAAACACTATCAGGGCAAATGGAGCCCATCAATGCTTGCAGACTATTGCTGGACAGTGACAAGAGATGCTCCATTTAATGAATACAAGAGACAAGCCAAGAAGCGCTGAGTAGACACTGAATAGGACTAAACTATGTACATAATAGATTTTTGCCTTTTGTTTCATAATAAATTTTATTTATATAACCCTTTTGCTGATTTTTAAAGTGTTACATAAACAGGACAGGTGAAATATTATCATGTAAAGCAACCATAAACATATGAAAAGACCTAGGTTTACAATTTATGATTAAAACTCTATCTACACAATATACATAGACATAAAATGTAAAAACTTAAATATCTTAGAAACAGTAGCCAATCAGTTGTATTAATTGTCATATTTGAATTCAGCACATCAAAATACATAATAAATATCACATTTTATCTCTGAAGCAGACGACTTCTCAAAAATTGTAGACCAGTGTTATTTCCCCACCCACCCCCCAGTATCCATCCAGCTCTGAATGATCAAGTAGGTAGCCAGTACTAGTCTACTAGTATACCTTGACACTAAAATACTATTGCATAGACTTTAAGGTCAGAAGGAACCATCATGAGCATCTAGTCTAGTCTCTTGCACATTGCAGGCCACAGAACCTTACCCATCCATTCCTGTAATAGACCCCTAACCTCTGGCTGAGTTACTGAAGTCCTCAAATCATAATTTAAAACTTCAAGTTACAGAGAACCCACCATTTACACTAGTTTATACCTGCAAGTGACACCGTGCCCCATGCTGCAAAGGAAGGCGAAAAACTCCTAGGACCTCTGCCAATCTGACCTGGAGAAAAATTCCTTCCTGACTCCAAATATGGGACACCTGGGAAAGAATTCTCTGTAGTAACTAACAGCCTGATTATCCTCTCCTTACACCAGTTACACTGATTAAACACTGTTGACTTTGATAGATTTACTCATAATTTACACAGGTGTGATTGGAGAATAAGCCCATGATGTCAAGGGCAGGGGTCAGCACCACCATGTTGTCCAGTGGACACTTGACAAAATTACCAGACTTAGTGACAGACATTGGCAGGGGGGTTATGTCATTCAATCATTTAACCTGTAAAATCGCACACATAATTTTCCACATTGGAAAAAAAACAGTAACCTAGCTAGCTAATAATAATAAAAATAATTAATAATAAATTATTGAGATTTTTGGCTGAAAGGTGCTGTAAGAGTGCAAAGTATTATTATTTCAAATAAGCAATTACTCTTCTCTAGCCTGTGACTTCAAGATCCGTTTCAAGGCATAGCAAGAGCTTGGATGTGTACAATGTCTAATTTGTTACAGAAATTATTTTATTACTGGATTAATTGCCTAGTTACTTGACTTTCTTCTGGCAATGACACAATAGTGATGAATTGTTTGTTAGAAATACATATACTTTGTAGCAGAGGAAGGGGACAGCTAGAAAAATACAATTGCTAGCTTTTGAGATTTAATATTCTGTGTTCAAATGATGTTAGCGGTTGATCTAAAATTGCCAATAGCAAAAGACTCTGAGTTCAAAGGAAGCTACCCTGTTTGTACAGTGCAGTCTTCTGAAAGCTCACCTAGAACAGGGTTCTGATTGCAGATGAAATGGTGAGATGTATTAGAAAAGAATAAAGGCTTAATGGAGACCTGGTGTGTGGCACCCTAGCCATACAATAATACAAATAATAAATAATAATAATCCTGGAAACCAGCCTGCAAATAATTTTACTCATGCTGAATTAAATGGAACTATACAAATGAGTAAAATTACTCATGTGTAAATGTTGGCAGGATTAAGCCCAAAGTTTTTTCTAATGAAAATCTGCATTCCTGAGTTTTTTGGGGGGGAATCATGAAACCAGTGAAAGTTAACACAACTGGTGAAACTTTGGAGCCCTGCATCAGAAATTGCAAACCAATTTTCACTTGGTTTTTAAGGGTGGACAAGGAGAAGAATTTCACCGTTGAATGTTAACCAAAATAAAGTTTAATGTGTGTAGTTGGGTTATTGAATTATTATTTACAACCAAGCAGAAACTGGTTTCCATTGAGTTCACTTAGGACCTGATCCAAAGTCCACTAAAATCAATGGATAACCTTCCATAAACTTCAAGGGGCTTTGGGTCAGGGTCTAAGTGCTGAAGACAATTCTAAGTGCTATAGAATCTGCCAGCAGCAGACTTAGACATACCAGACTCTTTACAGGTGAAACGATTCTGTTTCCTTATTTTAACAATGCAATGACATTCTAACTTATTTTCTGGTTTAAAAATCAATTAAAGCATTTTTTAAAATGCATATTTAGCATTAATTCCATCCAAACCCCACTATCCAACTGATCTTCATGGAGAAATGTGTGACTAAAGCTGCACAATCCTCAGGCTAAACTCAGCTCGGGCAGCTCCCTGCAAGCAGCTCCCCATCCCTGCTGTTGCTGGCGGAGGTGCAGCCAGGCAGCTCTGCAGGCACTCAGTCTGCAGGCGGTTCCAGGCCAATGGGCTGGGAGCTGGGGAGTCAGCGCTTGGGGAGGAGGTTACGGAGGCAGCGTGCAGAGCCGCCTGGCCGTGTCTCCACCAGCAACAGCAGGGACCGGGAGCTGCTTGCAGGGAGCCGCCCAAGGTGAGTGCGCCCCATGGACCTCAAAAATTTTACCATGGACACTTGTGTCCGTGTACAGACACATTGCCGACCCCTGGTTCAAGGGAGGGGAAAGTTATGTAAGCACATACCTTAAAGTTCTGGTCACTCTTCTCCCCTCCTACCTTTAGTTCCTTTTCCTCCTTCCTTCTTTTCTCATGTCTCAGTCCCTTGAATATTTTTCATGATTTGTTTTAGGCTTTTACAATATTCCACTGTAGCTGTCACTGCTATCCTGATTCTCTCCACAGTGCAAAGCCTGTAGCCTCTGCTGCTGCATCTGGCATGCTAAATCAGCATTGCAGAGACTGGTGCATCTTATCAGTGACTAAGAGGAAGCATTGTTTTCTCAGGGTTTTATTCATCTAATAGATAACAACAGGCCAGGAAGCAGTGACTATGTTTTAAACCCATGTATCTCTTGGCATACTGGAGTTTAAAAGCATTAGATTGTTGAGCTTTTTTTCATCAAAAGGCCAACTTGCATTGACTTCAAATTTATGAACAGATGGTAACATTAGATTCACATTTTTTTCCTGGAGAATATTTTTAATATTAGAAATATCCAAGGAATGTTCAGCAATCTTATCGAAGAATTTGGTTACTGACCTGACCTCTATAAGAGGTACCAAACAGAGATGTGTTCATGTTCCTTCCAAATATGACTTACATTTTCAGGTATCTCAGGATCAAATTGTGTGTTGATGATTAATTCTTCTTTCATATGACTGGTCTAGTCCTTATAAATCATATCCAGGCAAATGTTGAAGTTGGTCACAGTTCAGTTGTCAATATGGGACCAGTTCATCTAATTAATTTTATTTCACATATATTAAATATTCTGGTGTTTGCTAGTGACATTTCCCTATTTATACTTAAGTGGCATGTTTTAGTAAAAGTGGGTACTGTATTTTAAAACTTTCCATCATTTGGTAAGTAAATATAGAAAGAAGTATTTTTGCTGGCCAGAGATCTTAGTAGGCTGTGGTACTGGTTTAGTCCAGACCAAGACAGTTAGGAAAGAGCTGCTAACCTTTCCTAACTGTCTTGGTCTGGATTTGTAGCTGTTGTCAATAATAAGGATAGGGAGTTGCATGGGAATTTAAACAGCACTTAGAAGATGTGAGATTTGAACTTCTGGTTTCAGTCCCAGCTCTGGGAATTTTCTTCTAAAATTGTAAGATTCTAAGCTCTTTAGCAAGCAGTTGATTCATCCATCCATCCCTCACTCTCTCCCCCTCAAAATGCGTGATGGCATTGACACTATGCCAGCTTTGTAATCAAATAACAAGTTGGTGGGTTCACCTTGGTGGACACACTTTCTGTTATGGCTGTAAAGTTATAAAATATTCTACAGGGGGCACCTAGCATTGGCCGCTGTCTGAAGACAGGATACTGGGCTAGATGGACCTTTGGTCTGACCCAGTACAGCCATTCTGACGTTCTTATATACAGACAAATGCTACTGATGTATAACTGGTATTCCAGGAATCAGCACAACAATGTGGCCACACACAGATTTCTTGAAAAAGGGGTACAAAGAAAAATGAGACAATCCAGTGGAAAAAATCACTTAAAGGGGTGATTTTTGAACTCTGTATCAATTCATTTTTCATCAAACCACCATGAAAAATAAAAATAGTGCTCAAAGTTTATATGCTATTGTTATGGGGTGTACAGACTCCATCTGCCCTAGCCAGTAAAGGGTTAAGAAGAAACTAGCTGCCTCCTCAGCTGGGGCTGATTGTTAGCCCTGCAACAGCTGCGGGGGGGCTAAGAAGGTTGCAGGGCAGGCGGGAGGGGTAGCTGCTACAGTAGCTGAGGAGTCACTGACAGGGCCGGCTCTGGCTTTTTTGCCGCCCCAAGCAAAAAAAAACCAAAACAAAAACCTGCGAGGTGGCCAGAGCCAGGGTGCAGGGGGACTCCCTGCGCTGCAGACGTGCCCCCCGCAGCGGAGTGCGCGCCCTGGCTAGTGGGGGGAGGGAGCAGGGGGAGAGAGAGAAGGGGGGCAGCCAGGGCTTCCTTCAGCAGGGCGCTCGCCACGCGGCCCCTCCTGCTGCGCCACCTGCCGGGAAGGCTCCGCGCCGCTCCGGTCGGCGGGCAGGGAAGGACGCGGGCTACCCTGCTAGGCTTGTTGCAGACCTGGCACCGGCTGGGGCAGACGGAGCGTGCAGCCCGCTCTGAGCAGGGCGCTCCCCTCCTCCGTGCCGCCGCCCCCTACAGGGCGGCCGGAGTGGCAAAGCAAAAAAAAAAAAAGGATTGGAGGGAATGCCACCCCTTAGAATCTGCCGCCCCAAGCACGAGCTTGCTCGGCTGGTGCCTGGAGCCGGCCCTGGTCACTGGGAGCAGGCTCTTTCAGCAATACATTGATAGGAAGCTGCCCCAGGTAGATCACCCTCCAGAAGGATGAGTGTGAGAGTTTAGGAAACAGCCAGAAGACAGTACTCCTGAGGGAATTCTCTGCCAAAAATAAATAAATAAATAAATAAATAAATAAATTATTCACGCAACATTTTAAAATTCTGCAAATTGTATTTGTCAATAAATAAACGTGGGGGCTCCAGCATGGCACTGGGGAGCACAGGACACTGGCTGCATAGAGGTGGAAGATCACCCTGCAGTCCTCGCCTGGGACAGGGACTCAGCGATGAGCCTGCACCTGACCCTGACCCAGCGCAAGAGCCAGGCCTGCCCCAGAAACATTCCAGGACCCTGCCCCTCCGGGCCAGGCATACCAGGTGTGGGCAGGCAGGCTTAGCATGGCAGGAACCAAGTGTGGAGGGGCTTAGTGTGGGGGATCCAGGTGTGGGGTTCTGTGTGGGGCAATCTGGGTGCAGCCAGCTCAGTGGGCATCCGGGCTTGGGGGGGAATCTGGATGCACAGGAGCTTGTTGGGGGTTCAGATGCAGGGGTAATGGGACTCTCCAGGGGGGTCCAGGTGAAGGTGGTTGGGGCTCAGCAGGGGCGCGTCTGGGTGTGCCGGGCTCCTGTTTCCCCCCAACATTCCCCTTCTCTTTTCCTTCCCCACTTCCTTCTCCCCATCCCATCTCCTTTCCCCTCCCCACTGTCCCCTGCTCCATCCCCCTCCCCTCACTCCCACATCGCCCCCCCCCCCCCCCCCCCCCCCCCCCCCTCCCCCACCCCCCCCCCCCCCCCCCCGCCCTAGCCAATCTCTTTCCTTCTCCACTCCCAGACCCTCCATCTCCCCTGGACAGGGACCGGGATGCCTAAGAGCAGCGCTGGCCCATGTCCCCGCCCTCTGGGGTGCATTGCCCATGGCAAGTGGAGGCTGCCTGCATAGCCCTTACTATGGCCCAGCTCTGGGTTCTGGCCTGGCCAGGAAGCAGGGCCTCAGGGGGAAGAGGAGGAGCAGGGGACAGGGTCCTGTGGCGAGAGGAGGCTAAGGCCCACCTCAGCCCCCCACCAGGAAGAGGGCTGCACTTCGCGGCAAGGGAGATCACCTTATCAGATCCCCGTCTGTGAAACACAGCCCCTGCCACTGCCACTCTGCATTTTGATACATTAATGTTTTTAATGGGGTGGAAGGGCCCAAATGTTCATCGTGCCCAGGAACCCAATAAATCTTAATCTGCCTCTGCTAGCTGCATATGCTGTACCTGGTATGGCACCCATTCATGAAGAGTCTGCCTTATGCTTCAGTTGTGATACCTCAACCCCCAAATGCCTGGCTTTACTTCATAATTACTCCAATTCGCCACCCCGCAAAATGCACTCCTGCCACCACTCAAAGTCCAGTTCCTCTGTCCAGCCTAGACACCTATAGACACCTACCTTTCATCAGACCACAAAGGCATTAATCAAAATCTGTCCAAAGCGAAGGAGAGGAGATAAGTGATGGTAGGGTAAACAAATGTATTTTGATGAGGATTATGAGACAGCATGGGAGATAAAGCAAGGCACAGGGATTCATCCTTATCTTTGCACTTCTAAGTAACATCTTTCAGTTATGCTGTTCAAATAACTGAGCACTATTGCTACACTGACATGAGCAAAAGGTATAACCTATGATGGCAACTTTGAGCCTCAGGGCTGATTAAAGTCAGTGTAATGATGTCCATATTAATAGAAAGGCACAGAGATTTTTAAAGATATTGTGACTTTTCCCTGTATTCACCCATAAAGCTTTGAATGGGAATGAGCACTAACTTGACATGCTCTTTAGTATGGCCTTTACAAATATTTTGACTCTCCCCTGTATGTATGAAAGAGCAGCTCCACACTGAGAAAGAGCTAAGTAAAGATGGAAAGCAGTGGGAGATTTTTAGATATGATTACATTAGATGACCTAATAGTGTTAATACAACTTAATTAATAAAGAATGTACTCAGTTATAGGACAAATAAGGTGACCTTTAGTACTCAGTAATATATAAAAGTGCTTAAGGCCAAAAAATGTACAAAAGAATAGCCATAGTGGGCCAGACCAATGGTCAAGCTATCCCAGTCTCCTCTCTGCCAACAGTGGTCAGCACCACGTGCTTCAGAGGGAATGAACAGAACAGGGCAATTATCAAGTGATCCATCCCCTGTTGTCCAGGCCCAGCTTCTGGCAGTCAGAGGTCTAGGGACATCCAGAAAATGGGGTTGCATCCCTGACCATCTTGGCTAATAACCACTGATGGACCTATCCTCCATGAACTTCTTTAATTCTTTTTTGAACCCAGTTATAATTTTGGCCTTCACAACATTCCATGGCAATGAGTTCTACGGATTGACTGTACATTGTGTAAAGAAGTACTTCCTTGCTGCCTATTAACTTCATTGGGTGAGCCCTGGTTTTTGTGTTATGTGAAGGGGTAAATAACACTTTTTTCACCACACCATTCATGATTGTTTAGACCCCTATCATATTCCCCCTTAGTTATCTCTTTTCTAAATTGGACAGCCTCAGTTTTTTTAATCCCCTTTATGGAAGCTGTTCCATAACCCTAATAATTGTTTTGACCATTCTATGTACCTTTTCCAATTCTAATACCTTTTTTTTTTAGATGGGGCAAACAGAACTGCACACAGTATTCAACGTGTGGGCATACCAGGGATTTATATAGTGGCATTATGATTTTTTGTCCCATGTATCACTTTCCTAATGGTTCCCAACATTCTGTTAGCTCATTTGACTGCACTCAAATGATGAGGAGATGTTTTCAGAGAACTATCCACAATGACTCCAGGATCTCTTTCTAGAGTGGTAACAGCTAAGTGAGACCAATTCTTTTCTATGTATAGCTGGGATTTTTTCCAATGTGAATTACTTTGCACTTATCAACATTGAATTTCATCTGCCATTTTGTTTCCCAGTCACCTGGTTTTATGAGATCCCTTTGTAACTCTTTGCAGTCAGCTTTGAACTTAACTATCATAAGTCATTTTGTATTTTCTGCAAACTTTGCCATCTCCCTGTTTACCCTCTTTTTTTCCAGATAATTTATGAATAGGTTGAACAGCACTGGTCCCCTCTATTGATCATTGGAGGACCCCTCTATTTACCTCTTTCCATGGTGAAAACTGATCATTTATTCCTGCCATTTGTTTCCTATCTTTTTACTAGTTTCTGATCCATGAGAGGACCTTTTTCCTTATTCCATGACAGCTTATTTTGCTTATGAGCCTTTAGTGTAGGACCTTGTCAAAGGCTTTCTGAAAATCCAAGTGCACTATATCAACCGGATCACCCTTGCCAAATGCTTGTTGAACCCCTCAAAGAATTCCTATAGCATCATGAGGCATGATTTCCCTCTACAAAAGCTATGTTGACTCTTTCCCAGCATATTGTGTTCATCTGTGTGCCTCATAATTCTGTTCTTTACTATAATTTCAACAAATTTTCCTGGTACTGGAGTTAGGTTTACCAGCCTGTAATTGCCAGGATCACCTCTGGAGCCTATTTAAAAATCTATCCTCCAGTCATCTGGTAGAGCAGCTAATTTAAGGGGTAGGTTACATATCACAGTTCTGCAATTTCATACTTGAGTTTCTTCAGAACTCTTGGGTGAATACTATCTGGTCCTAGTGATTACTGTTTAATTTATCAATTTGTTGCAAAACCTTCTCTACTGACACCACAATCTGAGACAGTTCCTCAGATTTATCATCTAAAAAGAAATTTTAAGAATGAAGCTGACTTCATTCTGACCAAAATATTGAAGATTACCTACTAAAGAGCTCATCCAATGTAATGTGAAAAATGATATGACTGAGAAATAATGTGGGAAAGTGTTTAAAAATAGTAAACATTCATTTGGCAATGCCTGGTAAGAGACAGAGTTTGATTTTTTTAAAGACAAACAAGTGTCTAAACTTTGGCATATAAAACATATGAGCAAACACTGAATGTGGTGATGTGTGATGACACAGAATACATCTGTAAAGATGGTAATAGGTAAGACTTTGTAGTAAAAATAAGCCATGCACAATTCCCATCATAGATAAAAACTGGAGAACATAAAGTAGATGAATGCAGAGAATAACAGGAATATGATATGAGCACAATGAGGCATATAGGACCTTAAGTAAAAAGATCACAAAACTTTACCATAGATGGGAAGATCACTGAACAATCTTCAATGAACAGATGGAAGAAATCAAGGAAATTGGGTCTGGATTATATCAGAGAAAATAAGTCATCAAAAAAACCTGTAAGTTCCACCAAACTAAAAACAATGCTTATAACTAATGCATGAATGTGACAACAAAATTCAGACACAGTCCATGAACAAGAAATGACAACACACAGAGCTACCCAGTGAAATATCCAGAAGAGAACAATAGAGATGACATTACAATGAAGTTCAATGCATAGGCGCCGACTCAAAAAAAAATAGTGGGTGCTCAGCACCACCGGCAGCCCCGCCAATCAGCTCCTCCCCCTCCTCCCCCAGCACCTCCCGCCCACTGCGGATCAGCTGTTCAGTCGGGTGCAGGAGATGCTTGGGAGGGAACGGGGGCAGGGTGCACTCGGGGGAGGGACAGAATGGGGCAGGAAGAGGAGGGGCAGGGGTTGGGGCTTGGAGGAAGGGGTGGAGTGGGGGCAGGGCCTGGGGTGGAGCAGGGGTCAAGAACCCCCGGCAAATCACAAAGTCGGCACCGGTGTGTATAAAGAAAATCTACTGAAAGCATTCAGAAGTCAAGAAATATCTAGAAAAACAAAAGAAGAAACAGTCTTGAATAAATACTTACAGACTAATGGAGAATAAAATACAACAGTGGCTCTCTGAGTATAACAGCTATATCCACATATTCACTCATAACATACTATGAACATTTCACTTTGATCCAGGCAGCAGTCTTTGAAATGGAGTGTTGTGGAGTATTATGTAATAGTGCAAGAGAAGTAGTGTCTCATTGCCACACCCATGTAAAGAATGCTGGCTTGGATTAAAATCCATTTTGGGGGGCCTTCTTCAAGCTTTTCAACATTATAAATAAAAAAACCTAACTTGGTTTCTTCTTGCTTCTTCCTTCCAGGGATACATTCAGTCAGAGAGAGAAGTCCTATGTAACACTGGGCCAACATCAACACGCTCTTCCATACTTCTGTTAAACACAATCATCCTTACAAACATCCCTCTTATTAAACATATATTGTAATATTCACATGAAAAGAGATGACTTGTTAAAGATGAGATTGGGTAATGTACACCTGCAGTCCTGGACTTTATCTTCCCTCTTATATGAAGAACATACACATTTTTATTAATTTGTCTCTCCATTAGACATATAGAAGAGTCCCTACAAACTTGCAACTTCCCCATGAAGGGAATAAAGAACTGACCCAGTCAGGCTGTGTATTTTTGGTATCTGTTGTAACACTGGGCCACCTTACCTAGACAACTCTATGGTTGGAGGGCATAATTTATGCCAGTATGGAGCTCCATCTGCCATCTATGGCACTACTTTAGGAAAATACTGCAATGTTGTGCCTCTTTTTATAGTCCTGCAGGCTATGAGGCATGTGAATCTCTGAAGAAGGACTTTTTTTGTAATTTTTGACAGCTACTCTGTGTGCCTCAATTTTTGTCTGTACTTTCCATTGCTGCTCAGTGGAGGCAAAAGGGTTAAGTCTGCTCTTGGAGGAAAACAGTAGACATTTGGTGTGTCACCTCATTGTCTGGGGTGCAATGAATGGGTTGTTAAGGAACTGATTGGAACTTGCTGAAACCAACCCACAGCACTAGAGAATTATAAAAAGACCATGGGAAATCCCCAATGACCAGAACATTTGCACCTAACAACAAAGACCAGTTAGGGGTGACAGAGAGGTCAGTTAACTGAGCAGCTAGCTGGCCATAGCCCACTCTCCCGGTGACAACTTGTTTTAAAGATCTGAGCTGTCAATCAGAACTCTGAAGTAATGGTTGATACTGGGCATGTGTGAGTGAGGTAATTGCTTCACATTTATTTCTCTAGGCTACCGTAAGGTCTTCCCATGCTGTGTTCCAGCTGACTAATAATCCCTACTCTCTTCTGAAAACATTGCCTGGTGTAACTGCAAATACTTGCTGAGGTGCACTGGTCCCTGAAGAGGGAAAAAGTCTCTGACTAGGAGTCTGTCTCAGTTGGATGGCCTGGAAGAGCTCATCATGTGAAGCAGGAGTGCTGGAGCACTGGGGCTGTCTCAGAGGCAGTGAGGCTGCTTCTAGCCTGAAGGAAGAGTGGGATCCTATGGGGTCTGCCACACTTAAAGGGGTTCCTCCAAGAGACTGTTTAAAAGCTGTAGCGTAGCACAGATCCTGTGGATCCATGACAGAGCCCCACCTGGGTTCTGTTATGCCTTTAAAGGCATGCAGCTGTCCCCCCCCAAATCATAGTCAAATTCCTTGAGAGAAGAAAAACAAAAAGCAACAGAACACATTTGAAATTTATTCTGCTATAGATCTGATGGACAGAATACAGGTAAGGACATTATAAAAGTTAAAAACCGGTATAGTAGTCATTTTGTCTTATGTGTTAGAGTTCAGATTCTCAGTTCATAGATCTCTGTGAGCCTTTGCAATGTTATATCTTTTCTCTTCCCACTGTAGCCTGTCAGTCAGTAACTGGTCTCTCTCAGGTGCAGTCACAACATTACAGGGAGTACAAATCTGCTACCCTCATGAGGCATGAGAAGCCAACAGTTTGTGGAGAGGCAGGGAGTACCTTAATGTAAACACTTCTAGTTAAATCTAGGGCATAAAGCAGAAGGAATATTGGAGGGATCATTGTCCAGTGACGTTTGGTCTTGTGTGCTTATCACATCAAAGAAAGCCTCCATTTTAAAATGCCAGCAGATACCAGTGAGGGAGCAGTAGCAGCAACAGCTCTGACCAAAGGATATGGGGATTATCTATCGATATGCCCACCTACATATCAACTAATTTGGCTGTCATCATTATATGTACTGTCTGAAGGATGGTGCCTTAGGCAAATGTCTAGTCAGTCTCTCCCTTTGGCCTTCAAATGGCACTTTTTGACAGAGCAGAGCATGGAAGCTGGGGCTAAATTATAAAATGTTCACCAAATATCTCCACAGGCACGTGACATATAGATGTCCTACTCTTACTTATTCTAGTTTTGAAAAGAACAAAATAGCTCTCTAATGATCAGTTTTATTTTAATGATTTTAAAAATCTTGCCTTACTTTCACAAGCCTGGTGAGGTTTCTTGCCGTATATCCTACTATATTATTAGGTTTTTCTATTGGGGTTAGAGTCAACCTCTTGGTCAAATGAGATAAAACTGAAATATATATTCTAATCATTACTGTATTCCATGCAAAAAGAAAGAAAGAAAGAAAGAAATCAAAATAACTAATACAATGGTAAGGATGAGAAATTAAATTCTAACAATGAAATTCAGAAGTGATATGCTCTCAGCCTCCAAATGCACTTTGTATCATGTCATAGTCATATGCACAGTACACAGTTTAATGTATGGCAGTGTGCCATGTTTTATCACTACTGACTTTCTCATCTGACCGTAATTATTTAAAAACAAGTTACTCTTTGTTTTGTTAATTTTTGTGCTGTTCATCTTCACCTAATTTGAAATAAAGCATTATGCACTTGGAATATAATACAAAAAATGTGTACTTTTGTACTGCAGAATTCTTTTATTTTACTAGCAGCTCTTCATTTATACAACCTTTAGGCTGTGTTGAACTTGTTCTTCAATAGATACTCTTGTTTCATTATGTTCAGTTGTTTGAAAAAATAAAGAAACTGTGATATGAAAATTACTAATAGAAACAAATGACTTGTGTGATGAAAGTAAGGACTATTTACCAGATGGAGACAGCTTTTAGCTTACGGGCACCTCTCAGCAAAAGTAGTTCAGTGTCCCCAATGATCTAAGTCACTAAATTTTTAGATCACTGAAAAAGAAAGACAGAATAATTCTACAGTGCATGCCACAAAAATGTTCAATGTGAATACTCGACCCTTCTTAACCAGATATTTTCCAAAAATGAAGTATTGCTTAGATTTTATTGAGATATGCGAAATACTAAGTTTCATGTTTCAGTCTATAGCTATTGTTGTTTGTGTTGGGAAACTCTGTTCAGAACATCTGGGGAAAGGATGTAATTTGTGTGAAAACATACACACAATCTATTCAAACTTGAGGTCAATGGGACTACTCACACTCAAGTGTTTGCAGGATCTGGTCTTAAGTGTTTGGAAAGTGTAATTTTCATGTTGTTGCAGTTCATTAGTATAATAATTTTGGCTTAAATCATTTTAGACAGTGGAGGCATAGAAAAGTTGATGAGGGATAAAAATGTAGCTTGGTAAGTAATAATAATTAGCACTTCCATCAAATTTTTCATCTATAAATCTTCACTTTTTACAGTGCTTGATAGGAATTGATGGCTTTTTAGGTAGGGGAACTGCAGCAAACAGAGGTATAGTCTTGACTTGACTTTTTAAACTCATGCCTCAGTGGTCTGACACAGACGTGCAAGGTCTGGGACTGGGACTGCCTATCTGCAGATGCATAAAAGAAATATACCCTCTCATTCTTTGCCCACCCGTGCAAGGCCAGCCACCAACTAGCCCTACATTTTCATTTTATGTAAAAGCTTGCTTTATCTGGCTATCTATGGCTCAATCCAAGCTAGTCATCCAAGGGATGTTCCAGACCCATATAACAAGCTGATCAGGCATCTAGTTTCAAAGTAACACTAGTTAAGAATATGTAACAAAATTACATTACAGAAAATTAAAGTACATTACAATAAATTACAGTACTATACCTACCCAATGTGTAATCAGCATATTAATGTTTAGCTATCTGCATTAATTTGCAATTTAGGAACAGCACAAAGGGCTCTTCTGTCCCTTAAACAGAAAGAGAAACAATGTATTCCATTATCTAAGGTACTGATTTCATAATGTTTCCAGCAAAAAATGCATAGTACTTCATGTTCTGGGAAGAGTCTTTTGGCTTCTCACTTCAGACCCCTGGAAAATCACCAACAGTTTGTTAGAATTTTATCCAAAGGCATTTGTCTTTTCTTTGACTGATGTCTCTGAAAATAAACCCAATACCTCAAAGCTGCTTCATACCTGACTTGATTAAATATAGAGAAGATGAAGGTTAGGCTGCTCAAAGAGGACAATTGACATAAATAGTATCCTGGTTCTAGAATTTGGACTTCAGGAGTGGGTTCATTCCTTATAAGGAGTGAAATGAATGGATATCCAATTGCAGGAGATTCTTTCTTAGACTTTATTAATAATGTGTTCATACTTGCTTTTCAACTTAAATAAAACAGAGAAGGCTGAAAGGCACAGCAAAGCTCATAACACAGGTAACTCTGCTTTCAGAGTTTCAGCTAAACACAGTTCTTGGTTTCCAAGTCAAATAGCTTTTCTCCCTGCTCTGTGAGCCCTGTAAGCTAGAACTACGAATGGTGGAAGATGCAAGTCACTTCAGCCTGAGTGTCACACCAAAACCAGTTGCAGACTAAGAGTTAACTCTGAATTTCCTGACTTATGTCAGTTTGTTAACCTTTTTGTAAAGTAGTTTCTATACTGATATAATACTATATGGTGGGTACAGAATTTAAATCCATTCTGTTTTGCTTTCTAGTTCGTTTTTGCTCTTCAGAGCTGATGTGGTGAAATATTTTCCACTCTAATTCGCAGAAGTTTAGGCAGGCAAAGATCAGTTGGACAGAACAGTCAAATATAGCCTGAGATAGAAATACACAAATGTGCAGACAAAGCCATTTATCCCCAGGGTGTTAATGTACCACAATCCTGTCCAATGAGCCAAGTGAGACAAAACTGTTCTGTACTCAGAACTTCTTGGATACAAAGTCATTAATAATTTATGGCCCATTTTGTACATCACAAATTGAAGCAGGAGCCTGCTTTCTTGATCTTGTGCAGCTTGTAACTAACAGGTGAGAATGATTTCCACTTGGATTAACCTGTATTGATTGCAAATCTTAAAGCTCAACTCTCAGTAGCAGCAGCAACAAAAATCTATTCTGTCAAGGTAATGCTCCATTTTATATAAAATACAAATGAGTATAAGCTCTGGATAATGAACATAGCTTTTTAAAGCACATGCCTTTATAATGTCCAGTTTAAAAACCAGATAATCTTTCCCTACACCCCAAGTAGCTGCTAGAAAGAACACAAGGCCATGTTAAGGAGGATTTTTTTTTTTTGCATGATTAAAATGAGTGTCTAGTACCATGAAATATAGTTCCTGCAAATATGGTCACTTTTAGAGTACCATTATACTAGTGTGTTTCACTTGTGGTTTCCATAGTTAGCATTTTTTGGCATAAGTAATGGCATGGGAATTAGGTTAGTATCAAATATGAAAAATGAGTGCTTTCCAGTAACTTAGAGGCAGCCAAATATCACAGCATTAAGCCTTATTCAGACAGCATGCACTTACAGCAAAATCCTGCCAAAACTAGTCATGCATCATTTCCAGCACTTAAAAATGTCTATAAATGGTAAATAATACTGGAAATATTGCAACATTTTCAAGTGTTTTTGCAAGGAGAGAAATATTTCTAGTCTGAATTTCCCCTGTGAGGCTGTACAGACTCCTGAACTGTGAAATTTGTTGCTCTTCCAATAATTCTGTGGCCTCCCCAAGGTTCTCCAGCACTGACAAGTGCTGTCACAGTTTGAGAGTAGGTTGTAGTGAGAAGTGAGGGCACAAACTTTCAGATTAGGACTTTCCAGGCTTATCATCAGAATCATGAATTGAGTCCTTGACCCAGCTGTTGCTCTCCTTATTTGCTGCTACATTTAGCTTGCACTCAGATGTCCTTGACCCCTTGTTTCTTCCCCAGTACAAGATGCTATAAGGCATGTGTGTCTACCAGGAAAAAACACGAGTATCAAGAATGCCTGAGTACAGGCTCCAGGGGACAGGCAGAAACAAGGTACAATAAGATGAGTTTACAAAGAACTGCTTTAAAAGTAGAAGAGAAGATCCAAAAGTTAAGTTGGGAGGAATTGGGAGAGAAGGACTTAGTCTTTTCTATGGCAAATATCCACAGCCCATCAGTGAGCTGAGTAGGGCAGCAAGGTAGGAAGAAAAGGGAAGAATTCAGCAAGTAAGAAAACAGAAATAAATAGAAGGGGTCAGATAATAATATAATGTGGAGCTATACCTATCTCATAGAACTGGAAGGGACCCTGAAAGGTCATTGAGTCCAGCCCCCTGCCTTCACTAGCAGGACCACATACTGATTTTGCCCCAGATCCCTAAGTGGCCCCTTCAAGGATTGAACTCACAACCCAGGCCAATGCTCAAACCACTGAGCTATCCCTCCCCCCAGATCTTCAGCTGGTGTAAAGTGTCTTAGCTCTATTGATTTGAATGGGGTGATAATGTATACCAGTATATCTGTCCCATAGCAGGAATAAATTCAAATAAAAAGTAAACATTTGGGGCTTAGCCTAACATTCTGAAATTCACTATTTGCCAACTTTTAAATTCTAGAGCTTTATCAAGACAAAGAAAAATACTAATCTTTGCAGGTGTGTTAAAAGGCTTTCAAAGGGAAAAAGAGGGCAAAATATAGGCACGGTCCTGTATATATAGCCACATGAACTGCCACATAATTATCCTACTCTGTGCATTTGCTGCATAACTGATATAGAAATTAAACTTTCACTAATATTTCATTTGGAAAAGACAGAACAAAAAGGAAGACGAGAGTGGTGTGCCTGAACATGATCACATGCATTCTGGAATTATATTTCAAATACTATCCTTAAAATCATAAATTAATTGAATGCACAGTGAGCCTACTACTTCAGGTCTTCTTTAGATTAATATGCCTCAATTTCCTTACTCTCTCTCTCAGCAAGATTTGCAGTAGGCACCTGTTCTAAAAATCTGTCTGACAGCTTCAAATCTCAGCAAATGTAGATTTTATAGTTGTAGGATATCAAGTTAAGCGGAAAATAGTATCGTAGTGGTTATTCCTCCTTCACCAAAGACTTGCTTTGTCAGTACAAAATCTCCTTCTCTTGGCAGATAATGTTATCAGAACAGTCCCATGCTCTTCACCTCTGCCTCTCATAGGGATTCAGGGCTCGTATGAGGCGTACTGCAAAAGCTGATAGAGCAGTCATGCTTCTTCTGGATTTTCCAGAATGCTGCAGATTAGATTTTTTCCCCAGTTTTTCAAACCCTCAGATTTGTTTTTAAACAAGCTTTTAGAAACTGCTGATATTTCAGAGACCTTCTTTTCTACCGTCTACTGCTTCACTTTTTCTCAGTCCTCTTAACTAGATAAAGATTCCTCCTACTTTTCTCTTAATGAGGATGAACTCCCTTGAATGTTACAATTCTTAGCTAATCATTACCACTATTGCTCAGTACCAAGATTCCAGTTCGAAGAGGGAGGGTAGTAACAAGATTCTGAGCACACGTGTGGCTGCGAGGCCTCTAAAGCCCCTGAAACTTTCTTCTCTTAAACTTTTTAGTTCTGGCATTATCAAGTGTAATAACAAATACACTATATTTATACATGCACACCTATTATAGTATCTCCAACACATAGTTACTACAAATGGCTGGTCTACATGGTGTGCTAATATGCACCAGTTGGGGTGTAAATTCTAGTATGCACCAGCATGTCTCTCACTAACAGGCCTGTGTGGACCTAGCAAGCCCTCCTGGTGGGCACTAAAAGTTCCCTAGTCCATTTGAAATGGAACTGATGTATGTATTTTCTATTAGTTTAGTGCTTTGGAAGATAAAGAGGAAGAAGGGTGAAAAGGATGGCCAGGTGAGGAAGAAAAGAAAGGTGATTGCACATGCAAATAGTGATTTGCAGGTTACACCAGACTAGAAAGTTGTGAACAGTAAGTACAAGACTTTAAATATTTTTTAGCAGTATAGCAATAGAAGGAAAGTCAGTTTGGTGAAAGTGGTGATGACTAGTTGAGGGGAAAAAAGCAGGAGGAAGACTCCAAGAAGGAAATGGGCATGCAAACCATGTAGAATGTTAGGGACCCATGGAAAGTGGAAAAATTTACATATTAGGGATAATGTGGGTTGGAAAGCAGACTAGCGTAATTAACTGGAAATTCAGATTGGATATGTATAAAGAAATATTGGAAGCCCCTCCACCCAAGAAGATGAATGACCTGTTGCTATTTGCCAACATGCTCCTCATAAAAAGTCTGTTATTTATAATTTATGGGAAAAAAAGAAAGAAAAAAGAAGGGGAAAAGATTTTTTGGAGGAAATAAGGGGGGAAAGTGGGAAAGGGAAAATAGAATAGGGACAGGATAGTTTTGGGAAAGAAAAGGGGTGGAGTGATTGTTAAAAAATACCTATGTCTTGAATTATAAAACCGGGAGAAAGAAAGGGAGTGTGGGGAAGAAAATAGTACCATATATAGAAGGGGTGATAACCACAGCACGCCACTACCTGGAAGCAAACCTATTGCTTCAAATTCCATCCTGTGGTGGTGATTTTCCTATGGCTCATCTAATAGTCTCTCCCTGGTGAATGAATGATCTGAGGTATTGCCCTATGGCCAAACCTCCAAGTCTTTTCCCATCCAAGAATCAACGAAGAGGCCAATGGAGAAAAAAGTTTCCACTCAATCCTTTGCTGTGTACCAGCTTTATCCCTGGACTCAGCAGTCTTCTCAGGCCCCTCTATGAGCTCTTGACAGTTCCTTTCCAGACTTGATCAGGAGTTACTGCACCACCTCTCTGGGTGGCACTGTAAGGATGTAGTGTTGCCCTGATTCTCTGTCCATCCTAAATAACAGCCTAAAGTTCCTTAATAACTGAAGAAGCCATCCATTTCACTCTTCAATCTTACTTCACTTGTCCCCTACTTTCTACATTGGGCCTGTTACCCTGAAAAACGGATTTTGTGGCACTGCTATAATAACCTGCCTATTGTCCCCTTACTCTGTTCTTTCTGAGGTAAAAGTTCCTGGGGTTGTTAAGGAAACACTAAAGGACACAGATATAACCTTCCAATGAAGTAATTGACACAGGCAGTATTCTCTCCAGAACAAAGTAAATTTTTATTTAAGTGACTAATAATCCCTACTACAACATGGATTTAGAAATCTTAAACAAAGCACAAAATCCCTGAGACACAAATCCCTTATTGCAAGTTAAAGCGCCTTCATACTACAATAGCATATAGTTCAAATGATTCTAAGGGAACCAATTTGTTGTAAGTTGCCAGTTTGATGACAGAAGATCTTAAATTTGCTTTTAGAGTTTACATAAGTAAAGTACAATTAACACACACACACACACACACATTCCAAGAATACACATTAAATACTATGTTAAACAGTACTACACTAAAAATTATATCAAAAACATCAAGCTTACTCTATAAATCAGTTGTAGGCAACTTGCGGCTCATCAGGGTAATCTGATTGTGGGCCATGAGACATTTTGCTGACGTTGACCATTCACAGGCACTGCCCCCCGCAGCTCCCAGTGGCCGTGGTTCTCTGTTCCCAGCCAATGGGAGTTGGGGAAGCAGCGGCCAGCAAGTCCCTGCGGCCCCTTTGCCTGCAGGCGCCACTTCCCACAGCTCCCATTGGCCAGGAACAGAGAACTGCGACCACAGGGAGCTGCAGTGCCTGTGGATGTCTCGCGGCCCGCAATCAGATTACCCTGTTGGGCCGCAGGTTGCTTACCACTGCTATAAAGCCATTGATGTTTCCTTTAAAAAAAAATCACTGCTACTGCTGATCAGTTCCTGGTCAGTCAGCTCTGCTCTGCTCCAGTTCTCTTTTCTCTCTCTGCAGCAGATTTACTGACTTCTTTACAGCAGCTCTCTCTTTGCTGGCTTCCAGTTCCCATCGTCTTCCGATCGAATCTCCCTCTTTCTCCAATCCAGATCCTCTTCTGTCTGCACCGACTGACTGCTCTGCTTTAAGTGTCTGGCTTTTTATACCGTGCAATTGGCTGTCAGGTCTCTGTCTGGGCATTGTAGCGAACTGAAGACTCACCAGCGCGGCACCTCCTACTGGTTGCCTTGGGAATTATCTCTCCAGCACTCAGAGCACCTCCTGGTGGCCGGTGACTCGCCTGCCGCTGGCCCCCCGTGTGCCTCCCAGACCCCGGTGCCCTTTACCTCAGGGTTCTGCCCCAGCAGTACCCCACCGCTCTGGGTCTCCCCTCCCAGGGGAACCCCCACCGCTCTGTCCCCACCTTGCCTCAGTGGCTGCTGCCAGTTGTCATCTAGACCCCTCTCACTGGGGCAAACTGCAGTCCGTAATGGCCACTCATCATCGGCAAGGGGGTTTGGACCAGCTGCCTCTGCCTAATCCCGGATTGCCCCTCTGCAGCCCCAGTACCTTTGTAGGCCTTGCACAAGGCCTGCAGCCTTGGAAGTTACCAGGCTGGAGCTCCCCAGCTCCTCTTGCCTTTCCCCAGAACTACTCTATCTCAGGTACCCTTCTCTACCAGGCAGTCAGGTCCTTCTCTCTCTATGGACAGAGAGAGAGAGTACAACCCCGGTCCTCCCTGAGCCCTTATAACAGGGCCAGGTGTGGCCTGATTGGGGCATGGCCCCAGCTGTGGCTGCTTCCCTAATCAGTCTAGCCTTTTCTCCCAGGAGTGGGGTAACTGCCCAGCTACAGACATGTTTTACACATGCTCAGTATCAACCGTGATCTCAGAGCTATGATTGACATCTCTGACCTTTAAAACAAGTTGTGACCCGTCTGAGTGGGCTCTGACCAGTTAGCTGCTCAGCTAACTGACCTTTCTGTCACTACTTACTGCATATGCTCAGTAGCGACCAATCTTGCACATGCTCACTGTTATTTATCTCAGAGCTGTGATTTTGCTGATCCTTTTTGCCAGAGCACCATTTTAGAAATCCTAGGATTTCACTGAACATGCTCAGGGTCCACAGTGTCCACTGCAGGGTGGAATGATTTTTCAGAATAGAGATCAGAAATACAAAGTAGAGACCTGAGAATTTTCTCTAGTAATAGCCATTTTAACCCTTCATCCTGGCCCTGCCCAAATTTGTTTCCTCGGCTCCCACAGGGAGTCATGCTGGCTAATCAGGTGCCTCCCCAGCAAGCCACTTTTAGGCCTGGCTTGACATGGGTAACTGGACATGGGTGAGGCCTTATTTTTGGGGAGACAGGATTAGGGAGGTAAATGAATCAGCAGCCTGGAAACAGAATGTCTGTGCTAGCGAAGATAAGGGGGAACACCCAGGGAACCATTTATAATGGACAAGATAAGAATGGATAAGATATTTGGAAATGTAAAGATAAGGTAAATAATAAGTTGTGCATAGGCAGAGCATGCTGTACAGGAATTGGTTTCTACAAAGTAACCAAGCCAATTCCAAAAAGTATAATGCAGTGTATAGTAAATGCAATATATGTGTAAATGTATCTTAAAAAAAAATTATTTAACTTTGAATGTGTAGTATGTCCTATACCCACACCCTACGCTTGAGTCTAATCAGTTCAGCATAGCTTTGCTGTATGCCAAATAAAGGAACCTAAGTAACAAGTCTGGTGACAAACTGAGTTCTTGGAGAACCGCCAACATAGTGGTGCGTGCCATGGCTCGGATCTGCTCATCTGGAGCAGCTAACATACATACCCCCTTAATGTAAGGATTGCAACCTAGCATTAAGGGATATGGCATTGAAAGGATTTAAGAATTTAAATACGAAGTTAGTACCATGCTGAAGAAGTGGGTTAAATCTACAGGTGGACCCTATGGACTCCCCAGAGAACTATTAGCGGGAGACTGGAACCGGATAAAAAGGAACTCCAGAGGTGGCATTAAATAAATCAATTTTAAAAAATGCTTAGCAAAGCAAGGCAAAAATCTGTTAAATGCCACTAAAAAATAGGACCCATTTGGCAGCTATAAAAGAAAAAATTGTATCTAGGTTTTGGGTTTTTTTTTCTTTTTATCCTAAGGCAAAAAAAGCCCAAATCAAAGCAGCAGTTTTACAAGGATTATTTCTAGTGGCTAAAACCTTAAAAACAAAATGTGCCAAAATTTTGTTTACAAATAAACACTAAAAGTATAAAAATCAAGTTTAAAAAAAAAACAAAAAAAACCCCACCTCTAAATAAAAAAAAATTCCTAAAAGGTAAAGAAAAAAAAATGTTTGTTACTATTTGCAGAAATCCATAGTAAAAAGCAGCCGTCCTTCAAGTGCTATATTTAGTAAATACCTCTTTGCAGGCAAAGTATACTAAGTTTATTTAAAGAGAAAAAAAAAAGCTTAAACTTGCCAAAAGTTGACTAAAAATGTTATTCTAAACAATAACATAGAAAAGTTACAGTCCCCAAATTTAATAGCTTGTAATGTCTTTAAAATGTCTTATTAAACAATTATAAACTAAAATAAGTAATTTTTCTTTTTTTTTTAAAAAGATGTGCAGTTAAAAGAATCTTTTGCACAAATTAACACTGTAGAGTTCAGAGAGAATTAAATAGTCATGGGTAGCAAAAGTAATAATGTTTTTTTTTTTTAAATGTCAGCGTTGAGAAAAAAAGAAAAAATGCTTGGTTTAATAACAAAACCCAATTATAGCAGTATAACTTGGTGCAGTCATGCCTGCTAAGGAAAGGTCAGGTGGTGACAACTACCACCACAATGCTTCCTCCTCCCACCCCCACAAAAAGACTTCATAGCCATTCTAAAAAACAACAACATTGGCCCTTCCCAATAAATGTGTCTGTAAATAATGGATTGTGCAATAATGGAACAAACAAACAAACAAAACTCTAATTTAAATTGTTTATAAACAATTTAATTAAAATCACCAAAAGAAATAAGGATTTCTATATGACTTAATTGCTTCCAAATGTACTAGTACAAACGTAACTTAGGCACAAACAAATAAATAAATAAATTCTAGTGCTAAGTAAAAAATAAATAAATAAATAAAACAGCTAAAACTATCTGTCAAAGATAAGTGTAACTGTAAACGTACAAAAGTCTCACGTAGCTAACCCTCCCACCCCAAGTAGAAATGGTAATACAACAAAAAACTTTGCTATAATACAGCAATTATTAAAGCCCAGGCGAGAGCTTAAATCTAAAATTACTAGGCCCTTTGGAAACAACTTAGCCCCCGCTAGAGGACCGATTAGATCTAACTGCCAGTGATGTCCGGGTTTGAAAAGTTGGGGTCGCAGGGCTCCGTGAAATACAAGGGGCCGGGACGTAAGACGGGTTGCTTGGCACTGCTGGCAAGCGCGTAAAACATTATTGCAGTGCTGACGGGTCAATTCCGATTTACGGTGCCCGCGTACCGTGAGGATCCCATAGAGAGCCTTTCCAGGCAAGTGCCCCCATTCTTCATGCATCCATGTCAAAAAGGGGTCCTGAGAGTTAAGAAGGGTAGCAGGTGACACCTCAGGACTACTAGGGGTCTCGGCCTCAAGGGTACGAAGGCGCCGGTCAAGAGTAGTATGGAGTGAATTGCTGTCTGGTCGGTGAGAAGGACAATGAGTAACAAACCAGGGTAGTTTAGTTTTAACCATGACAGCGAAAATTTGCTCCCACAAATCCTCATGGGCTCGCGGCTGTCCCTCACGAGTGAGGATTGATACCCCATAGGCAGAATCTACACCAAGGACAACCCGGGTACGAGGATGGGCTTGAGCAAGATGAGAAGCAGCTAGGAATATTCCCTGAACTTCAGCTAACTGGGCTGAAGTGTGGCTTGGGAGAAGTTCAGCATAAAACATGTCACACCGCTGACATAGAACGCCAGCACGAGGGGAGGGGGCCGTGCCACCGTCAGATACAATCCAGGGATCAAACGCACTAAGCTCAGCCAAACTGGGCAGCTTCTTAGACTTTTTCCCACCTTCTAATTCCTGAATGAGCTGAATCACTAGCTCATGTGCAGGGCCCCCATTTGGGAGTCTAGGGGGGTTAATGGTGAGCGGGCAGGTGCCTCCAGCCGCCTTCAAAATCTTTTGGGTATCCTTCCATAAACGAATTGGATCGGTCCCAGCACCAACTTCCCCTGACTTAGTACAAGTAGGCTGATAACTGACCTCTGAGGGGGTTAGCCGAAGACCTATGTGGCATGTCAAAAGACAGCCTGCAGCACCAACAGACAGATCAACAGTATAAGTCCGGCTCGAATAACCAGCTCCAATAATGCAATTCCAGCTAATTGTCTCAGAATGCCCCCGGTCAGATAAAACATGATGCTGGAGGTGATTAAATTCATCATCATGGGTTTTATCAGTGACCCCAGTTCGCCACGGACAATTAAAGTGCACTGGTGACAGGGGACAATTTTCCTCCTCACTCAATCCTGTTCGTGACGCCATGTCCGAGACCAATACAGGTTCGAAGGATTGAGTGGAGGAGGGAAGCAGAGACAGAGGCAGATTATAGGTCAAAAACAGGTGGCTATTTATTAATGGGGAACAAATCACAACTTGGGCTGGGGAGGAGCACTTCTACCAATTAACAGTACAACTCTAATTGAAAACAGAAACCAATGATTCATCAAAAATATCTTCAGAACAGTAATATAAAACCACAAAGAGCTGAACAATTTACACCAGAGGCCAAACAAACATACAAGAGCTGAACAATTTACACCAGAGGCCAAACAAACATACAACAACAAGTAAACTGTATTTGGTACCAAGCAAAAGGAACAGAGAGCCAAATAACCTGAATATTTACAAAATTTACACTACACATACCACACTCCAGGCGCAGCTGACCAGCAGCACACACACCAGAGACATGATGAGATGTTGTAACTCAAGGTAACACGACACGAGCCTGGCTGAATCCGGAGGAGATCCTGGCTGAAAGGGTGATCAGGCCTTCCAGCTAACACGCGGACACTCCTGCTGATTCAGGCGAGGGACATAGTTTTATTCGAAGCCAGCATTCAATTGGTTCCCCGCTCCTGCACCAACCAGGTTCCGAGCTGGTGCCCCCTACGTAACAGATACTGCACACGGCACACTGGGGTTATGCACACGGCACGCCGGTACTGTAGCACACGGCACCAATATGGTCTGCACACGGCACCAATATGGCCTGAAGTTGACCAGGTGGAAGGTTCAAGAATGGTCACACGGCACTAATGTGTTGCACACGACACGCTGGGACTCTGCACACGACACCGATGTGACCTTCTGACCGACAATTGGCCATACAGACACCATGACAGGGCATAGGGCTGCGACAGAGCGGAGCGGGGCCGGGGACAGGGCAGGCATGCAGGGAGCCTGCGCTGGCCCAATGCGTGCCGCTGCCACCCCGGAGCCGCTTTAGGTAAGCGGCATTGGGCTGGAGCCTGAACCCCTCCTGCACCCTGCCCCCCAACTCCCTGCCCTGAGCCCCCTGCCGCACCCCGCACCCTTCCTGCACCCCAACTCCCTGCCCTGAGCTCCCTGCTGCACCCTGCACCCCAACCCCCTGTCGTACCCCACACCCCTCCTGCACCCCTGCCCTGAGCCCCCTCCCACAGTCCGCACCCCTCCTGCACCCAAACCCCCTTCCCTGAGCCCCCTCATACAACCCGCACCCCTCCTCTGCCCCAATCCCTTGCCCTGAGCCCCTTCCTGCACAATGCACCCTCTCCCACACCCTGCACTCCCTCCTCCACCCCAACCCCGGCCCTGCGTATAATTTCCCCACCCAGATGTGGCCCTCAGCCCAAAACGTTTGCCCACCCCTGGTTTAGTCAAAGCTCATCTATTCCCAAAGGGCTGTGTTTCCTGATTGTGCAACACTGAGCACCTGCAAGACTAAAAAGAATATTCTCCAAAAGCATTATCACTAGCCCATGAGCACAGATAATCATTTTAGTTTAGTTGGCTGCATTATTTCGCAATTTCATAACCTAGAAATTCTAATTCACATCTGTCACAAGGTATCTTCTAAACACAGTGGACTGATTGCATTAATCCTAGCAATATCTACTGTACTACCTCATAGAGCTCATAGATGCTGGCATCTCAACCTCAGATGTACACTGCTAACAAACCACGTTGTAACAACAGATTTTTTTTCTGCCTTTTCCACCATCCCCAATGGGAATTTCAAGTGATAAGAGACTCAACACTTGACAGCAGAACCAATTTAGTATATTGCTCTGGACTTCAGGTGTCACAGCTTGAATTGGGGTGATTTTAAAAAGCTGGTCTGGTGACAGAACTGGTCTCCTGAGCCTTTTCTGTTTACAGATGATATAATTCTAGAATCAAACAATACATAATATATGGAGATATACCTATCTCACAGAGCTGGAAGGGACCCTGAAGGATCATCGAGTCCAGCCCCCTGCCTTCACTAGCAGGACCAATTTTTGCCCCAGATCCCTAAGTGGCCCCCTCAAGGATTGAACTCACAACCCTGGGTTTAGCAGGCCAATGCTCAAACCACTGAGCTATCCCTCCCCCCATATTACTTTGCTGCTAAAAGTAGGGCTTTGGGAGGAGGGGGAGAAGGGCTGCAATGAAGGGGAGAACACATCTGCTCATTTTGTCTGACAATCATCCTCAGTAATTGTTGGTTAGCTCTTCAGCTTCAATTTTAAGAAAAATGTACCCCCCATTCCAGCTGCTGCAAATTTCACAACAGATTGTTACATTTGTATAAAAGAGTGCAAGAGTGCCAGGAAAATTTTTAAAACAAAGTTTGTACCAGATGACAAAGGTCTGGTCTGCATTTATGAATTAATAATTGTTGCCTGTCTCCTTTTTTTCCTGAATTAATTCACTTACCATATGTAGTATTTTTAATTTCAACAAAATTTGCATTTCTGCCAGTTATAAAAAGAATGAGCTCTTTGATGGTAACTAATGGAATCATTAAAGTGGAAGCTGAATAGTATGGAGAAAGGCACTTGTGTTATCTGATGTTGTGTGTAATTACAGTACTGCTCTATAAATTGGGACTAGACAAACAGCAGCACCACCTACTGCTTGGACCATATTTTCTGAAATTACTAAGAGCTGTGATCAGACACACTTGAAACAGTTTACAGAGGAAATTCTTTTCAGACAAAGAGTAACTTTCTGTACTAGGTACAATAATGCTAATAAAAAATGGTCCAGTTTAAAAAAAACCCACAGCTGAGATCATTGTCCCATGGTACAGCCTTATTTCTCATGACCTTTTCTTTTTCCAATAAGAAAAAAAGCATATTTTTAAAAGCTTGAGGGAAGTGGGAAGGCAAACATTTTCACTATCTAATAGCTTTGAGTATCATTTGGTTTTACACTATCTCACCTGGACATCATCATCACATACACTTTAAGTGTCACCTATGGAAATACACTTTAAGTGTCACCTATGACGTAGCCAATGATTCTACTCAGTTATTATGGGACTTCATTAATGAGGTCTGTCAGTACTGCAGATTTCAGATTAATGGATGAAGAACATATGCACTAGAGGCATGGGCTTTTATTTGTAGTGACACTTGAAAGAAAATGACTTGAAAGTTTTTTGTAAAACTTTAGTTATTTGATAAAAATACAAATAACTAGAAGTTAAAAATAGTCAATATATTTAATGCATTTAATTGTTGGAACTGTTAACACTATCTCTGGGATGGTTACTGTCTCTTCATATGGAGCATACTTTGGAATCTCTGTTTAAATACAATGGGGGGGGAGCGGTTGAAAGGACAGAAATGAAAGCAATGTAGGGTGAAAAAATAGAAATGTAGGGCTGGAAGGGACCTTAAGAGAGCACCTAGTCCATTCCCCCATGCTGAGGCAGGACCAAATATACCTAGACCATCCCTGACAGGTGTTTGTCTAACCTGCTCTTTAAAACCTCTAATGACAGGGATTCCACAACCTCCTCAGATGATCTGCTTCACTGTATCTTTATAGTTAGAAAGATTTCCTAATATCCAACCTAAATCTCCCTTGCTTCAAGCCATGCCAATTTTGATATACCTATTGTTAGACATGAAAAACAGTTGATCACCATCCTTTTTGTAACAATCTTTTACATTTTGTTGGTACTGTCCCTCATCAGTCTTCTCTTGACTACACATGCCCAATCCTTTCAACTTTTCTTCATGGGTCATGTTTTCTTCACCTCTTACTTTTGTTGCTCTTCTCTGGATTCCCTTCAATTTGTTCACATCTTTTTAAAAGTGTGGTGCTCAAAACTGGACACAAAACTCCAGTTGAAGCTTTTCCAGTGCTGAGCAGCGTGGAACAATTACCTCCTGCATCTTACACATGACACTCCTGTTAATGCATCCCAGAATTACATTTGCTTTTTTTCCAAGATAGCTTCACACAGTTGAGACATTCAATCTGTGATCCACTACAAGCCCCAAATCCTGTTCTGCAGTATGACTACCTAGACAGTTATTCCTCATTTTGTATTGGTGCATTTGATTTTTCTTTCCATAGTGTAGCACTTAGCACATTATTGAATTTCATTTTGATTTCAGATGAATTCTCAAATGTTCCAAGATTGTTTTGAATTCTAATCCTCTCCTCTAAAATGTCAGCACCCCACCCAGCTTGGTATCATTCACAAATTCTATAAGCATACTCTCCATTCCACCATCCAAGTCATCAAGGAAAATATTGAATACTACTGGACCCAGGACAGACCCCACTTGATACATCCTCCCAGTTTGACAGTGAACCATTGATAACTACTCTTTGAGTACAGTCTTTCAACCAGTTTTATATTTATTCCTCTACACTATATTTCCCTAGTTTGCTTATGAGAATGTCAGATTGGACAGTGTCAAAAGCCTTAGTGCACTCCAGATATATCGAGTCTACTACTTTCCCCCATCCACTAGGCTGATAGTGGGGTTCAAGTGAGCTTTGCATTATTGGTCCATAATGCAACACTTCATCATGGAGCAGATAACCCCCCAAAATTAAATTTGTATCTCAAAGTTACTGAGAGAATGTGTCTGCATGAAGAAAGTAATACACATTGGAAAAAATAACCCCAACCATACATACAAAATAATGGGCTCTAAGTTAGCTATTACCACTCAAGAAAGATGTTGAAGTTATCTTGGAGAGTTCTCTGAAAACATCCAGTCACTGTGCTGTGGCAGTCAAAAAAGCTAACAATGTTCGGAATCATTAGGAAAGGGATAGATTACAAAACAGAAAATATCATAATGCTACTATGTAAATCTATGATATGCCCACACCTTGAATACAGAGTACAGAATACAGAGCCCCATCTCAAAATAGATATATCCAAATTGCAAAAGATGCAGAGAAGCGCTACACACATGATTCGGGGTATCAAACAGCTTCAACACAAGGAGAGATTTAAAAAGATTGGGAATGTCCAGTTTAGAAAAGAGATGACTAAGGGAGGATATGAGAGAGGTCTAAAAAATTATGAATGGCATTGAGAAAGTGAAAAGGTAAGTGTTATTTATGCATTCACGTAACACAAGAACTCGGGGTTACCTGATTAAATTAATAGGCGGCAAGTTTTTTAAAAAGCCACACTGCACAATCAACCTGTGGAGCTTGTTTCCAGGGAATGTTGTGAAGGCCAAAAGTATAACTGGGTTCAAAACAGAATTAGATAAGTTCACTGAAGATAGGTTCATCACTGGCTATTAGCCAAGATTTGTCAGAGATGCTGCTCCGTGCTCTGGGTGTCACTAAACCTCCAATTGCCAGAAGCTGGGACTGGATGTCAGGGGACAGATCACTCAAAATTTCCCTGTCATGTTCATTCCCTTTGAAGCATCAAACACTAGCTAATGTCTGAAACAGGATACTGGGCTAGATGGACCACTGGTCTGACCCAGTACGGCTGTTCTTATGAATGTTTTGTACACTTAGCACATATAAATGTTGTTTTGGCCATTTAAAGGCTCCCAAGGGAAGTTACTACCTATAGCTTCAGTGGTTGGTAGCATCATTTATTATTGAATTAATATGAGAAAACAAAACAAAACAACCCATTACTCAGTAGTTGGACTAGTCCAGTGGAGTTACCGATATAAAATGTAGTCTTTGCAGGCCTGAAGAACAGACACAGACTCTACCCAGGTCATGAATAAACTCCACCAACCAGACCCTTTCTTCAAAACAAAAATAAAAAAATGTGGTGCCTCCAATCTGCACTTGATGCAAAAGGCTCTTCACACCATCTTACCACTCCATCCTGTGCACCATTTATTCTCAGCCATGTACAGGTATTTGAGTTTAAGATACAGACACACTGTGCCCAGTTACCACTAAGGACTCCTGCAAAGTTGAGACAATTACTTGAATCCTGACTACAGCCTTTAATATTATAAATATCATATCAATATACATTAGAACACCCTTTGAGCTAACTGCTAGGCACATTTGCTAGATGTGACAAAAATGGCAAAACCAAAAATAATCACTGGCTCATGGGCCAGTTGGCAGTGAAGGAAAAACATTTTTCCCAGCCCCAAGTGGTCAAACACAGCTCAGAGTATGCCCTGAAGCATGTGAGAGCCCTGATCCCACATTAGGCAGTAAACTTGGGGGGAAAAAATCTTTGATAGTGGTATAGTTATAGGGAAGTTAGCTGACAGGATTTCACCTTTTGGTTGTATGTGGCTATAAGTGTTGGCACTAGCAGTGCACTCACTGGACTTGGATGATTTTCTTAGCTAAAATTCATTATTTTTTCTAGATTAGAGACCACATACATAACTGCCTCATGGAATAACTTAATATAATATCTGAAAAATCAATTAAATGACCCTCTGGTTAATTTTCAAATTCTCTCTCCCCGCCCCGCCCCCTGTTATCAGTTTACTAACTTTCCAGAGTGTATTTCAGAAGAGCTCCTGAACTAGGGAAATATAATAAGAATTGATAACCTTTTGGACATTTCTAATGGAAAAGTCAAAATGGATAGACATTTTGAAATTTTTTTCCTGTACTTAGTAGCTTATAATGAATGTGTACTTAATTCCAAGATATTATTCAATGGAAAAATTGACACACTCTGGCAGTTAGCCCATTAAGGTGTCTGTGCAACAATAGGTAATTATACAGGATGAAATTCACCACTATGCAGAAGGCAACACAAGGACTACACACCATTTAAGCCCTGCTTTTAGGACTTAAATGATGCAGAGGCCTTATGCTCTCTGCATAAGGGAAAATTTGACTCAGTGATTATGCAAGACACTTCACTCCAATTGATAATTATGATTATCAGTTAAGGGTTTCAGATACTGTAAAGGACACCTACAATCAACCAGCCTAAAGGGAAATGCATAATAGAAAAATGAAGTTATGAATCAATAATGTACAACATCCCTGCACTTTCGGTGACAGGCAATTTTATTTCTGTAAAGTACCAGCTATACTCACTTTCCTCTTCCTCCTTAAAATATTTGTAGATTGTCATCATTTCTCTACCTCCCCCCCTTAGGTAAATATTAGGTCTGTTAAGAGATTAAAAACATTAATTGCAATTAACTGCGTTATTTTTTTAACGAGCATCGTCAGCATAGACGCATGTCCTCTGGAATGGTGGCCGAAGCATGAATGGTGGCCGAAGCATGAATATTTAACATATCTGGCACGTAAATACCTTGTGACGCCAGTTACAAAAGTACCATGCGAATGCCTGTTCTCACTTTCAGATGACATTGTAAACAAAAAGAAGGCAGCAGTATCTCCCATAAATGTAAACAAACTTGTTTCTCTTAGCGATTGGCTGAAAAAAAAGTAGGATTGAGTGGACTTGTAGGCTCTAACGTTTTACATTGTTTTGGTTTTGAGTGCAGTTATGTAACAAAAAAACCTATATTTGTAAGTTGCACTTTCATGATAAAGAGATTGCATACAGTATTTGTATGAGGCGAATTGAAAAATACTATTTCTTTTATAATTTTTACAGTGCAAATATTTGTAATAAAAAATCATATAAAATGAGCACTGTACACTTTGTATTGTGTTGTAATTGAAATCGATATATTTGAAAATGTAGAAAAACATCCAAAAATATTTAATACATTTAAATTGGTATTCTATTATTTAACAGTGCAATTAATTGTGATTAAATGTTTTTAATCGTGATTCATTTTTTTGAGTTAATCACGAGTTAACTCTGATTAATCGACAGCCCTAGTAAATATCCATTTAGCTTCTTTAAACTTTGGCTTCAAGTCTATCCATCTAGGCCCCCTACCTCCTATTTTTTTCCTGCTCTTATCTGATTTCCAATTTTGTCTCTCTCGTCCTGGCAATGAAGAGCCTAAATTTGAATGCAATGCTCTAGGTTCAATTGGCCTACAGCTAGAAAAAGACAATGACTATAATCCGGATCTGTGAAAAGATGTCTTTGCATATGACACCCAAAATTTCATTGAGTTCTTTTGCTGCTGTATTGCATTGTACATTTGTATCTAATTTCATATCTATTATGGCACTAGGGCTCTTTGATTTACTGCTTTCTATGATTGTTTTCCAAACTAGTTCCCCTCCAGAAGAACAGTATACGGTTCAGATCATCAGTCTTAATTCAAAGGAATAAAGGATGAACAATCATTCTGGAGCTTACATTTTAACAAGTTGAACCTGTTTGATTGATGAACAAGTTTAACAAGTTTATTTTTTCCTTTTATCTAATATTTCAGCAGTCCTTTATATTATTCCTCTGACCCCACTCTTGCTGGCAACTCCCAAGTGTGTCATCTGTGAGTTTCATTGGTGTTATATCTCCTCTTGTTGAACATTTACTAAGGTGTTAAATAAAACAGGATCAACACTGATCCTTCTAATACCCCACTAGTCATCTCTTCACATTTTAATACATTACCATAAATCCGTATACTTTTTTATGGTCCTTCAATTTATGTATCAGTATTTTAATCCAAGCCAATGTGAATTAATGTTGCAAGACACTGTATTTAATCTTTCACTAAAATCCCAAATCATGTATATTACATCCACTGTATGTAGATTTACTATGCAGAGTTCATAATAAATAGGTGCTCAGTGGATGACAGAATGTAAATGTATTCACTTCTGAATAATATGCCTAACAGTTGTCAGCAAAAAAGAATTTCAAATTAAGTCTTTCCCCACTGATTTTCTCTTTATATCCCTCTTCATTTTCCACTTGCCATCTTGAAACTTCTGTATAGTTCATGCCAGCTCTTTGTATAAATTTCTTTCTTGAGAAATGGCAAAGGTATTGTGACCAAAACTACCCCTTTATTTAGACCCCACATGCTCTTGTAATCATCTTTGTACAAAATATGCCTTCTGAGATATCATTTGAAAACAACTCGCTTATCAATAATATCATGGTGAAATATATGTAGCAAAATTATATGTAAAGTTATGAATTCCCCTATATGAAGTTATTAGCACATGTTCAAAATCAGACAGCCCTGCCTAGCCAAAGCTGTTAAACAGGTCTATCCTAAACACAGGAATGTGTGTTTACTTCAATTTACATATGTGTAGTAAATAGGGTCCTCAAGACAACAGGGGAGGAGATGGCAGGGAAGAAAACAATTTGCATTTTAGCAAACAAGTGGGGGGGGGAGGGGGGGAGGGGAGAAAGAGCATGGAGCCTCCTTTACCACCATGTCACCTTTCTCCCTGTTTGGATAAATTTTACTTTGAGGGCTAACCTTCAAATAATCCACTTCAAATGTCCACTGGACTGTAAAAAAGAAAAAGAAGGTTGAAAACACTGTTATCTCTTTATCATGTAAGATGACAAAGGCACTAGCACCTTTGGGCCTCTGGGAGAGATCCTGACCAAGGAGAGGGTCAGTCACCATCTTGCTCGAAGACTACGGGTGAGAAAGGCCATCTTAAACAACGCCTTGAACCAGAACTTGCTAGATTAAGTTTGAGACTTTTAGGTGCGTGCTTTCACTTTTATTTGCTGGTAACCATTTCTAACTTTCTCTCTTATTCTTGAATTCCCTTGAAATCCTGTCTTCTTTTGTTAATTAACTTGTTTTATTTTTAATCTAAATCAGTCCAGTGCTGTGTTTAAACTGAACTGTTTGATTACTCCACTTAAAGTAACAAACTGTTGAATAATGAATCCTCATAGGGGTAACAAACCTTACTATCTGAACCATCCAGTAGAGGGCTGAACATTACAGAACACGTTTTGGGGAAAATCTGGGACTGGGAGTGTGCTGGGAGCTTTCCCTCCCCCCTTCACGGATAGCACTGGCCCCTCCCTGCAGCTCCCAGTTGTTCCTCCTGCCTTTGCCTCTCCCTGCCCGGTGCAGCTCACAGCTTGCCTGCTCAGCTGTCCCACAGGTGTTATCCCAAAATGTGGACCCAAGGCACCCCAATAGTGGCCTGCCTGTAATTTGTAATTTTAATCCAATTATCAATTTGGCCTGCTTCAGTGAGTAACAGGAGGAGGGCCTGCCCTAGAGGAATTGCCAGGGTTTTACCAGGAGTTTGTCTCTGACCCTCAGAGGACTCCCCAGAGCAGACTAGTTCTGTTAACCTGTGAGAAGACACAGATACAGCCTTCAGCTCAAAGGATTGACACTTAAGCATAATTCTTCAAAAACAAAATAACATTTATTCAAAGAAAATAATCAGTTACAATACTCTTAATAATCAAGAAAGAATACACTATAAAACATGACACATAGCATAACACAATTAACACAATAGGCTACACAGACCATATAGCAGATACAACGTTGCATAATATGGTACACATTGATCCCCTTATACATGTGTATAAAACCTTAATACAATGCTATTAAATCTATTACAATGTAACACAGAGATTTGCCATACATTTGTATAAAACAACATTACAATGTTATACCTTAAAGAACTTGCTGAACTTTATTTCGCCCTAATCTTCTGTCTGCTATTGGTCAATTCAGTCTGAATCCTCCATTTTGATGTCTCTAATATAAAATTATTGCGGTTGCTATTTTGGATTTCTAGCTATAAACTATCATTATTTATTTCTTATCAAAAGCCTTAAATCTCAAACGAACTACGTTGCTATTCATGTTTAAGCATTATGACACTGTCACCACCTTTATGTTAATTGGGAGAGGTGATTTCTACAATGTTTTCTGCCCCTCTTTGGCTGTTTAGAGTTGCCTGGCCTGACTGCTTTCCATGGTACTGTTGATTTCCTTACACAGCATAGAGCAGCTAAAAGCCTCTTGTATCACAGAGAGGGGGCCAAGCTGCACCATGTGACTGAGCAACCTGGTGGTGGGGGAGGGGGACATGACCCTGCATCCCCCACCCCACCCCATGCATCACCTCTGACTTGAGGATAGCTAATGTAACACCATTTTTTTTAAAGGCTCCAGAGGCGACCCTGGAAATTACAGGCTGGTAGGCCTAACTTCAGTACCAGGAAAAATGGCTGAAACTATAGTATAGAAAAGAATGATCAGACACACAGATGAACACAATTTGTTGTGGAAGAATCAACACAACTTTTGTTAAGAGAAATCATGCCTCATCAATCTATTAGAATTATTTGAGTGTGTGTGGGGGGATCAACAAAGAAGTGGACAAGAGTGATCCAGAGGATATAGTTTACTTAGACTTTCAGAAAGCCTTTGACAAGGTCCCTCGCCAAAGCCTCTAAAGCAAAGTAGGCAGTCATGGGATAAGAGGGAAGGTCCTCTCATGGATCAGGAACTGATAAAAAGATAGGAAACAAAAGGTAGGAACAAATGGTCAGTTCTCACAATGGACAGAGGTGAATAGCAGGTTCCCCCAAGGATCTGTATTGGGACAAGTGCTGTTCAATCTAATCATAAATGTCCTGGAAAAAAGGGGTAAACAGTGAGATGGCAAAGTTTGTAAATAATACAGAATTACTTAAGATAGTAAGTCCAAAACTGACTCCGAAGAGTTACAAAGTGATCTTACAAAACTGGGTGACTGGGTAATAAAATGGCAGATGAAATTCAATGTTGATAAATGCAAAGTAATGCACATTGGAAAACATACTCCCAACTATACATCCAAAATGATGGAGTCCATATTAGCTGTTACCTCTCAAGAAAGAGATCTTGAAGTCATTGTGGATAATTTTCTGAAAACATCTGCTTAATCTGCAGTGGCAGTCAAAAAGCGGAAAGAATGTTAGGAACTATTAGGAAAGGGATAGATAATAAGACAAAAATATCATATTGCCACTATATAAATCCATGGAACGCCAACACCTTGATTACTGCATGCAGTTCTGTTTGCTCCATTTAAAAAAATGATATATAAGAACTAGAAAAAGTACAGAGACGGGCAACAAAAATGTTTAGGGGAATGGAACAGCTTCCAAATGAGGAGAGATTACAGACTGGGACTGTTTATCTTGGAAAAGAGATGACTAAGGAGGGATATGACAGAGGTCTATAAAATAATCAGTGGTGAGGAGAAAGTGAACAAGGAAGGGTTATTTACTCCTGCAAATAACACAAGAATCAATGAAATTATTAGGCATCAGGTTCAGAAGTACTTCTTCACACAACTCAAAGTCAACCTGTGGAACTCTTTGCCGGAGGATGTTGTGAAGGCCAAAGATATAACTGGGTTAAAAAATAATTAGAGAAGTTCATGGAAGATAGGTCCATCAATGACTGTTAGCCAAGATGATCAGGGACTCAACCCCATGGTCTGGATGTCCCTAAGCCTCTCACTAGACTAAGCTGAGACTGGAGGATATAGGGCTAGATGGACCACTGGACTGACCCAATGTGGCCATTCTTATATTTTAGGAATGGGGTACATACTTTAAGTGGGAAATACGCCTTTCAAAAACAACCTGAGTTGTTGAAAAATGTGTCAAATTAAACTAAATATAACATTTTTCAAGAAGCTTTTAGCATTTCTCTCAAATCAGAATTTACATTTTTCTAGGCAGTTTAAGTTCATGCTTAACAAATGTATGGTAAATGTAATTTTCAACCATTCCTTAAGCATTTCTATCATGTTTAAAGTAATTACTCCCCAGGGAATACTGCAGCACTGCGCGCATGTAGAATTAACGACCCACACATATTTCTTTGATTCCCTACAGAAAAATGACTTTCTGACAGGGAAGCCACAAGAGCAGTCACGTGCCCCTCCCCAGCAGCACGGGCATGTCATTTAGGGTGCCCAGAGCAGCCAGTGGAGAGGTAAATCACTGTGGGGTGGGGGACTGAGGATGTCCGGCCAGGGTCAAGTCAGACGTCCACCCAACCCCTGTGCATCCAAACCCCCCAAACCGAGACCACCCCCACCGAGCTTCACCCCCTGCATCTGGAGTCCCCCAGCATCCAGACCCCCCTGCTGATCCCCAACCACCTCCACCCAGACTGCCCTGCAGAGTCCCATTGCCCATGCACCCAGAAACACCTCAATGAGCTCCTGTGCATGCAGATCCCTCCTGCACCCAGACCCTCCTGGCACTGAACCACCTGCACCCAGATTGCCCCACACAGAACCCTCTCATGCCACACTTGGATTCACCCCCCCCCCCCAAGTCTCTCTACACTTGGATCCTCTGCTGGGCTAAGCCTGTGTACTCACACCTGTTGCACCAGGCACAGGTCTACTACTCCTGATGGAATTCCACACCAAAAAATAAAAATTCTAAGCAAAATATTTTAAAATTCTGCCAATTTTGTCAATAAATAAATGTGGAGGCACTAGCATGGCAGTAGGGAGCACAGGGCACTGGCTGCACAGAAGTGAAAGATCACCCTGCAGCCATTCTCTCCCCCCCCCCCTCCCCCCAGGACACAGACTTCTAGGGCAGGCCTGGCCGTTGTGCTGTGTCAGAATTGGGTGCAGGTTCACTGGAGAGTCTGTGGGGGAGAAGTGAATGAGAGGCACCTGCCAGGAGGAGACTAGAGGGAGTTTCAGTAAGTCCCTCAAAAAGAGGGGGATGGGAAAGTGGAAGACAGGGAACTTGAGGAGGTAGGAATTGAGGAATGCTAGGAGTCCATGGGGTGCGCAATAAGCTCAACCAACAGAAGCTGTAAACAAAACTCATTTTTCATTACACGTACTAAAAACATCATGGGAAATCATTGCAAACATCTGTCATCTGCGTACTGCAGATCAAATTTAGGTTGGGAGGGGAGGGGGCTTGTGTAAAATATCACCTGCACCTAAAGTGGCCTCTAAGAAGCCTTGTTTTTGTCATTAACTGATAACAGAATTGAGTTAGTTCAGAACAATATTTTAGGGGCTGGGTTGCCTCCAGTTGGTGGGGAGGAGCCAAGGAAACGTCCCTTCACATTACATTACGCAGCAGAGCAATTTCAAAATAAAATTGTACTGAGTGCGCTGATCCAAGGCGCGTGTTGGGGGGCTGCTTCCTCTGCCCCAGACTGACGGGCCTCAAAGGGCCGAGGCAGCAGAATGACTCCACAAAGCCCAGGCAAACCGCCATGAAGCGGGGACATTCACTGCCATGGCGACGGGGGCACAAGCACCATCCCCGCTTTGCACGGGGATCCTGGGCAGGCCGCCTGGCACCCAGCGGCCTTAAGCAAGAAGCTTAGGGGGGCTCATTGCCGCCCCGCTCACGGACCCTCCCCTTCCTCAGTGCCCGCTGCGGCGTCTTGCTCAGGCCCGGGGGCTCCAGGGCCTCGCACGTGCTACAGCGCGCGCAGGTTCCCGGCCAGTCCCTGCGCGTGTGAGGAAGGGGCGGGGGCAGCGGCGCGGAGGATTGTGCCAGGACCTCCTCTGCCGCAAAGCCGTGAGTGCCTCGTTCCAGCGCCAGCACACTGCACAGGCGCGGGCGGGGAGAAGACGCGTGAGTGACGTGCACTTTTTCGTCTGTCCTCGCGCACCATCCCCGTTGTGAGGCGCGCGAGCCCGAGCCGGGCAGAACTGCACAGAGCGGCGAATTGTTAACTCTGCTCCACCCCTTTATGCGTCACACGCGTGCGACTCGAGCGCCAGAGGTGCACGCCCTCCTAGCGGGCGGGAAGCGAGATCTCGCGAGGTTTCGACAAGGAGTGGGCGGCGTGGGGTTAGGGGGCGTCGCTCGGTTTGTTGGCGCTGAGTTTGTAGAACAATAGGCGCGTCAGCGGCGGCCGGCGCGTGCAGGGAGAAGAGGTGCGTGGGTGTGCGAGGCTTCCGAGCGCCTTCCTTGACCCAAAGTGCTGTGCCCCGCGCGGGGCTCTGACGTTGGGAGCCAGCACAGCGCGTGCCAGGACAGCCCCGCCCCCTGCATAAACACTGGGCCTCTAGGCGGATCCCAGGGAGCCTCAGCGTGTGGGAGTNGGGGGGCCCCCCCCCCCCCCCCCCCCGTCCTACGTTTCTATGCTCTCCCTCCCCCCCTCCCGGAATCTCCCCTTGCCCGGCTGTACCTTGTCACAGAGCTGTCCTAGCTGACTGTGAAACTGTTATAGCTCCGCTCAGACTGGGATTATTCTTTTCATCCCTCCCCCCGTGTGTGTATTGCGCAGAGACGGCTTTAGGGGAAACGGTGCCCCTGGCCCCCATGGGTGCGGTGCCCCTGGCCCCCATGGGTGCGGTGCCCCCCGTTGCCCCTGGCCACCGTGGGCTCCCCACCCTCGCCCCTAACCCCTGCACCCCCCTCTTGCACCCATGTGGGGAAACTGACCTGGATGCACGTAGCAGAGCTGCTGGCTCGCCTTGAACGCTGTGAGGGGGGGAGCGAGGAGCACCATCGGGACTCCCTGCATCCAGGTCACTTCCCCACTTGGCTGCCAGGTAGAAGTGCAGAGAGCAGCAGCTCCTGGTGCTCGCCTCCCAGCCCAAGTGGGGAAAGTGATCTGGATGCCTGGAACGCTTGGTGTTGCTGCTCATTGTCCCCCTCACAGCCCACAGGGAGGGCATGGAGAAACATTGTGGGGGGTGGGGGAGCTGCACACCTCAGCTCTGCTGCACTGCACCCCCTTGACCACTTGCACTTTGGGCAGTCACCCAGGTCCACCCCACCCCACCCCAGGGTTAGTCCTGGTATTGGGTGACACTGTATAGGCAGCTGTACAGTTTCTATCCCATACTGAGTGCAGGTGTTTGAGGCAATAATAAATTCCTCAAAAATTCTAAAAGTAAGACAAATATGATTGTAAAACACAGACTACATTGGAAGGGGCACTCATGGGCAGGTGTAGTGACTTTTTCCCCCCATTTGAGCTGCCTTTCACTCCCATTTGAAATTGACTACATTTCAAGCTGATGGTTTCCCTTTATGGTCATGGATTATCAGGATCCCACAGTGTTTTATTTGAAGTGGAAATCAAGGCAATCTTCCCTCCTAGATTTTTTTTTTTTTTGACATTTAACATTCATTAACTTCCAGACAAGGAATGTGTTTTCAGTTCTTCTGTGTAATTGTCTAGAGTTTGTATTTGTAATCATATAGCTGTGTTGGTCTCAGGCAGGGGCGTAGAGAGCCGCAAACCCTCCACCTACCATGGGCGGGGGAGCGGGGACACAGGCCAGTGGCTGGTCTCCGCCCCCTACCCCGGACAGGTGGAGGGTCCATGGCATGGTGCTCAACAGCTGCCCAGGCTCCCTGGCTGGGCTCCAGCTGCCCGCCTGGCTGAAGGGGGGCAGGGGAAGAGGAGGGGCCGGGGCAGGCCCATGGTGAAAAGGGGATGGGCCAGGCTCATCCACTTTCAAAAAGTGGAAGGGCCATGGCCCCCTGACACCCCCCCTCCCATTGCAGCACCCCTGGTCCCAGGATATTAGAAAGACAAAGTGGGTGAGGTAATATCTTTTATTGGACCAACTTCTGTTAATGAAAGAGACAAGGTTACACAGAATTCTTCAGCTTGAAAGCTTGTCTCTTTCACCAACAGAAGTTCGCCCCCAAAAAGGTATTACTTCACCCACCTTGTTTCTCTAGAGCTTGTATTGTCACCTGCAAAATATGACCCAATCCTGCAATCTAATCTGTGCAAGCAGAGTCCTTATGGATCAGTTTGCATGTTATGTTACTGATTGCCTTCTACATGGCTCCCATTATAGGGTCAGGGCTTTAACATACAGCTTTTTTTTATCACTCAACTTGGTTTTGGCTTTCTGTGTTTTCCACCAGGTATTTTAAATATTATTAGTGGATGATGGGACATCTCCCTTGCATAACCTTGTAATGTCCAGCAATAAACTCATCTGGTGGTGTTGTAGCTACCTCGTTCATTACACGTCTGTGGCAGTAAAATGATCCTGTTCTGAGCAAATCCATTTATTGTTACACCATCTGGATTAAGGGGCTACTTTGCAGAGGAATGTGGGCCACTAAACGCATGTGTAGCATCCAAAGGCAATGGCCTCCATTGAAAGAGGATGGACTGCATGGTAGCATATTTTTTAAAACTCAGCAGTTTTGGACTGGTGTTCTGGGTTACTGCAATCTAAGAGCCACACACATTAAATCCACATATAATGTAAGTATCTACTTAATTTATTTTTTTTCTATGGTGTTATAGGTATTCATGGTGCTCTTTCAACAACAAGACCAGATCCCTTCCTCTAGAGTTTACTGTTTTAAGGTTTGATGAATTGAGGACTACTGGCATAAGGGATTGCAGGTTTGGACACTAACTCAGAAAAATGACCAGACTGAGGGGTGGAGGTAGGGAAGTAACAGAAGATATGTGACTTGCCATATAGGTTTCTCGTTGTTCTAGCTTCGTTAAGAGAAAAATAAAACCTCCGTGTAGTTATAGTGTAGGAAAAATAAGATGATTACTGGTGGAAGACTAGCTGAAAGAAATAAGTGTTTAGGAGAGACTGCAGGAGGGCATGGACTGAGGTGATTTGATTTACTGAAGAAGGGAATTAGTCCTCGTGTGTATGGGGATGAGGCACAAAGACCAGAAAAAGAGGTAAAGGATTTGTTAAGGTAGGATAAGAGCATAGAACTTGAGTATCACTATGGAAAGTATGCAAGGAGAAAAGCCTAAGGCTGTGGAAACATGACTGAAGCAGTGGACAAGATCATTTATGAAATATAAACTTAATCTTGGTGTTTGCACATCATGTTCTACACCTGCTGCCTTTAAGTGGCATAGTCTACTGTACCTAGTTTTAGACATCTACTTAGATTAGTTTTAGCTTTGAAAGTGTAAACTATTGCATGCTATTGTTTATTATAAATAATAGCATATAACATGTTATATATGGTAGTGTGTTTAGACACTGTACAAATATGCAAATGACATGGAGCTTTTATTCACCTTTCTAAGGAAAACATGCCCAGCTAGTTTTAAAGAACACATCATAATTTTTCACAGTATTATTTTAAATACTTTAGAAAAAAATAAGCTGAGATTTTCCTGCAACCATTCCTTTTATTCTTTCCTTCAAAAGATTAACCTTTGATTGTCTTAATATGGGTGTCCCAGGTACAGAATGAATGGCTGATAATGGACATGGCAACTGCTGTTGTTGCTGAGGAAGTTAAAACAGCCTATGGGAAAGGGCCCAAAGCAACATATGATGGAAGACAACTCATGATGGAAGGTATTTAATACTTTTATTCTCAGTTAAATCTCAAATATCTTGTTTTTATCATCAAGTTACTGTATAATCTGGATTTAAGTATTTTTTGGGGGAAAAAGCAACATACAGGAATTTTTTATTGCTAATAAAAAAGGGTTTTGTATTTTTTTCCACCGTGCACTAAATAATAATAATTATGGTTCACTGTGGTACATTCTGCAATTTAAAAAATACATTTTATTCACCTAATACACTATTGGTCCAATCAAGTTGAAGTCAGCAGAAGTCTTTCTGTATATTTGGCTGATGATTCAGAGGAAGCTTTTTTTTAAATATATATATGGGATATACGTATCTCATAGAGCTGGAAGGGACCCTGAAAGGTCATCAAGTCCAGCCCCCTGCCTTCACTAGCAGGACCACATACTGATTTTGCCCCAGATCCCTAAGTAGCCCCCTCAAGGATTGAACTCACAACCCTGGGTTTAGCAGGCCAATGTTCAAACCCCTGAGCTATCCCTCCACCCTGGAACAGTATACGGAATAACTAGGACACAAGCTGGTATTATTTTATAGTTCTTTAGCTTGTATGGTGGTAGCATGAGGTGACTTAGTAATGGAGTGTTTGTGTGCGCTTTGGGCTCAATCCAAAGCCCATTGAAATCAATGGAAGGACTCTCTTTGACTTCAGTAGTTTTTGAATTAGAGCCTTTGTGTTTGATACAGCTCACCCACTTCGGGCTTTTGTGTTTTTGAAGATACACCAAAGGCAGACTCTCATAAGTATTTACCCCTATCTGGTTTATTGATGCTTATTAAATTGATAGTTATTTTACAATCCCTGGAAAGCTGCCTCAGTGTGAGTACCTTGTAAATACCTTGCATCTCTTCCTTTCATGCCTTTGCTTATTTTCTCAAGCTAAAGTCCAAGTTAAATTGTGAGCTTGTTTATTGAACTAGCAGTGCATCGTAGCTAACCATCCAGTGTGCTAATGTAATATTTTAAGGGTTTTCATTTAATGCAAATATTTATCATATCTCATCTAAACTGCTTGATAGCTCTCATTCAGTATATTTTTGTTCATAAAAACGGCCCATTTGTTGGCAGTTCCTTTTTGTTAATTCTTGTTAAAATTTTTGGTGAAATAAGTTTATAGCAAATGTTAGGCTGTGGGTTGTTATTTTTAAAATATGTTTTACTATTATTTGTGTAACGGTATTTTCCAGAAGCCCAACAGAGATAGAGGCCCCATTGTGCTAGCTGCTGTACATACACATAGTAAGAGACAGCCCTGCCCTCAAATTTTTAAGAGTGTAAGGTTACAGTCCTGCAGTACATGCAGACTCAATGAGTGAGCAAACATCCTTCATCCACCCACATGTATTACATTGCAGGATCAGGGCCTAAATAGACAAGACCGGTTAAGAGAAGAAATACCAATTATATAGAAATTGATTTTTCTTTGGCTCTTAAAATAATTAAAATATATTTTCAGTTCAAATGAGTTTGCACACATAAGTAGATGCATCTTCACTGCTGGTTCCACTTCATTCAGGGTCTCTGCAAGTCTTTAAACAGCCCTATGGAACACTTAAGAAGGCTCTTGTGGCAGTAGGAGTTCAAGCAGTTCCTTTATGCCGCTGACATTGGACTCTCTTGTCTGCTTGGCAGCCTTTTATTTGCAGCACTGGAATTTTGAACTAGTGACCACCTTTATCGGTCAGTGGTCCAATGTAATCAGCAAACAGGCCAGGTAAAATTGTTGCTGTTTTTATAAGGGAAGTTTTAAATGGTTGTGGGGGAGGGTGGTTGTGGGGGAAGGGTTAGTTCTAAATGTGAATAGGTTTGATACATAGATATTTTGGGGCAGAGGGAAGGGAACAGAACTTTAAAAAACAAAGGCTTAGTCATGAGTGTTTTTCATTTTAACTACTCCAGTGCTACAGATTTATAAATACCCTTATGTTTTTTGGCTCTCCTCTACCTAGAGCTGTACCCTAGGGACCCTGTTATGGCACACTGTAGAATTCTCTGTGCCCTTGCCCACCTGTTCAGAATGCCAGATTTGCCATTGCCTAGGGACCCTTTCTCATTAGCTAAGTTGCTGCAAAGGAGCTGGTATACTGGTGTAAGCCTGTCCCAAAAAATATCCCTTGTACAGAAGCCTGCTTCAAGGTATAGAGTTTGCTCTGTCTGCTCTGTTCTTGCTTCACAGAAGATGAATGAGACATGGGTGAGCCAGAGGTGGGAAGGATTGATTTGAGAGTGGTAGGGTGTGTGGCCTAGGCAAGCTTGTCTCCTTGCCTTTGCAATGGCTCATAGGCATTCTGTATAAATGGGGCACCAGTTAGGGCAGCCCTTGGGATTGCTCTAGTTTGTGCCATGTGGCAAACCAGCCCCTAGAAGTCTCTGAACCGGGGAGGTGGAGCTGTCTTCCCTCTATTCCCGCAACAGCACTAAGGCCTTATCTATACTACCACTTTACAGCGCTGAAACTTTCTCACTCAGGGGTGTGAAAAAACACCCCCCTAAGCGCTGCGAGTTTCAGCGCTGGAAAGTGGTAGTGTAGACAGTGCACCAGCGCTGGGAGCTACTCCCCTCGTGGGGGTGGGTTTTTTTACAGCGCTGGGAGAGCTGCGACTACACAGCCACGTTAAAGCACTCTCGTGGCAGTACTTTAACGTTGCTAGTGAAGACATACCCTAAAATGAATCTGCACTTAAGTCATGTTTACCTGTTTCTGCATCCCTTAAATGCACAGTTATGTTCTCTTTGAAAACATTGGCAAGCAACAACTATCTGATGTTCCCAGATACAACAATCAATGCCAAATTCAATGTAAATTAAACAGGAGAGGTATTTATTAATTTACAGACTAAAGAGAAATGTTTGGTGAAGTGTAAATACTTTATCTTGGAAACTAAAATAAGATTCTGAAAGTTGCCACTGAAGTTATGGAGAAATGTAGAGGAAAACAGACTCTCCCAATGAGCTCCATAACAGACCACAGCTTTTGGTTTTAGTTAGTCTGTATCATTTTTTATATCTCTTTTTCTACATCCTTGCACTTCAAAAAGCATTGGCGTCACCATTTCAGTACACACTAGGCTTAGATTAACTCTTACATATGTAGGTATTACCAAAAAAAGCTTCTCTGATTTCAGAACAAATCTTACTTTTGTTCTCTCCCTGTTACATTTTCTTCTTAAAATACACTTTCTATGGCATTTATTTTGTCTTTGTGTTGTCTCAGCAATTCTACATAAAATATTCATATATATTCTCCAGTTACTTTTCTCACATATCACTTAATTTGCTTGTTATACAGCTAATTGGTTTACAGTATATCTCATCTTTCTTGAAATAGACATCTATTATTTTGTAAATTACAGCTTCACACTGGTGCTCTGTGCCACAGAGAATAAAGTTCTGTGAATTAAATATGACAGTTATAAATAAGTTAGTTCTACATAGGGAAAAATAGAGATTAAACATATAGATAATTATCACACAGTCTTCTTGATTTCTTCCTGTCATTAAAATCAGAACCAGTAGACAAACAGGGTGAAATCCTGGCACCAAAGTCAATTTGAATTTTGCCATTAACTTCAGTGGATCCAGGATTTCACCTATGGTTTCTATATAGGAAATGAGAACAATCAGAGTAGTTAAATTGAATTGGGGGGAGGGGGCCCTCAGGGGATTTTTGGTAATATTGCTGTGTGTCGTTAAATAGCTGCTCCCTCCTGCCAGGGAGGAGGGGTCTGTACAGCAGTAGTCATTGTGGATTAAGTGATACTTCTATATATTCCCACACAAAAAAATTAGAGACAAGGTAGGAAGTGTTTTTTCAGTGAATTTCAATTAACACCATCTAAACGATACACTTTTTTTTTTTTTTTTTTTTTTTAAGAAAGTCTAACACTTTCAACAGAAAATCTCCCATACATTAATGATTCATTTCTGTTTTACCTGATGGATGGATGGAAGAGATTCAGCGTAGAAGTTTAAACAAAGTACAGACTTCAATGTATAAAATGTATCAAACTGTTTCTTGATAGTGTATTGATGCTTTTTCATAGACTTTCAACAAGAGCTTTTTAGGTATTTTTAAACCTGTATACAGAGAGGAAATCTTTCTCCTCTTCCTGCTTTTAATCCATACTAAATGAAGGAAGCATAAAGGATTTAGCCTTCTGTTAGGGGCTTCTCTTTCAAAATGCTTTATTCTTCTGGTCATTCATCACATCACCATATGAAGCCACCTGAACCTGTACTGTACACATAGGATGTGTTAGAGGCATGCAAACTAAATTTGGGAAAACAAGGAGTCTTAATGCCTAGAGAATTCAAATATTCCTTCAGGTAATGAGGATCAAACAAATCTGTCCATAGTGACTGTGTAACTGTGACACTGCACCCCATATTCTTCGTAGTGATACTATTATAATATAATTATGACATAATTATGATGTATTTTATGCAAGATAGGTCATGTGAGATGTCATTGGAAAGGTTATGATCTGCTGAATATAATTATCCTATTTGTATGCATGTATCATTTTTGTATCTGAAGTTAGGAATATTGACTATGTATCTGTATTACAAAAGTGTTTATACCTGGGGAACGCTCACTAGGCTAGAGGTTCTCAGTCTAGATGGCCCATTCAGGTTAATGAGCCATTAGGAGAAAACAATAGGCCTTAGAAGAAGCTTATCTCCCACGTGGGGGCCTTCCTGAGGACACTACAAACAGCCTCCGAGTGATGGCTGCTGTGACACTACAGGGACATGTGACCAGGTCACCTGGTGCTGGTCTGAATCTTGGGATATCAGTGTTTTTCCACTGACTGGTGTGTGAACCAAGCTTTGAAACAAAGGGTTCCCGCCATATGCAAAAGCTATATAAGGCAGGGGAGTGACATTCTCGTGGTTCTTCACTGACTCCCCACCCAGAGTAACTCCTGGAAACATCTGAGGAACCAAGACTGAACTGGGGAAGCTGCTGGACCCAGTCTAAAGGGTTTTTAGTCTGTGAATGGAACACCTGGAGATTCCAAGCTGTAAGCTAGTGCAGCGTGCCCCTTAAGAAACTGCAGTCTGCTTGTACCCTCACTTAGGGTGAGAATTTGCTATTCATATCTGATCTGTGTAGTATATTAAGCTTAATTTGTGTTTTTTGTTTATTTGCCAGGTAATCTGCTTTGATCGATTTGTTATCTCTTATAATCACTTAAAATCTGTCTTTTGTGGTTAATAATCTTGTTTTTGCTTTATCTAAAACCAGTGTGGGAGTCATAACTGGGGCAGAAAACGGTTGTGTATTCCTCTCCACACTGAGGGAGGGGATGAATTTCATGAGCTTACGCTGTACAGTTCCCTGTGCAGCACAAGACGGTATTATTTTGGGTTTACGTGCCTGAGTAGCTCGGAAGTTCCCTAGCTGAAGCCTTCCCATGCAGGGGCTGATACAGCGTCTACATGTAACTGCGGCTGGGTGTGTACCTACCTGTATGTGTGCTGGTGAAAGTGCAGGCTGGTCACAGCAGCACAGTATAAAGGGAGCCTAGGCTGGTGGGTAGGGGGCTCAGTGGTACCCCAGTTCCAGGTGGCACCCCGGGGGAAATCCATCACAGTAACTTTATGTGAACATATGTTTAAGAAGCACACTGACCTTATTATTGTAGTAACATTGGCATGCCTTGGCACCCTCAGCTAAATTTACCTTTAAAATACAATATATTCAAAGATAATTAATTTTATAGCTTTTATTTTTGCATGATTTACAAGTCCAGTCCAAAACACACAGAAGAAGTTGCATGAAATAAGTGGATTATATAGAGAAAAATTAAGCTAATTACTGGGTTTTGGTAGTGCAAAGAGGAAGATAATTTACAAAGGAAATTTAAAGATATAGTTAATTAGAGTAACAAATCTATTCTCATTAGGCATTCATCTAGACCTTTGTGTTTTAGGAGCTAATGGTATCTTGAGGCTGAGAGAGTAACTCGAACAATATGGTCTAGCTTTGTTCTCCATCCCCTTTTAACACTCATTTCCTAATCCTTTGCTGAAGGTCTGAGATCATAAGGGTTAGGCCTTCTGTTACATACTTAGCTTATTTTTTTTATTGCTTATTTTAACTATCTTCTATACCAGGGGTCTCAAACTCAAATGACCTCGAGGGCCACATGAGGACTAGTACATTGGGCCGAGGGCCGCATTTACTGACACCTCCCCCCCCGCCGCCCTCGGCCCCGCCCCCCCTCCACCCCTTCCATGAGGCCCCGCCCCTGCCCCGCCTCTTCCCACCCCTTCCCTGCCCCCATTCCAACCCCTTCCCTGAAATCCCCACCCCAACTCGGCCCCCAGGGGGCACAGGAGGGGTGTGGGGTGCGGTGGGGGCTCAGAGCAGGGGGTCGGGGTGTGGCGGGGGTTCAGGGCAGGGGGGCGGGTGCAGCAGGGGGCTCAGGGCAGGGGTGTGGGGTGTGGCGTGTGTTCAGGGCAGGGGGTGCAGGGGGCTCAGGGCAGGGTGTCGGGGTGTGGGGTGTGGCGGCACAGGGCAGGGTGTNCCCTCCTCCCCCAGATTCCAGCTGCTTCCTGGTGCGACGCGGCGGCAGGGCAGGCAGGCAAGCAGGGAGCCTGCCCTGCCCCCGGTGCTGGTCAGCCAGGTAAACGTTGGGGGGAGGGCGGGGGGGCTGGGAGTAGCTCGCGGGCCGCATGCGATAGCCCTGCGGGCCGCGTGTTTGAGACCCCTGTTCTATACAGTATATGGCTTTTATGATCAGCAATAGCAGAATCTTGCAAGTTTCTGGATGTATGTAAGAAGTTACATCTTTAGGGTTTTGTCTACTCGAGATAACTTTAGGGAAAACATTTTTTTTTCTCTAATATTGCCACAGGTTAAGTTGAGCCCATGGTAACACTGGAGGAAATTTTGTTTTTAATATTTCCTTGTATAAGCACAGCTTTGAATTTAAGGGATCTAATGACATTGCCTTGGACACTTGTCCTCCCTAAACCTGAGAGTGGACTCAATCCTGTAAGAGATTTCAGATTCCTTTAAAAACAACGAGGAGTCTGGTGGCACCTTAAAGACTAACAGATTTATTTCGGCATAAGCTTTCGTGGTAAAAAACCCACTTCTTCAGATGCAGTGTGGGTTTTTTACCCACGAAAGCTTATGCCCAAATAAATTTGTTAGCCTTTAAGGTGCCACCAGACTCCTCGTTGTTTTTGTAGATACAGACTAACACGGCTACCACTCTGATACTCAGATTCCTTTGTTACACATTGGGCAATTGAGCTCTAGTTAACTCCATGTTTAATATTAAGTGCTCTAGATGCCATGCTAAGCCATTTTCCCTTAAGGTAGGCAAATACCCCGATCCTGTAAACACTTACGTACTTGCTTAACTTCACTGCTGTGAGTAGTCCCATTGAAATCAATTAGCAGCCACGTATGTAACCTCCTTTCTCCCAATTCCATGTGACATTCTAAATCTTATAAGAAATATAAATGAATATAAGGCACCCTACCTCTCATACCTCCACTATTTCTGCAAAAATCCAAGGTAATATATCTGGGCACAACAGGGAAGTTAAAAATTAAATTTCAGCTGCTGATCGCAGCTCCCATTGGCCGCGGTTCACTGTCCCAGGCCAATGGGGGCTGTGGGAAGCGGTGCGGGCCGAGGGATGTGCTGACCGCCACTTCCCACAGCCCCCATTGGCCTGGAACACTTAATCATGGCCAGTGGGAGCTGCGATCGGCTGGACCTGTGGACTCTGCAGGTAAACAAACCATTCCGGCCCACCAGCGGATTTCCCTGATGGGCCGCATGCCAAAGGTTGCCGATCCCTGAATTAGACCCTTAGCTCCTTTAAAGTGCTTGTGGTGGGTTTTGTTTTATTTTTATATAACTATGGTTTGTCTCTCTTTTGTGTCTTCTTACGATTGCAACTATAACGTGTTTTCCTTTCTCTGAATAAGAAATGCCTTTTACATAAATGTGTCTCTGCATTATTAGATGCTGATGGTAGCATTTCTAAAGAAAATTAATTCCAATAATGAAAGGGAAAAAGTGTTTTTCCAAGAGGACTATTTTAGAGTCAGTACTGCACATTTAAAGTGAATATGATGACCAGATGTAATTATCTACAATTCTGAGCTATTTTAACCATCTCAGCCAGCAGCAAAATGGGTTTAAACTGTACCAATCCATCAAACAGTTCTGGAAAATGACTAGAATCATTGATTTTTTTTTAAGTTGTCTTTACTAAGTCTCCAGATATGGGAAAACTTATCTACTCAATATACAGTGTTAAACTTTTTAATTTAACAGAGGAATACAACGTTTATAAAAACACTTCATTAATATTTTATTGTGAATAAAAATAATTTTCCACTTGGAACAATAGAAATGGAGCAGTATTTGACTAAGCAGCATTTTGAATACAATTGCCCTGAAGTTCAAAGATGCTGTGCACCTACAAGCTCCTATTGAATTAATTGGGGGTTGAAGATGCTCATCTCCTTTGAAAACAAGCCAGCTGTTTTTAGATATTGTGCTTGTGTGTGTTATATAGCAAAAAATAAATGTGTTAAAGCATTTAACTGATCCATCTCCTGATGGCAAAATTTTGTTTCCACAGCAAAAATGAAACATCTCAACCTGTCATTTGCAGCTTGTGGGTTTCTGGGTATATACCACTTGGGGGCAGCAGCTGCTCTTTGCAGACATGGTAAGAAGTTACTGAAGGTTGTGAAGGCTTTTGCAGGAGCTTCTGCAGGATCACTGGTTGCCACAGTTCTGTTAACAATGCCAGAAAACATAGAGGTAATTGAAAAGTAACTAATTCATTTAGAATGTAGTGATTTGAAAAAAAACCTGTGAATTCCTAAAGTAAGGTTTTTAGGGTGGCACTATTTTTATTTGGTTGACAGATTTTTTTTTTAGTTCTTGTCTAGGAGCAGAGCTCACAACTCTTTGCTTTCCCTAACAAAGAAAGTGTGTGTATATTCCTCATACAGTTTTTAAAAACACTTACCAACTAATGAAGTATGTGCTCAATTTACATCATAAGATTATATTTTAGCTGTATAATTTTAAAGTCATATATGGATGAAGATTTGTTGAGATATGTAAAGTCATACATCAGGGGTCGGCAACCTTTCAGAAGTGGCGTGCCGAGTCTTCATTTATTCACTCTAATTTAAGGTTTCGCGTGCCAGTAATACATTTTAACATTTTTAGAAGGTCTCTTTCTATAAGTCTATAATATATAACGAAACTATTGTTGTATGTAAAGTAAATAAGGTTTTTAAAATGTTTAAGAAGCTTCATTTAAAATTAAATTAAAATGCAGAGCCCCCTGGACCGGTGGCCAGGACCCGGTCAGTGTGAGTGCCACTGAAAATCAGCTCGTGTGCCGCCTTCGGCACCCGTGCCATAGGTTGCCTACCCCTGTCATACATACACGTGTGCACACACATACACTATTTGTATCCTTGTAGTTTAGGGCAGCAGTTCTCAACCGGGGATCTGCAGCCTCCTGGGGGTCCATGAGCCGGTTTCAGGGAGTCCGTGAGCTCCAAGCCCTGGTGTCCTCTGGAGCAGAAGCCCGAGCCCATGGGCAGAGGTGGAGGGGAGTTCAGGGGTGCGTTGTCCCCCAAACTGCAGTGCCTTACCCAGAGCAGGGCAGTCCCGGCGGCACCCCTTTTCCCCACCTCCCGAAGCCTCGCCTTCTGGCCAGGTCGGTGGTGGAAGCTGGAGCTGGGCAGTGCCGGGTGGCTGCTGCTTTGAGAGGTTTCATGGAGGGGGCAGTGTAGCACTCCCTCGTCTCCTCCTCTTGTTGCCCAGGGCTGTGGCTGCTCCTCAGCTCCCAGCCCCCTTTGACTGCTTGCACAACCAGTAAGAGCCGCCCGGGCGTGGGGACCTGGTTCTGCAGAGCCTTCGGGGAGCAGTGACCACATGGGGTAGGGGGTGTCTCCTGGCACAGCCCCTAGCTACCCCTCTCCCTGCACCCTGAGCTCCGCCCCCTGCCTGTACACAGCCCCCAGGATCCCTCTTCCTGTACCCTGAGTGATTTTCAAACTTTTTGAGCTGAACCCCTCACCCTTTCAGTTATAATTTTTGGTTGCGCCTCCCCCAACGCAGACAAGCTGGGTGGTCTGCTGAGGTTAGTCGGGGGGTGGAGGTGGCACTCTCTTTCCGAGCCCCGCTGTGCGGAGCTGGCCCGAGCCCTGCCGGCCCTGCCCCTCCCCCACCCCAAATAGAAGTCAAACTACACCTATGCCCGCGGTCCCTGCCCAGGGGCCGGAGCCCCGACGCCCTGCAGGGCAGAAGCCCAGAGGGGGGGCCCCCAGCGCCTGAAACCCAGAACCCCCAATCCTCACCACCACCACCACCTGGGCTCGAGTTTTTATAACATGTTGGGTTGGGAGGGGGAGGCTCAGAAGGAAAAAGGTTGAGAACCTTGGGTTTAGGAGACAGTATGAGGGAAGTGATGAGTGAGATTTGTGCTGGTGATATGCTTAATTTATTAAAGTTTGTTGTAGAGAGGTAATCAGTTTCTGTTCTAGGCTGGTAGTTACAGCCAACTGCTGACACTGTTCAGTAAACATGCACTGCTGTCCTTGTAAGGAAGGAGATATAAGGAACAGGTGCTTTCTTACTTGACTGATATTAACACATACAGTTATAGTCTTTCATTCTCTATTTTGTCCAAGATCTGATTGGGTGGAGCAAAGGGTGTTGAAGTGGGGGCGTGTTTGCAGGAAGCCGGTTGTTGCTTTCTGATTCAGGGCCATGTGGCCCTGAACTTATGCCAATGGAGGATAATGCATAGCAGAGCTCTGCTCTGCCATTCCCCTTACCTGTCCCACCCAGGCTTTACCCCCCCAAAATACCCCCTCCTCCTTCGGCTGGAAGTGGGGAGGGAGACAGGTAGTGAAGCAGCAGAGCTGTCTGGTGGAGAGTTCTCTGCAACAGCAGTTCTCTACTGCTACCTCGGCTGGTTGAAGGCCACTTTGCACTTCTTATGGAGCCAATGTCAGCTAATCCAGGCCAGCCGTAGGTGTTTAACTACTGTGTAGACATACCTAAGAGGGTTTAGTTTTCAATACACATAACTTCCAACAAAGTATTTTGCCTCTCTTACTTCTTTGTGAAATGACTGAATACAGCATTGAAGAAGACCAAACCTTGCTAAACATTGAAATATTGAACATTTAATATCAATGTGTTAGGCAATGATAAAACATCAATTTTGATATTATCAGGAAAATATTATTTGAGGGATCAGATGGAAAATAAACTCTGTGTCACAATCTCTTGGTTTTCCCATTTTGTCACCACGTTTGGGGCCTGAACAAGGGCTATTTGTCTGAAGCTTTAGTCAGCAAAGAGGGGTATGGCATTGGCAGACTACAGAAATCAGATAGATTAAATAATAAAATTGATATCTTCCTCCTCCTTAAAGAGGGTTTCCTATCTTTTATTAATAAGGTGCACAGGCTAGGGGTCCTGTTGAACTGAGACTGAAAAAGTAGCTCACCAAGGGCGAGTGGAAAACTAGGATGCATAAATTGGCTGAGATTAGCTAGGTCCATTTCTCTCTTCTGTTGACTGGAACTTAAAATTCTATTGCTCTGCTCACTTCTTCCTTCTGGCCTCTTTCCTTTGACTGGTATCAATGTCAGCTATCTTACACACCCTGCCTCCAGCCTCTGTTCTCTTTATTCAGTGGGCAGAATAGTGGATACACTTACTTGCCCAGATAGCATTTCTGTTTATACTGGACTTCTGGGCAGTAGGGTTTTTCTCCATCCTGGCCCTTTTTATAGGTTAAAATGTAGGAAAAGTTTTGGTTTTGCTCTTTTATTGGAGTAAAGCACATATTACATTGTCTGATTTTAATGAAATTTTGCATGTATGAAATCGTATGAACTAGAGAACACTATTTGAGCTCTCGAGCCTTTCTTAACATTTTTTAAATTAACTTTTTCATCATTCTGTTTCTGTTGCACTAATGAAAAATTATGTGAGCTCTCCAGTGGACAAAATAATACAATAGAACCTCAGAGTTATGAACACCAGAGTTACGAACTGACCAGTCAACCACACACCTCATTTGGAACCAGAAGTATGCAATCAGGCAGCAGCAGAGATAAAAAATAAGGCAAATACAGTACAGTACTGTGTTAAACATAAACTACTAAAAAATAAAGGTAAAGGAGCATTTTTCTTTTGCATAGTAAAGTTTCAAAGCTGTATTAAGTTGTAAAGTTTTGAAAGAACAACCATAACATTTTGTTCAGAATTACAAACATTTCAGAGTTACGAGCAACCTCCATTCCTGAGATGTTCATAACTCTGAGGTTCTACTGTATCTCTTAATTCCCATGGATGTTACCCAAAGACAGTTCAGTCTTGTGGATAGAATGTGTTTCATTCAAATGTTGTACTTCTGTTGAAATTTCTTGTCAACTTTTCTGTCACTGTAATTCTATATTCTTACCATTAGCAAAAAAAATTCCATCTGAGCCAAAACGTGAACAAAGAATGTTACAAAGAACATTCCAACATAGACATATTTGATATCCATAAAAGCTTAGAGAAGTTAGGTTTTTTTTCAAATATGGCTAAGTTAGACAAATCATAATTAGGACTCTCTCCGACCCCTGGTTTCAGAGCTCTCGTGTGGGTTTCTGAATCTGAGGAGAGAGTCTAAAAGTGAGGTGAGCTGTAATTAGTGCTTGGTGAATAATGGATTTTTTCAGTTTGCTGTAAAATTAAAACAATACAATAAAAAAAGTTTTGTTTTGCGTTGAACTGAAAATGTTTTTTGAAAACTTCCTACAAATCAAAACATTTCAGGAATGTCAAAACAAAACATTTTGACCCAAAAACTTTCATTTTGACTTTCAGGCTTTTTGATTAAAACAAAGGAAAGGAGGACTAGATTCACAACATGGGTAGTGAAGAAGTGGTGGCTCAGCTCCCTTGTAAGCTTTAGCCCAGTGGTTAGGGCACTCACTTGGGATGTGTGAGGTGCCGAATATGATTTTCAAAAGTGCCTAAGCAGGTTAGGCACTTAACTTCCACTAGTTTCTGCTTCTTTAGGCATATCAATACTAAGTCACTTTTGAAAATGGAACCTTAGGCTCCTAAGTCACACTGATGCTTTTAAATATTTTAACTAATATCTCATTACCATAACTTTGAGTAGTCATAAAAGGGAGATGTTCTTTTTGATGGCAAAAGTGAATAATTCTTATTATGAATAGATCATGTCATACAAAACAATAGCTTATAATACTGAATTCACATAGTGTGTCTACACTTATTCACTTGAAATGAACAGGTGATTTGGAATTGGTAATGCTCTATAGAGCCCATCTGATATCTGTTTGACCTATGAGAAATAAGTTGGTCTCAGACATGTTAAAGTGAAGATTTGTTTCTAGTACAAATCTATCACAGTTAGCATTAATTCACACATATGTTGCCAATCTATACAGAGAACCTGAGTAGGGAGACTAAATTTTCCATTGTCACTTAGGTGATTGCTTAGCTGGGCCAGATTTAAGACACATGCGAGGTATGGGGAAGTTTTACTGCTGCCAATGGTATATATCTCTTCTGTGGATAGGATGCCTTCTGTTTTCAGGGCTGACAATCTTTACCTTTTCTGAGCACTGATTTTATAACATATAACCAAAACAAACAAACAACAAAAATCCCTGTGACCAGATGTCTCCAAATGGTTGATCCAAGTCTTTATTTTTAATTTATTTATTTATTGCAACAAATTCAGTATTTCATCATGCCAGGAAGCTGTTAACCAAAGAACTCTAAACTATTTATAGATCACTCTAATGTACAACTGAACACTTAAAGTACATTTAGGTACAACATGTTTCTTGAAAACCAGTTTTGAAAACTGGATTGCAGGTTCTTCAAAACACTAGAATCGGAACAGCTCTTTTCACAAAATGGTATAGGAATTCATACAAATACAGTTTTGCTAATCTCAAGCATTCAAAGTCCAAAGTTAGACCCTCTGAAAATCATTTTAAAAGCAAATAAATATTGGGTTCTTTTTATTTGCATTCTGACAGTTGAGCTTCTGACATTTTAGGGTTCACATTTCTAAGCTTTGATCTGCAACTATGAGGTTTGGAAACTTCCTTTAAAAAAAAAAAAAGATATTCTTCCCTTTATAACATGACATCAGGACCTGGAACTTTAAGAAAAACGCTAGATGTTGCAAGACTTGTCAATAAAATGGTGAGAGATAGCAGTATATTCAATACTTGCAAGTAAATATGAATTTAATATGTTGTCACAAAAACATATTTACTGTACATAAAGTAATTGTGTTCAGCAGCTTCAGAGAACTGGCCCTTAGTCAGGCCCGCCGATGGGGAGTGGGGGTGGGGAGGGGGCAATTGCCCAGGGGCCCAGGCGATTGAAAAGGGCCCAGGGGCCCCTGGCCGCCTTTTAAATTGCCTGGGCAGGTCGCAGGGCTCCTAGGCACACATGGTGTGGTACCAAGCGAGCATGTGGAAGCCCTGGCCGTACTGGAAGAACGCCCATTGACTGTTCTGCCCTGGGGCCTGGAATTGCTGTCGGCGGGCCTGCCCTTAGTTACATGTAAGATTTAAATTATTGGGGTGTTTTTACAGGATCAGAATTATGGAAGTCCTGAGGGGTAAGTAGGCTAGGCTCTGTCAAATCTCTTGTGGATCAGATGCAATATTACCTTTATTCCATTTTAAATTGCTTGTATTTACTGCAGATTGGTTCTCAGAATGTCTTTTATGTGTCAGTTTTGCCTTCCCACTTCAGTTGTCATCAGTACTTGTTAATTTTTTCCAGTAATTGCAGAAATTTTGCTTTTCCATCAGTGAGAAAGGAGCCTTTAAATACCTTTGCAGTCTTTCTTTTTATACAGCTGTCTTGAAATACCTCATCTATATTTTTATTGTTTAAGTGAATTTTAAGACGTCACTTTCCATTGAAATTCCCTGATATAAAAGCTAACTTCTGCAATGATACATGTCCTCATCTAATGGGTGATATTCATAGAGAATAAACAGCATACCTCTGGGATTTTTTCTTTCACCGGATATGGATATATATATATATATATATATATATATCTCCCAAAGGTATGCTGTTTATTTTCTATGAATATATAAATATATAAAACTTTCTCTTACATTATTTCCCACGTGGTGTACACAAGTGAGATGGTGTGGTGTGGAGAAGTAATTCATTTATCTTATCCACATATGCTTTGTCTGTAATGGGACATGAGCAAACATAGACTTCATCAGTTATCTTGTAACTCCTTTTTGGTAAAGTAAACTCTCATCAATTAATATGCTATGGGTAAAGCATTACACTACAATTATTTATAATTAACATTTTGTGTAATTCAGGTGGACATGGTTTTTAATAACTACAGAACATTTCATACCAAGCATTTTAATTTTCAGGAATGCGAGGAGTTTACCTATAAGTTTGCAGAGGAAATTAGAAAACTGTACTTTGGTGCAGTGACACCAGGTTATGATTTCATGACAAGACTTAGGTACGTATCTTAATGTACTTTTCTAAGTTCAGTTCTATATAAAACTCAAAATTAGTGAAAACAATGAGAAAGTATAGAAGGCTATTTGTACTATGGAAAGCTCAGCTTTCTTCTGCTTCTGAAAGATTTATAAGCTGCTCAATAATTAATGGTGAATAATGTTAATCATTTTCTTTGTTATAGGGCAGGTATAGAGTCTTTTCTTCCTTCTAATGCTCATGAGATAGCAGAGAATCGTCTCTATGTATCAATCACCAACACTAAAAATGGAAAAAATCATTTGGTTTCAAATTTTGCCTCCAGGGAGGACCTCATTAAGGTAACAAAGTTGCATATCACTTCTGTAAATGAAACTGCATGCCTGTCTCCCAAGGTCTGTGACATCTTTTTTGTTTTAATTAATTGGATTGAATCCTGTTCCTTTTACTCATTTGAATAATCTCACTGACTTCAGTGGGACTGCCCACATAACCAAGGCAAGCAAAAATATAGTGGCACAGCAGCACCACTATAGTTAAGGTTGTGTCACAACTTCTGTTTAAAGGTCAATGTTTTTAAATCTTCTAAAATCAACATGCTTAATCAGTTTCCTTTCGAATGTGGTGTGCCTCATGATGGTGCAGGATAAGGCTAGTTACCCAAATTTGGGCTAGGAGTTCCAGAGATACAAACCCTGAAAAAAACTAGCCATTTTTCAAAAAGTTTCTAGGTAGTATGTTTTTGTACAGAGCAGGAGCTCAAACTATTGATGTGATGCAGATCAAATGGTCTCAGTCTGTTGAGTTTTACCCAGAGTTGTGCATAACACCAATTAATCTTTGTGATACCCAAACTGAGAACAGTATTTAAGAAAATGTACATTATTTACAGAGTACATACAACAATACAGAAAAATACCTACAAGATTTACATTCCTGCCATTTACTCAACTCTAGTACATAAGAATGGCCATATTGGGTCAGACTAATGGTCCATCTAATACAGTATCCAGTCTCTGTCAGTGGCCAGTGCCAGATGCTTCAGAGGGAATGAACAGAACAGAGCAATTTATCAAGTGATCTATCTCCTGTCATCCAGTGCTATCTTCTGGCAGTCAGAGGTTTAGGGACACCCAGAACATGGAGTTCCATCCCTGCACATCGTGGCTAATAGCCATTGAGGGACGTATCCTCCATGAACTCACCTAATTCTTTTTTTAACCCAGTTATAGTTTTGGCCCATGGCAATGACTTACACAGGTTGACTGTGCATTATGGGAACAAGTTTGTTTTAAACCTGCTGTCTGTTAGTTTCATCAGGTGACCCCTAGTTTGTGTTATGTGAAGGCATAAATAATACTACCCTATTCACTGCCTTCATACCATTCATGATTTTATGCACATCAATTATATCACTCCTTAGTCTTCTTTTTTCTAAGCTGAACAGTCACAGTCTTTTTAATCTCTCCTTGTATGGAGCTGCTCCATATCCCTAATTATTTCTGTTGCCCTTCTCTGTACTTTTTCAAATTTTAATATATCTTTTTTGAGATGGGACAACCAGAATTGCACTCATTATTTAGGTGTGGGCATACCATGGATTTTTATAGTGGCATTATGATATTTTCTGTTTTATTTATCACTTTCTAATGGTTCCTAACAAGTTTAGCTTTTTTGACTAGTGCTGCATATTGAGCGGGTGTTTTCAGAGAACTATTCACAGTGATCGACAAGATCTTTCTTGAGTAGTAACAGCTAATTTAGAGCCGATCATTTTGTATGTATAGTTGGGATTATTTTTTCCAATGTGCAGTACTTTTCACTTATCAACACTGTAAGTGCTTTAAAATCTGATTGGTTACTCAGGTTGCTTTGAAATTTGGTGTGTGTCATGGGGATGCAGGATAACGTTGTGATCCAAATTTGGGGTCATTTGACTGATTGTTTACTGAGTGACAGAAACCCCCTGTCATGGGGTGAATGTACCCCATACTGGCCCAACAACCAAAGTGTTAATACAGGCACTGCTGGCTGCTGCTGATTGGAAGCCTCGAAGCAGCTGGGAGGATAAAAGGGCTGGAAAGCAGATTGGCAGGGCAGTTACCAGAGAAGTGAGCAGGCTGGAGAAAAAAGCTCCTGCCAGCAAACTACTAAAGAGCTTCCCAGAAACAACAGTCCAGGAGGGGATGAACTGATCGACAGGGTGGAGAGCCTGCAAAGATCCAGGGAAAGGTAGGAAAAAGATCAGGGCATTGTCAGAATCGAAGAACCGTGGTTTTGCTTACCTGACTTGAAGGCCCTGAGCTGGAACCCAGTGGAGTGGACGGGCATGGGTTCCCATACCAACCCCCTGGCGGACTTGGAACTCAAGAAAAGCTTGTCAGACTCCTGGGCACCAGGACTGGACTCTCAGTCCCGTGCTAGGTAAGCCCTAGCGCTGTGCTATACTTGGCCAGAGGGGCGCTGTTGCACTCATGCACCATCCCATACCCCACTTTTCCCAAAATAAAAAAAATTGGTTTCTTTCTGCTGCCTTGTACTGTTAAACTGAGAGATACCAATGACTGGAGGAATCACAGCCCTTGTGGAGATAGATGGCTGTGAGATCACTCTTTAATTAACACATTTAAGGATGAGCTACTCACAAGCCTCCACTAAGATAAAATGAGTTTTGGACTGAGTGGCTGGAGGTTGACCAGCCTGTTTATTATTCTGCTGTGTTCATAATAAACCTCCCCATAAAATAAAAACATGTTATATTTTAACAGAAACAACTGGTCACAAACAACATGAGTTATTACATCTTTACTGCACAGAAACATCAGTGGGTGTTCACTAACTGCAATGGCACTGGCACATTCCCTCGAACTACCCAGCCATGCATGAAGTGGCTTCATAGAAACCTTGTGATTAGCTCATCCTTAAATTTGTTAATTAGAGTCATGGGTGGCAATTTTATTGTGAGTAATCAAAGTATTTTGGGGGAAAATAGACATGTGACTGCTTCCTGGAACAGGAGGAGAGGAGTGGGTAAATAAGGTGTCAGAGGGCTTAGGGGCTGCAGTGAATCAAGTTTTACTCACGGTACTGTATGGCACCCATTACGTTTCTGAGGGACCCCAGTGAGTGATGTGTAAGAACAAGTTCACTTCTTTGCCTGTGCAGTCTGGTAGGATTACAGTGCATAAGCACCAATAAAGAAGAAAAAACATTAGAAGGTTTCTGTGAAGCCACTTCATGCATGCCTAGGTAGTTCGAGGGAATGTGCCAATGCCATTGCTGTTTGTGAACACCCACTGATGTTTCTGTGTAGTAAAGATTTAATAACTCACGTTATTAGCAGCAGGTCTAACCAAAATTTTTGTTACATCAAGTGGGGAGGAACCAGGTACAGAGGACTTTGGTAGGAGGACAGGAGAGGGATTGCTGCTGTTGAGGGAGCGGGGAAATGAGGACATGTAGGCAAGCCTTGGATTGTCTGAGAAAAGTTATGTTACTAGTTTCTGAGAACGGGGGTGGGCAAGTGGCTACTTCTTGATCTCAGCGCAGATTTATGCAGTGTTTCGAAAGACACACAGGATGGAAGTTTCAAACTGACTGAGTAGATACCTTGACTCCTGAGGGAAAATGAATTTGTGCGCTGCCAGGTTCGCCAACATGTGGATTCTGGTAGATTCCTGGATCACAAGGTTACTGAAGTTTGCAGGAGAGCAAGGAGTAAACCATGACATGGGAATTGCTGACTATGGGCTGATTGGAGTGGAGAGAGGTGGCCTATGTTGGCATCATGTTTTGCCCACTCTGGAGCATCTAACTGATGGCTTAACAGGTAACCTACCTAGAGCAGGGGTGGGCAAACCTTTTGGCCCAAGGGCCATATCTGGGTATAGAAACTGTATGGCAGGCCATGAATGCTTATGAAATTGGGGTTGGGGTGTGGGCTCTGGCTGCGGGTGTGGACTCCAGGGTGGGGCCAGAAATGAGGAGTTCAGGGTGTGGGAGGGGGCTCTGGGCTGGGGGAGGGGTGTGTGTGTGGGGGGTTGTGTGAGGGCTCCAGCTGGGGGTGTGAACTCTGGTGTGGGGCTGGGGATGAGGAGTTTGGGGTGCAGAAGGGTGCTCCAGGCTGGGACCGAGGGGTTCGGAGGGAGGGGTATCAGGGCTGGGGTTGGGGCGTGGGGGGGTGGCTCAGGGTGCAGGCTCAGGTGGTGCTTACCTCAAGTGTCTCCCGGAAGCAGCAACATGTTCCCTCTCTGGCTCCTACGCAAAGGCACGGCCAGGCAGCTCTGCTGCACGCTGTCCCGTCTGCAGGCGCCGCCCCTGCAGCTCCAGTTGGCCATGGTTCCTGGCCAATGGGAGCTGCAGGGGCAGCGCTTGGGACAGGGGCAGCGTGCAGAGCAGAGCCAGAGGGGAGACATGCCGCTGCTTCCGGGAACCGCACGGAGCGGCCCCCAACCCTGCTTCCCAGCTGGAGCTCCGGAGTGGGGCAAGCCCCAGACCCCGCTCCTCAGCGGAGCTTGAGAGCCGGATTAAAGTGGCTGGTGGGCCGGATCTGGCCCGTGGGCCGTAGTTTGCCCACCCCTGACCTCGAGGTTGTGGTGATTCATTTGGGAGACAATGATCTGCGTCTTATTCCTGATGTGCATTTCATATGTTATATTAAGAGCGGATTAAGACTGAATCAGAGATTTGTGTCCAGCAGCAATGATTGATTTCTCTGAGTTGGCTGAGTGTCTGAGTAACTGCTACAGTGACAATATGATTAATATTAATAAGTGTTGGTAGAACATTAAATCAGGAAATTGGAGGGCTTATGGCTGACTGAAAATATTTACTGTATGGCAAAGAAAAACTGCAAGCTCTGCCACCTCCCTCTTTCTCAGAGATGGGGTACATCTGTCGGACAGGGGTTCTCTCTCTCTCTCTCTCTCTCTCTCTCTCTCTCTCTCTCTCTCTCTCAAACATAAAACTGTCAGTATTTTAGAAGAGAAATCCTGTCTGTGATTTCTCTCACCAGCCCTTCCAAACTCCACTGTCCAACCATTCTGAGTCATGACCTGTAATGTCTACATGTATCTGTGCAACTACAGACATTGCAGCCAGCACATGGATTGGTGCTTGAACTGTGCCATGAAGTGGCTGTGGAGCAGCACAAGAGCTAGCTGAACCATGCTGCTGGCCCACATATTCATCATTCTGGCCATGAGCAGTTGGTCCTGCTCCCTGTTCATCCTCTTTATCCAGGAACTTCTGGAGCTGTCCTTCCTCATGGAGTGTGCCCCTCTCCTCCTTGGTTTTCTTAAAAGCAAGGTTCTGTTTGCTCCTCCTTGGTCGTCCTCCTGATCCCGCTGCTGGCTAATTGTGACACTCTGAGTCCTAGGTGAGAGGCTTGGCCCAGCAGGTGAGGAAGTGCCTGCCAATGGAATGAAACAGTAAATTAATTATTGCCATTGTGGGAAGGGAGAGAATCTCCACATTTTGCTTTCTTTCTGTACACAAGCACACAATTTGCAGCGTTTTGGAATGTTTATATATCATTCCATCATGAATTCTCATACATAGTCACTTTCTTATCTACCATTGGGAGCCTTGTGCACGCACGCGCACACACACTGGGGTAAGTAACATTGATTTTACTTTAATTAAAAGAAAAAAGTTGGATCTAGCTGAGAGATGATGGGTTAAAGTCATGTCTCAGGAATATTTACCATTACTGGCTTAGACTTTGTTTCATGCAAGGGAAGCTCTCTAATATTTCAGAAATACGAGAATGGGGGGAAAAAGTAATTTTCCTGGCAAGTGGCAGGGTCCCATCAGTGTATGCAAAGGACCTGGTGATTGTGAAGGGGTTCACTTGCTGCTTGAGTGCTTTCTTGTGGCCATGCATGGTACAGCAGCTCTTTCCCCATATGGTACCCCTTGCTGACAGTTGCTCTGTCAGTGTAGTGGTCTCTGTTCCCGCAATTTGGCCCTCCAGTCAGGTCAAGCTTTACTCCATCCCATCTGGGTTAACAGAGAATCCAACCTAACTAGTCCAGTGACTTTACAGCCAGTTTGCTATCTGTCTCTGGGCTCTGTGTTCTTTATGCCCCTTACCTCAAGGGCTTTCACCCCAACTTCCTCAATGGCTGGTAGGGGAGCCCTCCCTCTTCTCTAGGTTCCAGCTCACAGCCAAGGTCTACTCACTCAGACTCCTTGCTGCTTCCTGCACTCTTCTATCCCCCAGAGAGTGATTGCAGACTCTCTTCCTGCAGCCCTCTTCTGGTACAAATTTCCTGGCTTTATAATCACCACCCAGCCGCTCCCCAGCTGAGTTTCATCATCAGTTAAGCCTGGCTGTCTCTCTCAGAAGGTACTGCCAGGTATGTTAGTTAGCCTCGGGCCGACAGTAACCCCTTCAGGGCCTGTGTGGGGTACACCCCCATCACAGTGACTTAACAACCCATTGGTGAGTGTAGTGGTTTAGTAAGCTACCAGGGGGGTCTCAGAAAGTTCTCTCTACCCAGAAATCTAAAACATTGTCTTGAATTCCTGCTCCATAAAACATTTTCATTAGGGCTGTCAATTAATTGCAGTTAACTCATGCCATTGACTCAAAAAAATTAACTACGATGAAAAAATTAATCGTGATTAATCGCACTGTTAACCAATAGAATACCAATTGAAATTTATTAAATATTTTTGGATGTTTTTCTGCATTTTCAAATGTATATTACAACACAATACAAAGTGTACAATGCTCACTTTATATTATTTTTATTACAAATATTTGCACTGTAAAAATAATAAAAGAAATAGTATTTTTCAATTTGCCTCATACAAGAACTGTAGTGCAATCTCGTTATCGAGAAAGTGTAACTTACAAATGTAGATTTTTTGTTACATAACTGCACTCAAAACCAAAACAGTGTAAAACTTTAGAGCCTACAAGTCCACTCAGTCCTACTTCTTGTTCAGCCAATCTCTAAGACAAATAAGTTTGTTTACATTTATGGGAGATACTGCTGCCTTCTTTTTGTTTACAATGTCACCTGAAAGTGAGAACAGGCATTTGCATGGTACTTTTGTAGCCGGCGTTGCAAGGTATTTACGTGACAGATATGCTAAATATTCATATGCCCTTTCATGCTTCGTCCACCATTCCAGAGGACATGCGTTCATGCTGATGATGCTTGTTAAAAAAATAATGCGTTAATTAAATTTGTGACTGAACTCCTTGGGGGAGAATTGTATGTCCCCTGCTCTGTTTTACCCGCATTCTGCCTTATATTTCACGGTATAGCTATCTCGGATGATGACCCAGCACATGTTTGTTTTAAGAACACTTTCAAAGCGAGTTTGACAAAACGAAAAGAAAGGTACCAATGTGAAATTTCTAAAAATAGCTACAGCACTCGACCCAAGTTTTAATAATCTGAAGTGTCGACCAAAATCTGGGAGGGACGAGGTGTGGAGCATGCTTTTAGAAGTCTTAAAAGAGCATCACTCAGATGCGGAAACTACAGTACCTGAACCACCCAAAAAGAAAATCAACCTTCTGCTGGTGGCATCTGACTCAGATGATGAAAATGAACATGCATTGGTTCTCACTGCTTTGGATTGTTATCGAGCAGAACATGTCCTCATCATGGATGCATGTCCTCTGGAACGGTGGTTAAAGCATGAAGGGACATATGACTGTTTAGCATACCTGGCACGTAAATATCTTGCAACGCCGGTTACAACAGTGCCATGAGAACGCCTCTTCTCACTTTCAGGTGACATTGTAAACAAGAAGCAGGCAGCATTATCTCTTGCGAATTGTAACCCAACTTTTTGTCTGAGCTATTGGCTGAAGTAGGACTGAGTGAACTTGTAGGCTCTAAAGTTTTACATTGTTTTATTTCTGAATGCAGTTATTTTTTTGTACATAATTCTACATTTGTAAGCTCAACTTTCATGATATAGAGATTGCACTATTGTATTAGGTGAATTGAAAAATACTATTTCTATTGTTTTTTACAGTGCAAATATTTGTAATCAAAAATAAATGTAAAGTGAGCAGCGTACACTTTGTATTCTGTGTTGTAATTGAAATCAATATATTTGAAAATGTAGAAAACATCCAAAATATTTAAATAAATGGTATTCTATTATTGTTTAACAGCATGATTAATTGGAATTAATTTTTTTAATCACGTTATTAATTGCGAATAATTTGACAGCCATAATTTTCATACATCACCTTCCACGAGTGGAACAAAATAAGGACCACAATTAACAAACTTTTGGATTAGAATGCAGACTATTATTGGTGGCAGAGTGGATTCGTACCAACTCCCCCTCCCCAGCCCGGAAACAGAAAATCCAGGGTGAGGCACGGCAAAAGAATGCCTGCTGCATGAAGAATCATGGCCTTCCAAGGAGAAAATAGGATGAAAAAGTACTTAAATTAGATATTGTTATTGCTATATGGGACAATAATTTGCTACCCAAAGCATACGTCTGTAGCATTGGCATTACTGATACAACAAAAAGCTGAAATTGCAAAAATATGCAGCACTCATGCCTGTTAGTCTTTAAGGGTTTTGGAAGCTTTAATTGAAGGCAAAGTTTGAAAAAAAAAGAATTCTCCTCTTGTCATCCCTCTTTGAAAGCCAATAGCAGATGGGTGGGAGTGGGTGCTATGCAAATCTCTTACGTAACGCCCTCAACCTAGGGTGTAAACACCCTAGCATGTAACATTCTCCTCCATAGCAATAATGTTACTGGTCCTAACCTGGAAATCCTGCCCTAACAAACCAAAGGTTTAACCACATGGCAATAATAATAAAAAAAACAGGGTTGACTCTTACTGGGCTGCGTATTGGTTCCCTGGCCCTACTCTGCTTTCTCTCCAGGCTGGTCCCTGGGTTCATCTCTAAATACAGTAGGTCCTCAGAAAATTGGCCCAAAACGTTTACTTAACCCATCCTGGTGGGTAGGCTGATTCAGTGCTTGAAACTTCACAGCATGCTCCTGGAACTGTGAGTACCCTGTGGTCCCAGCTGCCGCTGCACCCACCTCTCTGTCCTCCAGCTTCACAGTGAGACCCTCTGGAGGCAGATGGTTGTGTGAGATGGAGGGTTTTGACCTGGGGGGCTGTGGTAAGCATCCTGTCAAACTATTCATAGCAGGGAGATCTTTTGGGCTTGTCACCAGACCTGCTGTTTGAGTCCTTGTCCTTCAGTACAGGATCTTCAGATGCTTGATCCATTCCCTGCACTGCACTGCAGTCAGATGGATGCCCTGCTCCACCAGCCTCTGAGATTTTCTTATAAAAATGTATATTTCAAGAGATCTTGTGAAAGTTGTGCTCCTGGATATACTCACAACAGATGTTAACTGGCAGCATGCTAGGACAATAGACATTTTCAAGTGGTGGGGCAAGGCTGAGCTGGAGGTTGAGCAGTCCATGTGGAAAAAGAAGGGTTGAACACCGAGCAAGGATATATAAACAACTGGTAGTGTCCAGTCTGTAGAGGAAACACTGGGAAGGGAAGGAAGTTAGGAGGCTGAAGGGTCAGAAGATATAGGGACAGTGAATTGTGGGAATGATGGTGGAGGACTGTGTAAACTGGTCACCTCATAATTGGTACATTCAGACCACAAAGTATACAGATAGAGGGTGGATCACAGGTCAACACGTATCCTTACCCAGGCCCCGAGGTGAACAGGCTAGCTCAGTTTCAGAATGCTCCTGGGCACACATATAAGGGTGTTGAATTTGGATGATAGTGGGGTAGGGACAAAAGCCCACAGCTTGATATTTGAGTCAGGTTATTGGAGGGTGTGGTGACGGGAACAGCAGTGAATGTATACTAGGGAGTAAAGACTTCAGGGAGATGTGTACCCAGCTTGCAGTGGGTGGCCTGGATATAGTGGGAAGGAGGCTTGTTTGGAAGAGGAAATGTGAATAGATCAGGGGCGAGACTGGGGAGAGGGGTGTTGAAGCAGGGGTGGGGGGGGAAGGATCGGGGGACTGACTGGCTCAGTATGCAAATTGTGGGGTGTGATATGTACAGTTGCCTAAATGGCTACTAACTACTACCAACAACATATCTTTTCCTGTTTAGAAAACTAGGAAATTCAGTAGCAAAAACTAATACACATACCTTTGCTTTGCTAGCATCGCAGTAGGTGAAATCTACATGTTTGTCACCTCCTTCTTCAACCCATTTACTTTCACCTACATGATTTTTTCTAGCACTATTAAAGCACACACACAAAAAGTTATCTACACCATCTTCCTTTTGGTCCCCTGGAGCTCGCAGTAGCCAATGGGAAATATTTGCATACACTCCAGGTGCAATAAATGTGTTAGTTTTACCTGCACTAAATGGTGGAGGCAGTAGTTGTGCCTGCTTGGTAAAGGTGTGTTTCTGGGACATGTGGATTAATTTGAGATATCTGTGATTTTGATATGAAATCTATGCTTTGCACCCTCTGATGTGAGCAAAGGAAAGATCTGCTTGTCTACCTTCAGGACCCAGTATGCATCATTTCAGTGTAGAATTGTCTATGTTATATAATTAGGACAAGGATCTTACTACAAAGGATATTGTCAGTGGTGAGCTGGGATACAAGAGCAGTCTAAGCATTTATTATCTGCATGTACTCTGGGTGAAGTGTGTAGTCTGTCCAACGTAGCTGTACTGAACTCTAGAGGCAGTAGCGAGGGGGGTTTGCGAGATCTGTGGATTACTTTGAGGGATGTGACAGAGTAGTGATTCTGATATGAGAAGATCTATGTTTTGCACCCTCTTGTGTCTGAGAAAAGAGAAGAGGTGCATGTATACCTTCAGGATGCAGTAAATCTCATTTCCATACAGAATTAGGTAGATTATGTCAATAGCAGGGCATAAGGCTTTTATTACAAAACATATTGTCAGCAGTGAGAGGAATATGAGAGGATTGCAATAGTGAAAATGTAAGTTGAAATGGCATCCTGTGAATAAGTATAAAGGAATTGTAAAAGGCGTTGTAAATTGTACACATGTGGATTCTTTCTAGAGTGTTGGCTAAGTATGCAAATGTACCCCAGAATCTGGAACCTTCTATATACACCTCTACCCCAATATAACACGATCTGATATAACATGAATTCGGATATAACACAGTAAGGCAGTGCTCTGGGGGGTGGGGGGGCTGCGCACTCCGGCGGATCAAAGCAAGTTCGATATAACACAGTTTCACCTATAACATGGTAAGATTTTTTGGCTCCCGAGGACAGCGTTATATCGGGGCAGAGGTGTATAATAGTGCCAAGGACCAGTATGAGGATGTGTTATGTGCATATTGAGGTAATATGCTCAAAGAGGATGGAGGGAAAGTGGTGTGGGCAACCTTTTATTTTTCCTTTTTGTCCTTTAATAGCGATAGATGGAATCCTGTGGGTGGGTGGGTGAGTGGTGAAGGTGGTGAAGAACTCCTGTGGAGGTGGCAGAGCAAAGGTTTGTGTGTTAATGGGGTATATTAGGACACGGCTGAAAGAGGTGAAAGAGTTAAGTTTGCCTGGGAAACCTTAACTGCATTTCCTGGTTTTCAGAAGTCTGCATTTTGCTCAACTCAGCATTATGCTAGGGGACAACATGCCACCCAGCAACTTTTAACTCTGTGTTCACATAGGCTTTTGCTATTGAATTTGGCCCTGTGTTTCTGTAAATTTTGCTAAAAAGAATTCCTTAAATGTATGCATGTCCCTTTGCTTTCTTCTTAAATAGTTGTTTCACGATTTTCTCTTATTCACTGGAACCCACTTAAAAAAAGAGAGAGAAAATATCGTTACCAGTGTTGAAGGTAGATCAGGATAGTAGAGGGAGTTCACTATGTTTGGTCACTGCCTTCATGCGTCTTGATGTCAGTGTAGCATTGTATCATCTCATGGTAAAAGGGCAGAATAAGAGGAAGAGAAGGACATATCTAAAGGAAATTCTTGTGTTCAAACAGGCCTGTACACCGCCAAAAAAAATGTGCATGTGTACAGTATGTCGAGCTCAGAGGGGCCACATCTCTGGTGCTTTCCAACATTTTCTTCTAAATGCCATCATGTAGACTTGGTCATGATTGTGAATGTGTGCTGATCTGAAAACAAATAGGAATGAGGATTCTTGGGGTAGCTGGGGAAGGGGTTCTTCCCCAAAACCTCTTAAAATATTGGACTCAATCTTCTGTATTTTAGGCAATATTTGGAAAAAAATTATTCAAAATCTATAGGGGGTGGATGGGCCAACCAGTGTCATGTTTGGGAGGGTTCCTTCTTTCCGTGTCTTCCTGAGCATCTATTAGAGTCAATTGGAGCTGCTGGATGTTCAGCACTTAAAAATCCAGCTACTTGTTTAGATCTCGAAGTATGAATTTAAGTGCCAGTTTTGAAAATCTTGCTAAATCTGGCACTATTCAAAATTGGTGGGCTATTTTTGTTGAAGAAGAAAGCAGAGAACTTCAGCTGTCTGAAACTGAATCTGAGCATGAAAGAGATGGTGCAGATGGGCAAAGGAAAATATTTTGATGAGTTTGCTGCCAGTGTAGGTTCATATCCACAGTTGGTCAATTCAGTCTATAGTCCAGGAGTACTCCTGGATTCCTCAGTGACTCTGAGCTCTCACATACCAACAGCCATAAGTAATGCTTTCTGTCACTTCTGGTTGGCTAGGAGACTCCATTATTCTGGTGGGTAAATAGCTGGTCTCAGTTATTGATGCTTTCCTCATCTCTCAGCTAGACTACAGCAATGCAGTATTAGTTGGGTGTGAATCCTTCAGCACTTAGGAAACCCCAACTAGTACAAAACGGTACAGGGCATCTTCTCAGCACCACAGCCTACAGTGAGCATATCAGACCTGTCCTCCACTCTCTTCACTGGCTTCTCATAGAATTTTGTGTCAATTTCAGGGTTTCAGTCCTTCTCCTCAAAGCACTCCATGGTCTGGGCCTGGGATATCAAAAAGATCATGGTCAACAGCTCCATTCCTATGACACAATGTAACCCTTGACAGTAAGAGTGAAGCTCGTCTGTGCAGGAAGTAGAACTTTCTTGGGTGGCAGTTGCAGTCTGGGACTGTGGAATGAAGACTAAGGAACATCACAGACTTCACCACTTTCTGCTGTCAGTGCAAAGCACATTTCTTTTATTTTGCTTTCTCTAATATAAACACATAGCAACAGGTATATTTAAAAAAAAAAAAAAAAAACTACCAAAACAAGACACTCCACTGCACTTGTTTCTACCCCTTAAGAGCGGATGAGAGACCTGAACGTGACAATTGTGTAGTCACATTGCTTAGTGCACTGCTGGAAGGAACTCAGATACTATGGTGGTGAGTGCAGTATAAAAACCTATGTAGAATAGTTATATCCTTTGTTCTGGAGAGAAGACAGGTGAACAGCAATCTGCAGTGAATGCATGTTCTCTATTACAGTAGCCAATCATGATCTTTTTGATATCCCAGGCCCAGACCATGGAGTGCTTTGAGGAGAAGGACTGAAACCCTGAAATTGACACAAAATTCTATGAGAAGCCAGTGAAGAGAGTGGAGGACAGGTCTGATATGCTCACTGTAGGCTGTGTTGCTGAGAAGATGCCCTGTACCGTTTTGTACTAGTTGGGGTTTCCTAAGTGCTGAAGGCTTCACACCCAACTAATACTGCATTGCTGTAGTCTAGCTGAGAGATGAGGAAGGCATCAATAACTGAGACCAGCTTTTTACCCACCAGAATAATGGAGTCTCCTAGCCAACCAGAAGTGACAGAAAGCATTACTTATGGCTGTTGGTATGTGAGAGCTCAGAGTCACTGAGGAATCCAGGAGTACTCCTGGACTATAGACTGAATTGACCAACTGTGGATATGAACCTACACTGGCAGCAAACTCATCAAAATATTTTCCTTTGCCCATCTGCACCATCTCTTTCATGCTCAGATTCAGTTTCAGACAGCTGAAGTTCTCTGCTTTCTTCTTCAACAAAAATAGCCCACCAATTTTGAATAGTGCCAGATTTAGCAAGATTTTCAAAACTGGCACTTAAATTCATACTTCGAGATCTAAACAAGTAGCTGGATTTTTAAGTGCTGAACATCCAGCAGCTCCAATTGACTCTAATAGATGCTCAGGAAGACACGGAAAGAAGGAACCCTCCCAAACATGACACTGGTTGGCCCATCCACCCCCTATAGATTTTGAATAATTTTTTTCCAAATATTGCCTAAAATACAGAAGATTGCATCCAATATTTTAAGAGGTTTTGGGGAAGAACCCCTTCCCCAGCTACCCCAAGAATCCTCATTCCTATTTGTTTTCAGATCAGCACACATTCACAATCATGACCAAGTCTACATGATGGCATTTAGAAGAAAATGTTGGAAAGCACCAGAGATGTGGCCCCTCTGAGCTCGACATACTGTACACATGCACATTTTTTTTGGCGGTGTATAGGCCTGTTTGAACACAAGAATTTCCTTTAGATATGTCCTTCTCTTCCTCTTATTCTGCCCTTTTACCATGAGATGATACAATGCTACACTGACATCAAGACCCATGAAGGCAGTGACCAAACATAGTGAACTCCCTCTACTATCCTGATCTACCTTCAACACTGGTAACGATATTTTCTCTCTCTTTTTTTAAGTGGGTTCCAGTGAATAAGAGAAAATCGTGAAACAACTATTTAAGAAGAAAGCAAAGGGACATGCATACATTTAAGGAATTCTTTTTAGCAAAATTTACAGAAACACAGGGCCAAATTCAATAGCAAAAGCCTATGTGAACACAGAGTTAAAAGTTGCTTGGTGGCATGTTGTCCCCTAGCATAATGCTGAGTTGAGCAAAATGCAGACTTCTGAAAACCAGGAAATGCAGTTAAGGTTTCCCAGGCAAACTTAACTCTTTCACCTCTTTCAGCCGTGTCCTAATATACCCCATTAACACACAAACCTTTACTCTGCCAACTCCACAGGAGTTCTTCACCACCTTCACCACTCACCCACCCACCCACAGGATTCCATCTATCGCTATTAAAGGACAAAAAGGAAAAATAAAAGGTTGCCCACACCACTTTCCCTCCATCCTCTTTGAGCATATTACCTCAATATGCACATAACACATCCTCATACTGGTCCTTGGCACTATTATACACCTCTGCCCCGATATAACGCTGTCCTCGGGAGCCAAAAAATCTTACCATGTTATAGGTGAAACTGTGTTATATCGAACTTGCTTTGATCCGCCGGAGTGCGCAGCCCCCCCACCCCCCAGAGCACTGCTTTACTGTGTTATATCCGAATTCATGTTATATCAGATCGTGTTATATTGGGGTAGAGGTGTATATAGAAGGTTCCAGATTCTGGGGTACATTTGCATACTTAGCCAACACTCTAGAAAGAATCCACATGTGTACAATTTACAACGCCTTTTACAATTCCTTTATACTTATTCACAGGATGCCATTTCAACTTACATTTTCACTATTGCAATCCTCTCATATTCCTCTCACTGCTGACAATATGTTTTGTAATAAAAGCCTTATGCCCTGCTATTGACATAATCTACCTAATTCTGTATGGAAATGAGATTTACTGCATCCTGAAGGTATACATGCACCTCTTCTCTTTTCTCAGACACAAGAGGGTGCAAAACATAGATCTTCTCATATCAGAATCACTACTCTGTCACATCCCTCAAAGTAATCCACAGATCTCGCAAACACACCTCGCTACTGCCTCTAGAGTTCAGTACAGCTACGTTGGACAGACTACACACTTCACCCAGAGTACATGCAGATAATAAATGCTTAGACTGCTCTTGTATCCCAGCTCACCACTGACAATATCCTTTGTAGTAAGATCCTCCACTGCACTTGTTTCTACCCCTTAAGAGCGGATGAGAGACCTGAACGTGACAATTGTGTAGTCACATTGCTTAGTGCACTGCTGGAAGGAACTCAGATACTATGGTGGTGAGTGCAGTATAAAAACCTATGTAGAATAGTTATATCCTTTGTTCTGGAGAGAAGACAGGTGAACAGCAATCTGCAGTGAATGCATGTTCTCTATTACAGTAGCCAATGCTGAAAAGTGTAGAGTCAGTTCTCTAGGTGTGTGCTGCATTGCAGCGTATTGCTCTAAGCTAGAAAACTACAAACTGTTGCCTTGGGAACTGCTCCGCTCTTGTCATTTTTGACTAGTTATATGCTTGATGTGTCCATAACACTTGGCCACTGTTACATCAATAATTACAAAGAATTGCTTAGTGGAATACAAAGGTATTATTTTTGGCGTTTTTTTTAAATTGAGTTGTGTGTGCACATATGAGTGTAATCTTTGTGTATCACTTTTACGAGAGCCAAAATCCAGTCGGTTATTTAGTCTAAACTAATGCAAGTCCAAATAGTAACTTGTCGCTGTCATTCTGCGATAGCCCAGCACACAAAAATAATAGAAAAAGTATTCATTTAGGTGGATGGTATATATATGTGAATTTTAAGGCTATCATTAAAGTGCAGTTCCTATCATACTGCATTATTATTCAGAAAAAACTGATGTATTAGAAAGAAAAACACTGTGCCAAAGTATCTGCTAAATGCCTGTCTTTCGCCAGTTGTAGCTTCACTTTTCAGTATATAATCATGAATAACACACAGTTTGTTTACAATCTACATATATTTAGATTTAAATATATATTAAGAAATTGTGAATTTGCAGCAACATGAAAGAATAAAGTAAATCTAAAATTAGTTCTGATTCTTCTAAACCAAACATTATTAAATCAATGACAGAATAATTGATTTGTACCATGTGCACTCTCTGAGATTGCCATTTGTAACTTAACTAAAATAACAGTCCTGAATTCTTAATCGCATTTTGACATACAGTACATAGCAAATATTGAGATGAATATGTTTTTAAATGGTTATTTTGAAGTAGATGGAACTAACATGTTGAATAATGATTACTGTATTAACTGGTAAAGATTAAATGACACACAAAAGGAAATATTATTATTTTCAGATTCATTTTACTGACACCTTCTTTTTTCTTTTCTCCTCTCTAGGTCCTCCTAGCCAGCAGTTTTGTGCCAGTGTATGCAGGAATTAAAGCAGTGGAATATAAAGGAGAGGTAATATTGTGATGTTTGAAGACTTGTGTATTTAATTACAAAAGCACTTCATTTGTGCAAAATCTCAGATGAATTTGGGGGCTGGGGGGAAGGGAGAATCACAAGTCCATTGTTTTGTTACACACTGATCGTTATTTATTTAATACTGTAGATGAAAAGAGCATTAAAGGAAGTCATTGTAATCCATTCTTATGCAAACATAGCGAACGCCAGAGACACTATACGTTTGGAAATGGTAGTGGCCTGAAAGCAGCATTCTTAAAATGTTAATATAATATCCAGTTGTTTATCTAGTCTGATGGGCTGCTAATGATTACAGTATTGTTTGTAGCACAAAAATCTCTAGGTAATTTTTTCCTTCTAAAAATTGTAGTTGGACTCAGCTGAGATGTACCAAAATGTTAATGTTACATTTAGTGTTTTTCCTCCTATCAGATCTTTTCCAGAATAAGTTCAAATAAATCATTTTGCGCATCACTGAAATGCATTCATCTTTGGCAATTTAGTATTTGGCTGCCAAGAGAAAGCTTGAGTTCATTTCCTGGTTGTTGGAATGATGTATGTAGTAGTGCCTTGTACAATTCAACTCCACTGACATCATATCTGGCACATAAGAGCACCACCCTAGCCAATAACCTGAGTCAGAGGGGTCAGACCATGATGGAAAGGTCCCCCAGAAATTCAGTAGCCACCTCACTCTTTGCCAGATGGAGTCATTTGGATGTTGATCTTGTTTTCACAATTCAGGGTGCATACACTGGATGTCAAAAGCACTCTATTACTTGAATGGGATGAAATCTCTTTGTAAATCTAAGGCTATCTCTATACTGCACTTCAGTTGTGGCAGCACGTAGGGTATGTGTAGCTACATGCCACAGTGAAAAACAGGCTGCGTCCACATTGTAGTGTGTAGCTACACATCTCAGTGAAAGGCTCTGTCAAGAGGAAGGCAGTGGGGAAAGACTCCAGCAGCGGGGAGCTGGCAGAGGCTTTCCCCACTGCTGGAGTCTTTCTCTGCTGCCAGAGAAGGCTCCAGCAGTGGGGAGACAGCAGGTTGCTACATTGCTAAAAAGAGCAGTGTAGATGGGGAGGCACTGCTTGGGCAGCTATAGAGCCATGTAGGTTATATACCTGGGTACATGTGCACAGGCTTCAGGTGTGTCTTTTCTTGCCTAATCAGTCCCTTACCATCTACACTGCTATTTGTACCCCTGCTAGGGGCCTAGCTTTGTATATTCTCTACACTAAAAAGTTTGCAGTGTGGATGTACCTTAGTTTTTTCGGTGTTTGGCAAGAAGTTGAAAGGATAGATCATTTCAGTTCAGAAGTTACCTGGTGTGGCTCAGTTAGCGTTGTCCAAGAGGACTTAGATTCCATTCCACTAAAGGAAGGGCAGCCACTGCTGCTTGCCTATATATTGTGCCAGTCACTGAAATGTGCACAGCTATTGCTTCGTGGTCAATTCAGAGTTTTATGTAGTTCTGTTCTCTCAATTCAGAAGCTAAATATGTGGACAATTTGGGGGAAGTAGTACTTCATTTGTTTAGGAGTACTCCGTCTTCCTCCTGAAACTTGTTGCTGATCCCCTAAAGTGGAGAGCAACAGAAGATTATTGCATTTGATGTGGAGGGGAATTTATAGGCAATTAGAGAGTGTGGGGTCTTCCACCGTCTGATCCAGAATGCTTAAAGAGTGGATGAGACATGCAAACATTTTACTGCTTGGTGATGGTTCTGTGGCTCATGAAGCAAAGCATGTAACTCTTAAAAAATGGCTCTGCAGATGCAATATATTTAGAGAATTTCATTTACTGGTATATGTAGATTCCATTAAGCCCAGCCCTCATGCTTTACATCCTCAATTTGAGTTTCTGGGTTGGTTTTCATTGCACACTATTTCAGAATTTCCCCTATCTTTGCACTTTGAGCCACTTATAATAATTCAGAAGTTTTTGCATTTTCAATAGTGTTCATAGCTCTAAAGATACTGTGTAATGGCATGGAAATTACCTGGAACAGGGACTGCAGTGCTTAAGCCTATGGAACAAATGATTTGTAATTTAGCCCCTTTTAGAAGTTGTGTATGGTCTCACAAATGTTGAAGTTTTGAGGAGGGGCATTTTGCAATGTAAACAGAATTAGAAAAAAAAGTTGAAAGTTTGAGTTGTGAAATTACAAAGTTGGAGATGTTAAACTGTGAGAAAAATGGGAATTTAAAGAAAGTAGGATGTGAGATTTTTTTATTAAAAATACAGTAGTGTAAGTAATAAGTTATTGGTGACAACCCAATTGTTCTGGGGGACCAGGCAAACAGAAGACTGTCATAGAGTCACAATATGTGGGCGTGTGAGAGAGGGAGCAGTCTTCTGGAATTGTCAGATTTGGAGTTGGCTACAGAGGCAAGGCCAGATTACAGAATCACACGGCTGGTCACAGATAGGGAGCTGGGCCAAGGGCAACTGCCCTTGTAGAGCTGAAAAGGCTGGGCTACAGCAGAGACCAGTCCACTACGGAGGTAGCTTTGCAGCCAAATGGTGGAATATGGAGAGCCCCAGAAGAGCTGCTGAATCAGAAGATGTTATAGATAGAGGTAATGCTTGCTATATGTTGATCACCTCATTGATTATTGCTAGGGTCTTGCAGTGTCCTCCTAATTGAAGGACTGGTTTCACTTCATGTGACAAAGGCCATAAACCATTTCCAGACAGAGTAGAGGTAATAGGCTCTTTTGGAAACCTGTCACAACCTCATTTCCTGTGACTGAACCCCAGAGGTATCTTCGTCATCTGCCATTAAGTTTACAGAAATTTGCACTTGGATAGTGGGCACTTATTAATTGCGCACATGCCATCAGCTCATTCCTTCAATGAAGACTTAATATCTCTTGTGTTGTTTGTAGAAATACAATTTACAATTAGTAAAATAACAAAGTTATAAAGTTTTGAAAATTGATTCAGCCAAGTACAAAATCGGTTTTTTTGGGAGGTCAAAGCCTTACTCAGATGTCCCTTTAAGCATATAACAAATTCAGTCTAGTTTAGCAAACACATGAATTTTGGTGTAGATTTGGTGAGGCATACTCTAGCTGCCAAATTAGGGAAGATAATCTTCTGACCCAAGTTAATATATAAATATAATAATAGTTTAGACATACATAATTTATTGAAATTGATTGATAGGTGTTGTTTCCCCAAAAAGCTTAACCAGTCAGGATAATGCTAGTTAATGGCAGAAAATTATAAAATGTCCTTGTTTCCACAGCAGGTGCATGGAATAGCAACTATTAACTTCATGGTAACTCAGAACGCTGTTAATATAATGAAACAAATTGCTATAATTAAATTGGGAAACATAATATGTTACTATTACCATTACCATCATGTGGCATAGTTTTTTTTAACCTTTTTTGAAGACCTGATACTCATCTCCTGTCAGCATTCTGTCATTGATTTTCATAGCCAGAATGTGTGTGCTTTTGTCCCTTGAGTTGTGTTATCCAAATTGTCTTGGCATTGGGCAAGCAAAGAATAAATGGAGTACCACACCTGTTTTTTTAAAGATTGCTATAATATTCCAGTTGGCTAATGTTGTGTTTTTTGATCTAGGGGTTTATCTTTAATTTGATTATTTCAGTTACTAATTTAATAGTTCAAACAGGACTTTTGATGTATACAATCTAATTAGTGTTCAATTATTTGTTTGAGAATCCTGAAACTATGTCCGAATTTGTATCGGTGTGTACAAACTTGATACTGGTTAGCTTTACTTCTGGGGGCATTCTGTGCCAAAAAATTAAAAATTCTGTGCACAATATTTTGAAATTCTGCAAAATTCTTCAATTTTTTTGCCAAAATAATGCTATGTAATCATGCCAGTTTCAATTATTTTGGTAATCTATTTCAAAATACCTGTCAGCAAGTATGTCTGTAACAATACACACACACACACACAAAATTCCCCAGGAATAGAGAGTTAAAAAAAACCCTATGACAACCTAGTTCCTGTTTCTCTGCTTCCCTTCCTCCTCCCCAGAGCCAAGCTGGGGGGCCAGGCACCCACAACCCTCCCCCCTAAAGCCCAGCTGCGGAGGGCCCCCTAGCCAATACACCCAAACCCCCTTCCTCTGACAGACCCCAGCTGTGCCCCCCCTCCCGACCAGATACCCACAGCCCCTTCCACCCTCGCTCCCTAGGGGTCCAGAGGGAAATACAGCCTGATGCTCAGTCCCAGACTTGCACGGAGTTTCCTGTGTGCTGCCCTCTCCTTCCCTCAGGGCATGCTGGGAACTGCAGCTGCCAGGAACCCTCTAGCTCCCTCCTCCTCCTCCCGGCAGTGCCTTCTATGTGTGAGCTGGGCTCTGCCAGGTCCAGCAGCCCCTACTGGTGGCTAGCAACACTGCAGCTCATTTCTGTGGCGGAAAGGAAATTCTGCACATGCAATGTTAATTTCTGCAACATTCTGCATTGCGCAGTGGCACAGAATTTCCCCAGAAGTATTTGATTGTGAGTTATAATGTGTTTATTCGAGCACTATGACAGTAATAGCTTCATTACACACTTTAGTGGTGTTTTATCTACATCCTTTTTATGATAGGTACCAATGAACTGCTCCTCTGGAAGTAACGAGAAGTCTCATGAATGGGGTAGACAAGTTCTCTTAAGTTGGCTTCTTATCTATAACTATAGTTTGACTGACCACTTCTGCAGTTTTTCTACAGTGTGCTGCTCACAGCCCTCATAAATAAAACATGCACGCAGTACCTTCTGTTGTAGTTACTTGGATTGTTAATTAGTTGAACAAACTGGTCTTTTAAAAATAATAAATAGTTTAAATAAAAGAAGTGTGATATAAAAGCACTCCTATGTCTGATTAGATAGAAATTCCATCTTGAACAATGGAAATTGGAATTCCAGTTGTATCTTTTAACTTTCTGCAAAAAGTTCATTTGCATCGATATTTTCATTGGGCTACACATTTTTGTTTTGTTTAGAATAATTGTTCTATAATACCCTGTTAGATCTTAGAGTTGTTATATAAATATATGCATGCACATATACATAAAACATTTCTATTGTTTATATGTATATACACACACATTATATCAACATGCAAAATTGTAAATTATTAGTATTCTAAATTCTATATAATCTCTGAGGAATTCTGTTGTATCGTGCTTTTGAGGCTTTTATTTTACTGATATTAGTATGTTCTTATTCATCTGTTAATTTTGGTTTGTTTGTTTTTTAGTTAACACTGAGTCAAGATTTAAGACAAGTCCAGAGTACCAAGTATATATGAAACATTCACTAATAAAGTAATACATGTATATAATGTCACCCAGTGAACAATGAAATTCTTTGTGTTGTCCAGACTTTAGAATTTTGGTTTATTTGGTATTAAGGAAAACATAATGTTTCTTTTATAGTGTTCTAAGAAGGACAGTATATATTCAACATGTTTTTTAACATTTTTTTGTTTGTTTATGTGATCTAAGGGGGCCAATAACAAAGGTTCAGCACTAGAGCTGGGCAAATACTTGATTTTTCTGTTTGTTAGCAGTTTTGAAAAATTGAAAAAAATATTTGATTCGGGTCGAACTGAATTCAGAACTTGCCAAAAAAAATTTCGAGTCTCCCACATCATAGATGAATTCCCTAGCCACCAGACTACAGAGATATTCTGTCTGTCCTTTTGGCCCAGTCACTATTCATTGGACCAGAGAGAGTGAGTATGAATATCGCTGTAGCTTGGTGGTTAGGACACTCATCTACGATGTGGGATGCCCAAATTCAAGTCCCCACTCCAGTGACTACTTCATTGTTTATACATAGTGGGAAAGACTATGAGATATCTGCCAAGTGTATCCCATAGTCCAGTGGTTAGGGATCATTCCTGTAATGAGGGAGAACAAGTTCAAATCCCTTCTCTACATCAGGTCAAGGGGAAATTTAAACTTGTGTCTTCCATATCCCAGGTGAATGATCAAACTAGTGGGCTGGCAGTTATAAGGGAAAGGCTGTCTCCTCCTCTATCCAGAAAAATATATTTAGGGAGAAAACTATTCAGTGAATTCATGTCGAATTCATGAATAGTTTCAGGTTGACCAAAACTGCATTTTCAACTAATAAAATATTCACTATGAAAAATTTGACCCAGCTCTAGTCAGCATATAACAAACTCTGACTTTTTTTCCCCAATAGAAATGGATTGATGGTGGCCTTACCAACGGCCTCCCTATTCTGCCTGTGGGACGAACAGTCACTGTTTCTCCTTTCAGCGGTCGATTAGATATCTGTCCACAAGACAAAGGACATGTAGATCTCTATATTAAAGTTGCAAAGCAAGACTTAATGGTGAGTGACTTGTTTTTAACTAATTGTGGTGATAGCATAATTATTTTTATTTTTGCTAGCTGTTTTATGTGATTTTCAAGAGCAGCTAACATAGTTTGGTAGCCAACTCCCATTGACTTTTTATGGGAATTGAGTGCCTAATCTTTTTTAGGTGTGTTTAAAAAAAAATAAATGAAGTGTTGGATTTTCAGTTTATAAAATGTGCTCAATGGGCACATTTACAGTTTTTTTTAAAAGGCTACAAACGCCATACTATAGAGCAATGTTAAAAAAAAAAAAGAGGAGAAATAGAAGAAGATAAAGAAGTTATTCTATCCTAATACAATTCCTCCAGCAAAGGCCTGGGGAAAGATTAGATAGCATGACCTACAACTTCCAAAGTGGAGTAATTATTCCAGAATAAAGTGATTCTTATTCCAGAATAGTGTCCACACAGGAAGCTATTCTGCAGTAACTATGCCAGTAGGGTTGTCACCTCTGAGGTACAAAAATCCAAGACATCGAGGATGATCCTGAGCCTACAAAACTGGACAGCTGGCAGTGTGTACTGAGCACACTTACAGATTTTCCAGGACAGCCACCTCAAAAAAGGATGATCCTGGGAAAACCTGAACAGGGCAACCTTATATGCTGATTAATTTCCTTGTGTACACAAGGCGTAAGGGCCTTCTTCATAGATTTTAAGGCCAGAAGAGATCACTAGATCATTTGGTCTGACCTCCTGTGTATCACAGGTCGTTACCCTTGTATACAACCCAGTAATTTGGTATGACTAAAGCATAAATTGTCTTTGACTAAAACATATCTTCCAGAAAGACATCCAGGCTTGATTTGAAGACCTGAAGAGATGGAAAATCCATATTTCCCTTGGTATTTAGTTCCAATGGTTAATCGCCCTCACTGTTAAAAATGTTTGCCTAATTTCTAATTTAAATTTGTCTGACTTCAGCTTCCAACCATTGGTTCTTGTTGTGCCTTACTCCACTAGACTGCAGAGCCCTTTAGTACCCAGTATTTTCTCTCTACACTTGTGCACTGTAATGATGTCACCTCTCAATCTTATTTTTGATGAATTAACCAGATTAAGCTTGTTTAGTCTCTCACTGTAAGGTATTTTGTCATGCCCTCATAAATTTTGTGACTCTTTTCTGCACACTCTCCAATATTTCAACATCCTTTTAAAAATGTGGACACAAGAATTGTATGCAGTATTCCAGTATCTCTTGCATCAGTGCTGTATACAGAGGTAAAACCTGTTTATACATCCAAGGATCACATAAACCCTTTTTGCCACAGCATGGCACTTGGAGCTCATGTTGAGTTGTTTGTTCTCTGACACCTATATCCTTTTCATACTCACTGATTTCCAGGACATAGTCCCCAATTCTGTAGGTATAGCCTTGTTACATTTTGGAACAAAGAACCAGGATCACCTTGCATTTGGCTGTATTAAAATACCTTTGGTTTGGATGGACCCACTTACCAAGAGATCCAGATTGTTCTATATAATTGCCGTTTTCCTCATTACTTACCACCCTGACAGTTTCAGTGTTATATGCAAATTTTATCAGCAGTGATTTTATATTTACCTCCAGCTCATCGATGAAATGTTGAATAGTGTCTGGACTAGTACTTATCCCTGCAGAACTTCACTAGAAATATCCCATTCAACATGAATTCCCCATTGACAACTATTTTATGAGCTATATGTCAGTTAGCCAGTTCTTAATCCATTTAATGTGTTCTTTATTGATAGTTTGTGGTGCTAATTTTTTAATCAGAATGTGGGGCGGTATTAAATCAAACACAAGTCGAAATACATTAGTTCTATGCCAGGGATCGGCAACCTTTGACGTGGCGTGCCAGGGTAAACCCCCTGGCAGGCCAGGCTGGTTTGTTTACCTGCCGCGTCTGCAGGTTCGGCCGATCGCAGCTCCCACTGGCCGCGGTTCGCCGCTCCAGGCCAATGGGGGCTGCAGGAAGCCGCGGCCAGCATATCCCTCGGCCCGCGCCGCTTCCCACAGCCCGCATTGGCTTGGGACGGCAAACTGCGGCCAGTCGGAGCCGCGATCGGCCGAACCTGCGGACGCGGCAGGTAAACAAACCGGCCCAGCCTGGCCCGCCAGGGGGCTTACCCTGGCAGGCCGCGTGCCAAAGATTGCCGATCCCTGGTCTATGCAATTAACTTTATCAACCAAACTTGTAAGCTCCTCGAAGCATGAAATCAGGTTTGTTTGATAATACATACTTTCTGTAAAACCATGTAGACTGGCATTATTTATATTCCTATCCTTTAATGCTTTATCAATTGAATATCATATCCAATTTTCCAATATTTTGGCTGGGATTTATGTCAAGTTAACTAGCTATAGTTACCTGTCCACTTGCCCTTTTTGAGTATTGGCACAACATTAACACTCTTCCAGTTTTGTGGAATTTTCCCACTGTTCCAAGACTTATTAAAAATTTACATCAGTGGGCCAGAGATCTCCTTAGTCAACTCTTCAGGACTCATGGGTGGAAGTTATCTGGGTCTGCTGATTGAAAAATATTTATTCCTAGTAGATGATGTTTGACTAACTTCCTTTGTTACTAATGGGCTGGAAAGTACATCATCCACATCTGAAATGAATACTTCATACCCTTTCTTTCAAAATATAGGGCAGAAATATTTATGGAACTTTTCTGCATCATTATTAACAATTTTACCATCTCCATCTGTTAACAAGGGAATATGGGGTAGTATACCATTTGAGTGATTTCTTTTGTTCCTAATATACTGCAAGCCAAACCAATAAGGGATTTGTCATTGATTGCCCGTAATGCTTGTGCCTTAAATGCTCTGCTGCTGTGGCTCAGCCTGGATACCGACAGCCTGCAGACAAGCCATGCACTGAGTGTCTGTGATAAGCAGCTCTGAACCAGCAACTCTGATTCCAGCAGCCTGCTTGTTAAACCCTAGCCACAGTCCAGTATACACCAGCTCTGGTTATATCTTGCAAGATGACCCAAATATTCCTCCCCAGTCTCAGTTTTTCCCAAAAGCATGTGCTCTGCAATGTCTAGTTCTTCCCTGGACCATTCAGTGGAATAATAAGGTTGGTTTGTTCCCCAAAAAGACAAAATTCACAGCTTTATCACTTTAACAGGAGCTAGCAATCATTTTGTTCCAAACACAGCACTGGGTTGGTATAGATTGAAAGTAAAACAAGTTTATTAACAAAAGGATATAGAATTTTAAGTGAGTTCAAGTACAAGAGAGAGTGTTAGAAATGGTTCCAACCAAATAAAAGTGAAAAATGCTTTCTAGTGGGTAACACAACACAGTACACAACAAGCTACAGCCTTTGTTCAAGGTAGTTTCCTTATCAACCAACCTTCCAGCAAGATGGCTGACCACCCCTCTGGTCAAGATGTCCCACAAAGTTTATAGTGCTTGTTTCCTTTGTCATCTTAGGGGGTCTTTGCTTCTCTCTTTTATAATCTAGTGAACTTTAGAAATTGACTCTTCTGAAGGTTACCTCCCCACACCCAAAGTAAAGCTCATTCAAGCTGTGAGGAAGGAGACATGGTTTCTGCTAATAAAGAACTTTCCATGGTTTCTTCCTCCACTGGTGTTTGCTAAAATGCAAATGACATATGATTGCTTATTGACTCTGATGACCTCTGAAGGCATCAGGCAGTCCTTTGTCTGGTAAACACCTTTTCTACATTTCCTTCATATTTGTATAGCCCCTTGGGCATTTACCATAAATACACCACTCAAGAATATTAATTATCAGTGTGTTAGTTTTCCAATGACATGACACCTATCAGATACTTTAGCATTGATGAATTGGGGCACCTTGAGTGGATGCTGGTAGGGTCACATGTACTTACGCTCCTTATTGTCCTTAGCCTTTCCATCCATTTTTTTTCCTTGAGGTCTTTAGCTTCCCTTATCAATTATCTATTACTGTTTATTTCCCTTTTTTTCCATTTGTTATATATTTGGGGTTTTTATTTCTAATTGTTCCCTTCACTTTGCTAATGAACCAGGATGGGCTTCCAGCCAAATTTGTATTCTCTCGTTTATGAAATTATGGCTTTCAATATCTAATAAGATCTTCTTTGAGAACTCACAATTTTCACTCAGATTTTTCTGTCTAAATTTTTTCTCCCAATCCATTTTGCTCATAATATTCCTCATCTTTGGGAAATTAACCCTTTTGAAGCACCAGATATGTCTGGGATTGTCCTCTGTTTGGCCTTTATTGAATGTAATAATGTCATGATCATTGATCCCTAGGCAAATACCAACTTCTAGTCCAATGATTGTTTTTCTATCATAATGAGGTCCAAAATAGAGTTAACTCCTTTTGGGTGCAATACTTTTGTGTTAGGAAATTATCTATAATTTTTAGACACTGATTTTTTTTTCTATTGGTTGCTTGAGACTTCCAGTATACGTCGCTGATATTAAAGTCCCCCCTCACAACACAATTTTTCCTTCCTCATATTAAAGACAGGTGCTTAAGGAAGTAACTAATCCTGCTCTCTGGTTTGATTCAGTGGTCTGTAACAGACTCCCATGAATACACTCTCCTGGGCTTTATTAGTTAGCACATTGATCCATATGCATTCAAGATCCTATGCTTCTGAGTTACAAATAACTTTAAAACAAGTAATGGTATCTTTCACACCCCAATTCTTTCACCCATTCTGTCCTTCCTAAACCAGTGATTTTAACATTCCAGTCATGCAAATCATCCCACTGTTTCAGTAGTGCCAATTATATCAAATTTATTCTCACCAATGTAAACGTCCAATTTCTCTTGCTTGTTGTCCAGACTCCTACCACAGAACAGTTGAAAACTGTTGTGTCTTCATATTCTATGTCGCATCAGTTCAGTTTATTTATGATGCACTGGATTTGAGTTTCTACCATTTTGCCGCCTCCTCCTATGTTGCCCTCCTAGCTGGTCCAGTTAGTTTCCAACTGGGAAGATTAGCTCCCTGCTTGTGAGATGCAGTCTGTCTTGTTCCTATAGTCCTCTCTCCCAGAGCAATGTGGCTCAGTGTTCCACAAATCCAAGCCAGACATTCAGCCGACAGTTCACTTGCAGTATTTTCTGCCTTTTTACTTGTGAAGAGAATGAGGAACTTGAGTCATATGCAGTATGACAAATTCTTTCCTATGCAGATGAGTCAACAGTGTGCCCTTGTTGCCAAGAAGGCTAACGGCATTTTGGGCTGTATAAGTAGGGGCATTGCCAGCAGATAGAGGGACGTGATCGTTCCCCTCTATTCGACATTGGTGAGGCCTCATCTGGAGTACTGTGTCCAGTTTTGGGCCCCACAGTACAAGGAGGATGTGGAAAAATTGGAAAGAGTCCAGCGGAGGGCAACAAAAATGATTAGGGGGCTGGAGCACATGAGTTATGAGGAGAGGCTGAGGGAACTGGGATTGTTTAGTCTGCAGAAGAGAAGAATGAGGGGGGATTTGATAGCTGCTTTCAACTACCTGAAAGGGGGTTCCAAAGAGGATGGATCTAGACTGTTCACAGTGGTACCAGATGACAGAACAAGGAGTAATGGTCTCAAGTTGCAGTGGGGGAGGTTTAGATTGGATATTAGGAAAAACTTTTTCACTAGGAGGGTGGTGAAGCACTGGAATGGGTTACCTAGGGAGGTGGTGGAATCTCCTTCCTTAGAGGTTTTTAAGGTCAGGCTTGACAAAGCCCTGGCTGTGATGATTTAGTTGGGATTAGGTCCTGCTTTGAGCAGGGGGTTGGACTAGATGACCTCCTGAGGTCCCTTCCAACCCTGATATTCTATGATTCTATGACCAGCACAAGGCCTTTGCACCACCGAAGTCCTAATTAAGTACTTAAAATAGGTCTTAATTGGGAGTTCAGTGGTGTGCTAGTCTTCTGTACAAGAGTGAAATCACCCTGAGATACAATAAACCAATGGAAAGATTCGGTGTCGTGGATGAAGTGATGAGAGAGAGATTACTTTGGCAGTGGCATTTTGAACTAATGGAGGGAGGGAGTGCTGAGGACAGACAGGAAAAGGTTGCATTATTCAAGGTAAGATGATTAGAATATGGACAAGGATTTCAGCAGTAGAAATGGTTTGGAAAGATGATTTTGTAGGTGGAATTAACATGTATATGCTATCTGCCACACATTACTTGGCTACTATTTGCACCATGTATCCATATAGAAAATAAGTTGATATTGGCCAACTGAGTCATCTAGCTGAGTCTTGGTTGTATAAACAAAGTTTGATGCCTCATCCATACATGCTGAAGAGTTTACTTGGAGGGCCCTCTGTTTTCTGCATCTGTGGAATTTGCCACAAAAGTCACTTCCTGCCCCACAGTTGTGCTCCAGAATCTCAGGTGTCACTTAAAACAGTTCCTAGTCCTCAGAGTTACAGAGACAACCTTGAAAATGTTAACCAAGTAAACGGATGCAGTGATGGGTGTCTGAATCTGCAGTCAACCTGAAACAATAGTTCTGAGAGTTTTGAACTGCCCTATTCAACTCAGACAAGGCTCCAGACACTTGGTGATACCATAGTTGCAAAATTTGATTAATTTTTTATTTAAAATAAAAGGTAATTATTATTCTATAATATATTGCACCATTTGTGAAGAGTGTAAGAAATAATATATATTAAATGAGTTAATCATTTAAACTAATAAATGTCTAATATCTTATTCATTGTAATTTTATTTATTATTGGATTAAATTACCTACAAATAAAATAGTCTTAATGAAAGAGTCTAAAATGTAAGGAGGGAGAGCAAATCTATAGCCAGACAATCATTACACTATCGGGATGATCAACTGGTGTCTTGAACAGTCCTTAGATTTTGGAAACATCATCTATCTATCCTAAATGGGGGGGTAGGAGAGATGAAGAGACAAAGAGAACAAGAAAATCAAATACAATAATTGGTCCTGACCGTTGCCTAACTTAAAATACTTCTCTGTTGCAGTTGTCTGTGGCCAACCTGGTAAGACTTAATCAAGCTTTATTCCCACCAAGCCAGAAGAAGATGGAATCACTGTACCAAAATGGATTTGATGATGCTGTACATTTTCTACTAAAGGAAAACTGGTTTGAATAGATTATGTGCATGAAAAATTAACAATGTCTGATAGCTGTCAAAACAAAGTACATGTGTCACACAGAACCCAAGATATTGCTGCCATGATTTTTGTTTATTAAAATACAAATGCCAGAGGTATTGCATCTGTCAAGAAAATATACAGGTGCTTTGGCCGAAATTTGTCAGCATGTCAAAATGGAAAACTGTACTTACATGGTAAAAGGATCTGCTGTTTCAAATAGGTGTAATAGTAAAATCTATTAAAATTAAAAGAAGGTTGTCATTTAGGATGCATGGTACAGACTAGTGTATTACTTCATGAAATACTGAAAATGTGATTGCTGACATCAATCATATATGAGATACTCATTCAGGTGGTGTCCTGAAAATTTGCACTGTATCTAGTTCTCTTAAGCTTTGAATAGTTGTGTACTTTCTCTGTTAATCTTATTTTTGTGCACAGTAATTGACTGGTTGTAATACTTCAACCATGAACTCTAATTACAAAGAGATTGTGAGAAACAATACAATTTAATCACCATTAGAACTTTTTATCCTTTAAATCAGTTCCAGGACTTTTAAAATCCTGAAATACCCATCTGTTTCAAAATTTAAGAATATTTTTTTCTGTAAAATATGTTGGAAAGAAGATTGCACCAGATATAATTATTTATTTATGCAGTGGTTCTTGGTCTACTAATATTTTAATAAACTAATTTATGTTTGGAACTTTGTCAGGTATTTATTTTGTTGTAAATCTCTCAGTACTATGGTGTTATACTTCATTGATCCATTTTGGACAAATGATCGATATTTTTTAAAAGTTTGCATAAATGCACGTTTTCCCCCTCACTAAGGGCGTAACCTGCACCATTGAAGCTAATAGAAGTTTTGCCATTTACTTAAATGGGAGCAGGATGAAGTCCCAAGGGCATAAGAGGGTCCCTAATAACTTTTTAGTGAATAATTTACGGAAATTAAGAGGCAACGTTTTGGAGACCTAATCTGAAATGTTCTGCTGAGATCAGCAGATATCTCAAATGTTAGTATTTAGAGATTCAAATCATACATTTCCAACTATAGTCTAGTCCAATATCTCTAAAATACTATTTAACATGAGGCTAATTAAAGAAATCTAAACTGATTTCAGCAAGAAATCTTTGAAAAGCTCTGACAGTTGTGTTTTTTCAGTAAAATCTACTCTGATAGGGTTGGCAGAGACATAATGCCAGTTCCTGAGGGTCTCAACTCCCATTGGAGTTAATTGGAATTCAGGTAGCTCAATAACTAACAGGTTCAGATTCTGAAAGCTTTTCTGTTGACTTCATTGGTTGAAGGATCAAGCCTTTAGCCTTTATATTATGAAATGGTCACAAGTCTTTTTTATATTTATGTATGCATTTTCAGTAACATTCCTTGTTCTTTAAAAAATCTGGCTTGGATCACATGCAGTGATTAGTCTATTTGCACTATAAAGATTAAACTGTGTGTAAATTATATAATGTCCAAATGAACCATGGCAAGTATCCTACGGTCTATGTAATGGAAAATATATAGATGAGAATTTGAAAGCATCTACTACAGTTGTTTATAAACCAAGCCCTAGCAAAGAAAATACTGCACAGTTGCAGAATTTATGTTGAAACTTAAACTAATTGAGACTGGAGTCTTCAAATAATAAATTAATATCTGGAAGGTGTAAACATAATGTGATTCAAGTGCTTTTTGTGTTGCCTCACTTATAGCACAAAGAAATTACTGTAACTAGAGATAAAGTGCCATTTCCTTGAACACCAGCTTAAAAATAAATATAAATGCTGCTTACATGTTCTTTAAAGCAACAAATTTTTCCCTTCCCAGATGTGGAAAGGTCCCATGGATATTACGTCATTGACTCATTTCGTTTGTGATCCACTATAACCCCCATATCTTTTTCTGCAATACTCCTTCCTTGGCAGTCATTTCCCATTTTGTATCTGTGCAGTTGATTATTCCTTCCTAAGTGTAGTACTTTGCATTTGTCCTTATGTAATGTAATCATATTTATTTCAGACCACTTCTCCAGTTTGCCAAAATCATTTTGAAATCTAATCCTGTCCTTCAAAGTGCTTGCAATCCTCCCAGCTTGGTATCATCCTCAAAAATAATAAGTGTACTCTCTATGCCATTATCCAAATTATATATGAAAATCTTGAATGGAACCCGATCCAGGACAGGTCCCTGTGGGATTCCACTTGATATTCCCTTACAGTTTGACTGTGAACCATTGATAACTACTCTGAGTATGGTTTTCCAACTAGTTGTGCACCCACCTTAGAGTAGGTTCTTAGCTACATTTCCCTACTTTGCTTATGAGAAGGTCATTTAAGACAGTATCAAAAGCCTTACTAAAGTAGAGTTACAGACAACATTTCATGATTACTGTCATCCAAGGTGCCTTCTACCTTTTAAAGGGCACTTTTCCCATTCAAAAATATTTTTTGGTGATCTTTATGTGCAGAGCGATAGTGCTGAAGTGGGTGAAGCAGAACATTAGAATTTGGCAGGTAAACAGCCATTACTGAATCATTGAACGTTCCAGTTACAATTGCTTTTGATTCACCCTTTGTGTATATCTAGTTGATTAGGTAGGAGTTGTTAGCACTTTTGACAACATTCCACTGCTTAACCTAGCAGGAATGTAAATTTGTGCTCAAATATAGGAGCCAGGAGATTTTGAGTTCTAGTGACTGGCCCTAATAATTCACTGTATTTCACAACTTCTATTTACTGAAGCCTCACACTGCTCCCTAGGATATAGGCTAATATTCCCTTCCCTCCATTTTTAATAGATAAATATAACAGGTCATTGGTCCTGGAGGATGTACATATAAAAAAAAAAGTGCCCTGTCTGAAGGCTTTGACTGAGTCAGGTGACCATGGTTCATGTGACTGCTAGGAGGCAGCACTGTAAGAGGAGGGGCCTGTTCAATCAGAGAAGGAGACAGGCTGGGGTTTGGAGCTTTTGTCCTCCATGCCCAGGCAGGTGGAAGGTCTACTAGGAGATACATGCAGAAAGAAGAGGTAGAAGCCTAAATGGGGAGAGGCTTTGGAAAAGGCCAAGGAGCAGTTCCAGGGTTTCAGCGAAGAACTATAGAGTCTATGAAACATTTGACACGGAATTATTTTGTTAAATAAAGAAAACTATGGAGAAAGACAGAAATTGCTGGGAGCTTTAGTTGATATACTGGCCTGTAGTTGATCCGACAGTTTACAATAAATTTATAATAGAAGATGTTATGTTATGTGGCCAAAGTTACACGGAAAATTTATGTTAGAACTCGAAATGGGACCGATCTGAGGTTATAGACCCTTGTCTCAACCAATATGGCATTATTTAAAATAATAATAATTGCATTATGTTTGTGCATTTAGTTCTTCTGCCAGTAAATCACTGACAAAACTCCTATTGACTTCAATGGGCCTAGGACTTCACCCAATGTGTTTAAAGTGCTGAACAGTGATGTCTTGATAATATTATTTTTAAAAGATTTAAAATATAAAACTGTCCTATCTCACCATTAATATTTAATTCAAAAATATGTATTCATTTGAATATATTAATAATTAAATTTGAAATAGATTATTTAGAGGTAGGCTTTTATATATAACTGAAGGTTCTTAGAATGAGTTGTTTTTGCAGGGAGGACTTTTTTTTTTTTTTTTCAGGTTACTCTGCTGAAGTTTCCTGGATTTCATTAAGAGAGTGGTGAGCAATTTTCTTTAACTTTTAAATTTAAATAGTTTCAAGATAGGATCTGGTCTTACTGAGTGGTAGTTTGTGTCACTTTTAAATCCAGATTTCTCATTACATGTCTGCTTATAATATGTTTCAAACATAGTTCCACAAGCACAAAAGCATTGACTCTCTCCTGTTTTTCTGTCATTTTGTTTTCTTTGTGTTAAGACGAGATCATACAAAACCAAAGTGAACTGACTGTAAAGTATTAAACAAATATAAGTTGATTTAATGGCTTCCAGCCTATGGGACTAGAAAATAAATGTTTAACCAATGGAAGAAAGAAATATAAAAGTAGGAAAGCTAGCACTCAGGGGAATACGTACAAGTCTTATTGTGGTATCTAATCTACAGACTCAGATAGTTTCAGGAGTTTTCTAGGCATAGACAGCTGCGGGGAAGAAGCCATAAAAGAATGGAAGAGGGAAATGCTTAATGGTTGGTTAGTTGTGGTGCTCAGATTGGGGTGGGGGGCAATGAAAAGAGATGGGAATAGAGAGGAAAGGGAGAGAGGATTTGTGAAGGGCTTTGAAGATGAGGACAATCTAGATCAGTGGCGTATTATCGCCTAGGCCGGCAAATTTGAGCACCCACAGAGAAGTTCCCCTGCTCCAGCTCGCCTCCTCCGCGAGCGCGCCGCCGCTTCCTGTTTCTCTCCCCTCCCTCCCAGCGCTTGTGCCGCGAAACAGCTGTTTCGCGGGGCAGAGAGGGAGGGGGAAGGAGGGGGAACGTCGCGTGCTGGGGAAGAGGTGGGGCTGGGGCAGGGATTTGGGGAAGGGATCCAATAGGGGCAGGGAGGGGGCGGAGTTGGGGCGGGACTTTGGGGAAGGGGTTGGAATGGGGGCGGGAAAAGGGTGGGGGCGGGGCCAGGGGCGGCAATTATTTCAGGGCCTAGGGGCGGCAAAATTATTAATCCGCCACTGATCTAGATGTGACATGATCAAGTACTGGTCAAAGATTTTAGTGTGGGAATAGATTGATATATTAGTTATAGCAGAGGAAATCCTATACTGATCCTGTTGATGAGGAGGCAGAGAAGGGAGTGAACAGTTGTATTTTCTTTACTAGCCTTTGGGTCAGAAAGGATATGTGAGTTGCTGAGGGTAACAGAGAAGAGAGGATTTTGGATAGAAGTAGAGAAGTTCAGTTTAGCCATATGGAGTGTAACAAAGTTCCTCCTCTGCCTTGGTGGGTCCTGCACTTTCTGGCCGATTTGCTCGTCTCAGAGGTTCACAGCAGCTCTCAGTTTGGCCGCTTTTGCTAGAGGCTCAGACCTGCCATTCACTCAGCTAACCTCATCACTGGCCAGCATGGGAGAAATGGAGAACAATCACCGTTGTCCTACCTAGTGGGTCAGGGACAGGCCAGATCCCTTTCCAAATTAGACTGTCCCCTCTGCTGTGTCTCACAGACCAGGTCAACTCCTCCTGTGTCAGATAGGGAGGTGGGGGGAACCCAGTCCCACCCTCTACACCAGGCTCCAGCCCAGGGCCCTGTGGATAGAAGCTGTCTACAATATCTTCTGTATCAGCTGCATAACAGCTACAACTCCCTGGGCTACTTCCCCATCGCCTCACCCCAGCACCTTCTTTAGCCTCACCGCAGGACCTTCCTCCTGAAGCTGATAATGCTTGTACTCAGTCCTCCAGCAGCACACCACCTCAGTCCTTGCATGCCCCCCAGTAACTGATGGGAGGTCCTTTTTAAACCAGGTGTCCTGATTAGCCTGCCTGCCATAATTGATTCTAGTAATGTTATATCCTTGGGGGCAACAGGTAAGTTCTTAATTGGCTCCAGGTGTTTTAATTAGCTTGCCTGTCTTAATTGGTTCTAGCAGGTTCCTGATTGCTCTAGGGCAGCCCCTGCTCTAGTCACTCAGGGAACAGAAACTTCTTCCTCCAGTGGCTAGCGTGGTTTCCTTCGACCAGACTCCTGCCTTCCACGCCACGCTCCTGTAGCCCTCTGGCCTGGAGGGAGGGGGCTGCTGCTAGGCCCTGGGCTTTCACTGCTGCTCCAGCTACTCCCTTGTCTGGACCAGCCCCCCCCCCCCCCACTTCTCTGCTACCTGGTTGCTGGCTGGTGGACCCCCCAGTTGCTGCTGCTCCTGCTGGCCCGCTCCCCAGAGAAGGGGAGTGAGGGACCCCAGCCCCAACCGTTGCTGCTGCTGTGGGCCCTACTACCACTACTACCTAAGAAGGGTCTCTCCTGCCTGGCCACCGGACTGCCCGCTAGAGCTGCTGCTGCTGTGTTTGCTGCCTGGGAGCTGCTGGAGCCTTGAGGAAGAGGACTGTTTGCTGCTGGGAGAGCATGCAGAGACTCTGCAGACCCCCGGGGAGGGGGGCTTCTAAGAATGAGTAACTTTCAAACTGTGCTCTTGTGGTGGGGATCTTGATTGTGTCTGTGGGGATATAGAGGGTGTGGTGTGGAGTCTGCCCCTTGGTCCATCCGTGGTCCATCTGTCCACTTACCATCTGCCTCAGCTCCTGCCTCAAGGACTCAGCTGCTTGCTTGCTTGCCATGCCCTGTATCCACCGCTTGGGCCTGAAGCAGCAGCCAGCAAACACTGACTTTTGCAAGCGCATGTGGGTGCATGTGCCCCCCCCCAGACTGGTAGCCCCCCCTCCCGCAGCAGACCCCCACCTTTCTCCAAAATGTATGGGAAGGGGGTCTTCTTCCTGGCATCGGAGGCTGCCACCCAAGAGGCGGTGGAAAAGGGTCGGGGGGGGGGGGGCGTGTTCGTCCCCCTGGAGTTACTGGAAGACCTGGATGTCCGAGTGGTCCTGAACTCCATCCCTCCATTCCTACCTAATGCCACCCTGCTACCTTCCCTCTCTACCCTAGGAAAATCCCTCTCCTTAGTCAGCCCTCTCTCACTGGGCTGCAAAGACCCCGCCGTCCGTCATGTCCTCTCGTTCCGCCGGCAAGTGCAGCTTCAACTGCCACCGGCGTCTCATGATGGAGAGGTGCTCAAGGGGTACCAGAGGGCCCGCTACTGGGTGCATCATTCTCCCCAGTCCACCACTCCTCCTGCTCAGGCCCTAGGGGCACCTCCCCAGTTCACCCAGATGAGCGGGAGAGCCCTGCCTCTGCTGCGTGCAGTCTGGTGGGGCCTGTGAAGGAGAGTGTGTGTGGGGGGGTGCCACCCGGTGTGAGAGAGGGCCTGCCCCATGAGGAGTTTTCCCTCCCTTGTGCCACCCCACCACTACCTCCCTGAGTCCCCATGCCATCGCCCTTGCCCCCCGGCCCGATCCCTGCCAGCCAGCCCACAGATGACAACATGGAGGGCTGGGTCCTTGTACAGGGGAAGCGGGGCAAGAGGAAGGCTCAGGCTCAGCTCCTCCCCTCTGATATAGAGGATGCAGAGCCCCCCCGTAAGACCAGGAAGTGGGCCATAGACGCTGAACCTTCTGCCTTGCCCCCGAATGAGTTCCATCCGCCAGAGCCGGCTGGGGAAGACATGGCAGCAATGGAGGGCAGCACTGCCCCTCTTCTGGAGTTCCTCCTTGGGGGGGAGGGGGAGGGGCTCTGATGGAGCCCCTCCCACCCCCTTGCCACCTAAGCCCCCTGCAAGCATCATTTTGGGTACCAGCAGAGTGGTCCCTGGGGCAGTGGGTGACTTCTCCTCTATATTCGAGGAGATCGAGGCCCTGGGTCTGACCCCGGTCACACAGGGAGAGGAGAACCCTTTGCCAGCGGGCCTCGGTCTGGCTGACCTTACACCGTCCCCCTTCCCCACCGTTCCCTTCTCACGACTGCTGCTCCCTCTCTTACTTCTGGGGAGCCCCTGGACTCTTCCACCTGACCAGCCATGCATGACACCTCGCTAAAGGCCACCGAACCCATCGAGGTGACGGCCAGTGCCATGCGGCCAGGTCCTGAGTCACCAGGGGCACCCCTCGCTGATGCGGGGCAGCCTATCTCCTTTCCAGGTGGGGGCCCCACTGCTGATTCTCCATCCATCGATGCAGTGGCTGCAGGACCTGCTATGGAGCAAGAGCCCAGCATCACCGAGGGCTCCCTTCCCATGTCCCTGACACCTGAGCCTGGCCAAGAGGTGCCACCCCCTGATAGCTCAGCTGCCGGGACTCACGATCCCGATTCCACTCCTCTCCCTGATCCCACCCCTGATGCTGATCCCGTTCCCCTCCCCTCCACCTCCTGTGCTGCTGCCATCCTCGGGTTGTCTCATTCCCCTTGCCGGTGGATGACCCCCAGGGAGTGGCCTTCATGTTCCCTTGTCCCGACCTCTTAGGGGCTGCTAGTTTCCCTCTGCTGCCCCCCACTGAGCCAGAGTCTGAGGCGGGCTGCATGGTGACGGCACATTGGGCGCCACACCAGGGGTCCGCCCACTGCCTGCCCATCTCGGTAGGCCACGGGGCTTCGACGGGCCCCACCGGAGGACGGGCAGGGGCCTGTGACCTCACCCGCAATAGGCTGCGGGAGTTTCTCCAGGACGCCTGTGGGTCCTGGAACAAGGTGCAGCTTGCTCTCCAGCTCTGGGGGGGCTTTCATCAAATCCTCTGGGTCGTGAGGGCCATTTTGCGGGAGGGTAAAGGGACTGAGAGGCTGGCCACTTCAGCCTACCAGCGGACCTGCTGCTTCCATGACTCCCTGCTTACTTACGGGGTCAGTCACAATTTGCTATGTGGCCCAACAGTGGCACAAGTGTCCCTGTTGGCGAGGATCCCCCCAGCCCTCCCTATGGCACCCATCACCTTCGCTACACTAAACACCTGGGGCTGTAGGCTGGGTCTCCGCAGGTGCCAGGTGCTCTCCTTCCTTTGGGTGCGGGGGTACTCTGTGGTATTCCTGCAGAGACCCATACGGATCCAGCTGCCGAAGCAAGTTGGTGGCTGGAGTGGGGGGACAGGGTTTATTTTAGCCACCTCACAGCTTGTATGGCCGGAGTGCCTACCCTGTTCTCCCCCAACCTACGGCCCAAGGTGCTGGGGGTTGCCAAGGCTGTGCCGGGCCGCCTCCTGTACCTCTGGGTCTGCATGGAGGGGCTGGTGGTCAATCTCATCAATGTCTATGCCCCGACATCAGGCCCGGAGCAGCTGCACTTTTTTCAACAGGCGTCCTCCTTGCGAGTGCCTGGTCCTGGGTGGGGACTTTAACACCACCCTCGATGAGCGGGACCGCTCGGGAACCAAGCAGTGCTTGGCCGCCGTGGACATCCTCCGGGAGATTGTCGACCATCACTCCCTGGTGGACGTCTGGTGCGGCCACCACCCTGACAACGTGTCGATGTTCACCTTTGTCCGGGTGGAGACCCATCAGTCGCGCCACTCCCGGTTGGACTGCTTTTATTTATCACCTTTCACGGGCCCACTCCTCCAGCATCCGGCCATCCCCGTTCTCGGATCACCATCTGGTGACCGTGATGGCCTCTCTCAGCGCAGAGAGGCTGGGGCCGGCCTATTGGCACTTTAATAACAGCTTGTTGGAGGATGTGGGCTTTGTGGCATCCTTTCGGGAGTTCGGCTGACCTGGCGAGGGCAGAGGCACGCCTTTCCACCGGCACAGCAGTGGTGGGATGTGGGGAAAGTGTGTGCCCGGCTCTTCTGCCATGACTCTTCACCCAGGGTGCCAGCCACAGAGGGATGTGGCGATAGAGAAGTTGGAACAGGAGGTCTGAGAGCTGGAGAGGCATCTGACCACCAGCCCCGAGGATCCATCCCTCTGTGGAGCATGCCGGGAGAAGCAGGAGGAGCTCTGGGCCCTTGAGGACCATCGGGCCCGGGGTGCCTTTGTTCGATCCCGCATCCACTTTCTTCGGGAGGTGGACCGTGGCTCCTGCTTCTTCTACGCCCTGGAGAAAAAGAGGGGGGCTAAGAAGCATGTCACCTGCCTTCTGGCAGAGGATGGCACCCCCCTCATGGATCCAGAGGAGATGCACAGGAGGGCTAGGGCCTTCTACGCAAGCCTTTTCCCCCCAGATCCGACCGATCCCAACGCTTGCAGAGTGCTCTGGGATGGACTCCCAATGGGACCGGCTAGAGCTGCCTCTCACTCTGGCTGAGCTCTCGGAAGCCCTCTGCCGCATGCCCACAAATAAATTCCCGGGCATAGAAAGGCTGACTGTGGAGTTCTACCACGTGTTCTGGGATGTCCTCGGCCCAGACCTTGTCACCATCTGGGCTGAGTCCTTGGAGAGCGCAGTCCTCCCCGTGTTGTGCAGGCGAGCTGTGCTCACCTGGCTTCCAAAGAAGGGGGACCCCCACGACCTTTGGAATTGGCATCACATCTCACTCCTCAGCACGGACTACAAAGTCGTAGCGAAGGCCATCTCGCTGTGGCTGGCGGACGTGATCCACCCCGACCAGACCTTCACCATCCCGGGCCGTACCATCTTTGATAATCAGTACTTGGTCAACTGGGTCAAGAGCTCTGGCCTGGTGGTCAGGGACAGGTGGCAGGTGAGCTCCCTCCCACCCACGCTTCAGGCCATCCAGTGGAGTGTGGGTCCACTGCTCTATCTCGGCATTTACCTTTCTGCCATGCATCCGTCTCCGCCGGAAAACTGGCAAGGTTTAGAGGGCAGGGTGTCAGAGCGGCTGCGGAGGTGGACAGGACTACTCTGGTGCTTCTCCCTCCGAGGGAAGGCACTGGTGCTCAATCAGCTAGTCCTGTCTGTGCTCTGGCACCAGTTCAACACCCTGGTCTCAGCCCCAAGTTTCCTGGCCAACCTCCGGATGCTGATTCTGGAGTTCTTTTGGCCGGGACTGCACTGGGTCTCTGCAGGGGTCCTCCACCTGTCCCTGGAGGAGGGAGGACAAGGCCTGAAGTGCCTGAGCACTCAGGTCCACATCTTCCGCCTCCAGGCCCTGCAAAGGCTCCTTTATGGTGCAGGTATTCCGGCGTGGAGCATACTGATGCACACCTTCCTGCACAGCTTCTGAGGGCTCCTATACGACTGGCAGTTCCTTTATCTCCATCCGAGAGGTCTCCATCCGCGAGACCTCTCTGGGCTGCCGGTATTCTACCAAGACCTCCTACAGACCTGGAAACTGGTCTTGGACTATGACCCGGGAGAGTGGCTGGATCCCCTGATGCTCGCTCAGCGCATGGGGCTCTCCAGCCCTCGAACTACCCGGCACGTACTTCAGGAGGTGAGGGCCACTTTGCCGCCCGCTGCTTGGGTCTACCTCGGCCGGGTCCTGCGGGAGGGGGCCCCCCTGCCCACCCTACACCCCGGGCCCTCCGGACCTCCTCTTCGGGCCCCTGCACCCTGGACCTACCCAGCCATCCCACCCCTTCACCATGAGGCGGCTACACGAACTGCAGCCGGCTCGTTTCCGGACCGCATCACGGAGACATCTGTACATGCTCATGCTCCATACCCTTCACATCCTCACTCTTGCGTCCCACCCCGTCACGAAGCAGTGGGACCTCTTACCACCTCTGGTAACAGGTGGGCCAGCCTATATTCCACCCTGGTCCTGAAGCTCACCGGGGATATTAGTTGACGGCTCCTTCACGGAGCCGTGAGCATGGGCATGTTCTTGGCACAGTTCACCCCCACCTCGGACATCTGCCCCTTCTGCGGCGTGAGGGAGACCCTGGCGCACATGTATCTGGAGTGGGCCAGGTTGCAGCCACTATTCTGGCTCCTCTTAGATATCCTGTTATGTTTTTGGCTGCACTTTTCCCCTCACCTCCTTATCTATGCACTCCCTATCCGTGGCCCCACCAAGTCGCACGACCTCCTTGTTAACCTCCTCCTAGCACTGGCCAAAATGGCCATCTACAAGACCAGAGAGAGGAGGTTGGCTGACAGGGTTTCCTGTGACTGCGGGGCCTATTTCTGATCTGTCTGCTCATGCATCCTGGCGGAGTTCCTCTGGGTGGTTTCCGTTGGCTCCCTTGTCACCTTCGAGGAGCAGTGGGCGCTGTCCGGGGTTCTCTGCTCGGTGTCCCCATCAGGTTCCCTTTGTCTAGCCCTGTGACCTCACTCCCATCCCTGTTATATCTTTAATTGTCCCCCATAATTAATTGAGATCCCGGACTTTGTGGATCCTCCCCTTAGGCTCGGGGAGGCCCTTTAGCAGTGGGGGACTAGCAGTAGGAACACTACCAGTTCACCGTCCTCCTGTTTGGCCTCTCAAAGGCACCCAGAGTCTTCACAAAGTGTATGTCTGTGGTGGCAGCCTACCTCAAGCGTCGGGGGGGGCGGTTCTGATCTTCCCCTATCTCAACGACTCGCTGGTCAAAGGCAGCTCCAGGTCACAGGTACAGAACCACGTACAACTCCTCCTGTCCACATGCACCACACTGAGGCCGCTGGTAAACAACACCAAATCCATGTTGGTACTGGTACAACAAATAGAGTTCATTCTCGAAGCGACATCGGCCAGAGCTTTCCTCCCACCGGACCTGTTCAAAACCTTGAGGAATCTTATCAGGACGATCATGAGGTTTCCCGTGACAACTGCCAGGGTGTGCCTCCAACTCCTGGGTCACATGGCAGTATGCACATATGTGGTATGCCATTCCAGACTCAGGATGCACCCCCTTCAGCTCTGGCTGACCTCGACATTCTCCCAGTCCAGAGACAGGTTGGACAAAGTCCTCACCATGCCCGAAGGAGGGAGCCTTTGGTGGACCACCCCGGAGAACATGCTCCGAGGAGTCCCATTCAGGAGCTGCTCCCCAACGATAGAGTTGGTGTCCAATGCATTGGACTTGGGGTGGGGAGCCCATGTGGGAGACCTCCAGACCAAGGCCTGTGGTCCGTGCAGGAACTAGTCCTGCACATAAACATCAAAGAACTCCGAGCAGTCCGTCTGGCCTGCGTGGCCTTTCACTCATGCCTTACAGGCAGGGTAGTCAGAGTTCTCACGGACTACACGGCTCTGCTCCAGGAGGGGCCTGGGTAAGGGCGCGATTTCCGACGCCTTCCTTATGTCCTGGTCGGGTCAGCTGCTATATGCCTTTCCTCCAATTCCGCTGATCAGCAAGGTCCTGGAAAAAATCAAGAAGGACAAGGCTCGCGTCCTGATCATTGCCCCAGCATGGCCCAGGCAACACTTGTACAGGACTCTTCCGAACCTGTCCATTGCCCCCCCGTGGCTACTACCAACCCGCCCAGACCTCCTCTCTCAGGACCAAGGTTGCCTCCTCTACTCCAACCTTGCAGCCCTCCACCTCACGGGGTGGTTGCTCAATGGTTAGGCCAAGAGGAAAGAACCTGTTCAGGGGGTGTCCAGCGAGTCCTCCTGGAAAGCAGGAGGCCCTCCACAAGTCAGGCTTACCTGGCAAAATGGTCAAGGTTCTCTCGATGGGCCGCTGATCTCGGCATCTCGCCAGTGGCTGCCCCACTCCAGCTTATACTGGATTACCTCCTTCATCTCAGAGCCCAAGGCCTAGCGCCCTCATCCGTCAAAGTGCATCTGGCAGCCATATCGGCCTTCCACCCGCCTGTGCAGGGCAACACAGTATTTTCTCACGCCATGACCGATCGATTCCTTAAGGGCTTGGATCGCCTCTTTCCTTATGTTAGGCCCCCTGTTCCACAGTGTAGCCCTAAGGATTAATCTGCTTGCTTGCATAAATATATCTTTTCTTATAGATTTATATTAAAAATAAGTTTGGCTGTAATGCAAGAGACCTACAGGCCAAAACCCTGTATGTTAAGCTAAGGCAAAGTTAGCACATTTTGGGACTCTTACCCAGAAAAGTAAAAATAGATAACACACCCACGCAGATGTCTAGAGACCTTTTGCCTAAACCAATAAAAAATGGAGAATGGCATAGGGGATTTTTCAAGGTTGTACCCACAAATGTAACAAGTACACCACAAGTGTGTACATACCTGTCATCCATACGCACATACTAGCCTATGGGGTAAGTGTACCCTAACATTTCTGTGGGGGAAGGATGAAATTTGGGCATAAGAGGAAGGATTTCCGACCAATGACCTATAAAAAGGCGATGCATCTCGCCATTTGGGAGGCAGATCTACCCACCTATCTACTCCTGTCTACTCTTCATTGCCTCCACCTTCAACAACGTATCGATGCTACCCATCTTCGATGGCTATTAACTATTAATAAGCCATACTTTATTTCTTTTAAAACTTTAAGTTTTAAGGGAACTAGGTTAAGCTGTATTTTAGTTTAAGGCTTATTGAGTTAAGTTAAAGAGTAAACAGCTTTAACAACTCTGCAGTAGTTTCCTCTGCCAGAGATGTGAAAATGGAACCGCCAAAGGCGTTGTCCCTTATCTTCCAACACCAGGTTATTAAAACAAAGTGTGAGTATTAACCAAAGTTTGCAGCGCATAATATTGTATTATCATATGTATCTCTTAAATAACAGTAATACAATTGTAACTCTGTAATTCTAACTGTTTTACCATTTGCTTACTATTTCATTGATTTTAATCAAAGGTTTTTATGACTATATCTGTCTCAGTGTAAGCTTCCTGTCATACCCCCGAAGGTCCTTTTATAAACTGTGAAGCCTGATTCAGGACGAACTTTATCTTCTGATCAAACAAATTGGCGAGCCTAAACCCATACTAATTAATATCCATAATTGTTATTAATATTAATTAATTAATGAATTACTTAAAATTAAATTAAGTGGATAAATTAAATCAACATTACTAACACACCCCAAATCAGGCTACAACAGTGGGAACTGAACTTGGTTCTGGCCAGGCTGACAGAGCCTCCATTTGAGCCACTTGCCACATGCTCCTGGTCCCACCTTTTGTGGAAAGTAGCCTTTCTTGTTGTAATCACTTCTGCTAGGAGGGTCTCAGAACTCTGGGCCCTGACCTCCAAACCCCATATATGGTATTTCATAAAGATAAGGTCCAGCTCCGCCCACACCCTTCGTTCCTCCCCAAGGTGGTCTCTGCCTATCATATGAGCCAGGACATTTTCCTTCCAGTGCTCTGTCCCAAGCCTCACGTGTCTAGTGAAGAATGCCATCTTCACATGCTGGATGTGAGATGGGCCCTGGCTTTTTACCTGGAATGAACAAAACCATTCAGGAAGTCTTCACAGCCGTTTATTGCCACGGCTGAACGAATGAAGGGTCGGCCGATCTCCACTCAGCAGCTCTGCAGCTGGATCACTTCATATATCCGTACTTGTTACGATCTGGTGGGCGTTCCCCCGCCACTGATTGTAAGAGTGCACTCGACAAAGGCGCAAGCCTTGTCGGCTGCCTTTCTGGCTCACGTCCCTATTCAGAACGTTTGTAGGGCTGCTACATGGCCATCGGTCCACACGTTCACCTCACCTTATGCGATCGCCTCCCAGACCAGGGAGGACGCCGGGTTTGGCTGGGCAGTGCTCCGTCCTGAGTGTCTGTGAACTCCTACCCACCTCCAAAAGGTATAGCTTGGGAATCACCTATTGGGGAATGCACGTGAGCAATCACTCGAAGAAGAAAGGACAGTTACCTTTTCCGTAACTGGTGTTCTTCGAGATGTGTTGCTCATGTCCATTCCACATCCCGCCCTCCTTCCCCACTGTCGGAGTTGTCTGGCAAGAAGGAACTGAGGGTGGGGGGAGTGCGCAGCGCCCCTTATACCATGCTGTGGTGGTGCCAGTCCAGGGGTCGCTAGGGGCGCTCCCCTACTGTGGAATGGACATGAGCAACACAACTCGAAGAACACCGTTATGGAAAAGGTAACTGTCTTTTATTATTTGAGATTCGTCCATAATTAAGGAGAGACTATACACCCCTCTGGAACAAGTAGTTCAATTTTTTTATATTATCCATCAGAGAGCAGCAACTATCAATCCACAACAGGGATATTTGGCACCCTCTGCTGGTCTCTTCTTCCATGTAATATCCCGTTGACAGTTTTTCTGCCTCTCTCCAAGGGTAAAATTCACCTTTGTGCAGAGGACTAGTTTGAGCTCCGTGTGCTCTCTGCACAAGGTAGGTGAATTTCACTCAGAAGATTTCAGTAAGCAGTATCTGATTAGGGGTGTGGAAGATGCAAATGGCTGAGGAAAAAAGCAAATGACATGCTGAACTCTGCACTGCTTGTGAGGGGACAGGAGCTAACTGTGTAGGTGGATCAGACAGATCTAATGTCTCTTGGCCTATTGTCAGGCACTAAATCACTGAAGAGTCTTGGTCTTAGTTCCTGACAAGGTAAGCCTTCCTAAATTGTGGCATAATAAATCATGTCTGTCTACCGTAGTGCCTGAACTCACTGTAGGGCTCCTCAAAGCTTTTTTTAAGGGACAACTTCATTTAGCAGCCTTAATGACCTATCACATGTGTCTAGATTTGTGGAAGAGGTTCTGAGAAGTAGAAAATTAGCCTCTGTGAATTAGTGAAGATAAGGCAAACCTGGGAAATGACTTTCCTCTATGACTAATGCCCTCAAGCTGTAGTCAGTCAGCTGGATTTGGGGATAAAAGGCCCAGAACTCACAAAGCTACTAGAGAATAAAATGTATTCAAAGGATTAGGAATAGTTCTGGAAGAAAACTGGGAACTTTATGTGGTACAGGAATACACAGCTAAAGAATCCAGTCTCTCTGGGAAAACTCATTTTCTATAACTGGCCTCCCTTTTTGCACACACATTTATGGGTCTTTTTGGAAATCTAAGAAACTTATTTGCAGATGTGCTGACGTGTATTTCAGTCCATATGTATTGAAAGAAAATGTTTAGGAATTCTTTTAGGACCAACTGATTAACATTAGGCACCCATATTTGAAAATATGATTGTATGTGACTTGCCTAGCACCTCTTTGGAGAAGGTAAGTCTTCTCCATCCCTATGACCCAATGCTTAGGCAAAGTTTCTTTCATTTTTCTCTCCTTTTCTCCAAAGTCAGTGTTCATTTTCCTCTGAGTATATCAGACAGCAGCTTCCCCAAATAATAGTCAGGTTCTCAATTTAGTTTGGCTTAAACCAAAGTGGTTTTTATTGGCAATTTTACAAATAGAGAGAGAGCACGATTAAATAAAAGATAAACACCTAAATGCCTAGGCAAGTACTGCAGAAAGCCTCACTAGACTGGCATTAAATTTAATGTTACAAAATATTGCAAAATCACCATGATTTATAGCATGGTGGGGATTTGTTTAGTCTTTTACCCCAGTCAGAGAACACAGCACTTTGAGAGTCTGCTAAGAGGACGCGACAAAGAGTCCTGTGGCACCTTATAGACTAACAGACATATTGGAGCATAAGCTTTCGTGGGTGAATACCCACTTCGTCAGATGCATCTGACAAAGTGGGTATTCACCCACAAAAGCTTATGCTCCAATACGTCTGTTAGTCTATAAGGTGCCACAGGACTCTTTGTCGCTTTTTACAGATACAGACTAACACGGCTACCCCTCTGATACTTGCTAAGAGGAAGACACTCTAGAGCATGGGTTCTCAAACCTCATTGCACGGCGACCCCCTTCTGCCCTAGGTGAGGGTGGAGCTTGGCAGGAGCGCCACCAGCTTTTTTGCCGCCCTAGGCAGCAGAACGTCCCGCCCCCGAAATTCCACCCCCGACAGAGGCGGCGGAAGGTCCAGCCCCCAAATTACCGATGACGACCGGGACGCCGGCGCCCCCCAAATGTTAGCGCCCTAGGCGACCGCCTAGGTGCACCAACCCTGGAGCTTGGTCTTCAGCTTCAACCCTGGGTCCCAGCAAGTCTAAGGCTGGCCCTGGTGCCCCCATTAAAATGGGGTCATGACCCACTTTGGGGTCCCGACCTACAGGTTGAGAACCGCTGCTCTAGAGAGAATGTCTGTGGTAGCTTCTGCCATTCAGTTATAGCAACCTCCTCCTTTGACCCAAGATGGTTACTTTCCTTGGTGTGATATCTGCTCTTCAATATGGAGTCAAAACAATATCAGCTTATGCAAAAAAATCGCCCTTTCTTTCAGGGAAATTAGAGTAGATTTTGTCCAGAAGTATTAATTTTCCCCAAGTCATTTATATACAACCATTATTCATTCTATTGAAAGACTGTCTCAAGTAGTAGTTAATCACTATGCAAATGAAAGTAAACTATTTCTATGCAGCCTCACTAAATTATTTATACAGGCTCTACAAGTGTGCTAGGTACCTTAGAAAATATAAATGACATTGTGCCTGCCCAGAAGCGCTTACAACCTAATTTTGGACATGACACATCAGTGAGTAAGGAGGATCAGGGAAGACAGGACAAGGGTTATGGTACTTAGCTCATGCATTCACTCACATATGTTATGTGCACATCAGTATGTTTCCAGTCATTTTAAAGTATATATATTTTTTCCTTCCCTCACAAGCTACATTTTGTTGTTTCATTTTGTTGGCAGGTGTATACATCCAAGGTGATCAGAGTGAGGGAAATGGGTGGATATCTGAGAGTGGGAGAGGTTGAAAGGAGTTAAGAGGCGAAAAGGGACATGAAAGAGGGAAATAGAGGTGGGGCAAAATAGTAGGCTGGCGATAGGTATGGGAATTCCTCCCAAACACACTCCAACTGACAATTCTAAATCTGACATCCTACTTTTTAATGGACAAATAACACATTGCAGATTTTGCCACTGCATTTGTGCTCATGGGGAATGCATCTTAATCTAACCGAAGGTGAACGTTCATGCTGTACCTTTGTTCTTGTGATTAAGAAGAATTAGATCTGTCAGAGGATTCTGAGTGCCTTTGGGTGGTAAGACATATACAGTGAGATGGGCTTTGATGTTCATGTTGCCTTAACTGGTGGTTTCTTTGATTTTTAGTGATTGTGTTGATATGAAATTCACTTCAGCAACACTAACTCTAAATTAACCAAGTTTTTTGTGGGGGTAGAAAAGTACTTGTAACATGTGCTAATGTAATTCAATTATGAATGCATCCACCTTTTTCATATCTTACTTTCACTGTGAGTAAAAGTCTTTATTAGTCTCATATCTTCATATTCTTGATTAAATCCATTATTAAGAGCCATGGACGGTTTATCATAAATCCATTCGCTTGGCAAAGTACAGATGCCATCTGTATTTCTTGAGTTGTTCCTATGCTTTTTACAACACTGAATAATCTGTTAAAAAAACCCACATCATTAAGCAATAAATAACACATTGTCATCAGATATGCCATTGCCTTAGAGACCATCAGCCTGACTAAACAAGAGTGGCTCCCCAAGAGTTGTGTTTGGATTTTGCGCTACTTGCAATGTGCCTGAGAACATTGCAAGTGTAATGAAAGATACTCAGTTCCTTTATGGAATGGGTAATTTTAACCTTTAAAAACTGGCAGAATATTAAGATTATCATGATGACTTTAGAGTGATATACTGGCTACCATACAGTGGCTAATTTTTATATAATTTCCTGACACCACAGGGGGAGTGAGTGGATGGAATTTGGGGACTTTTGGGGGTACTTTTTATCTAAAAAACTTGTGCAGAAAGAAAAGCAGGACATATTACTAAAAACTGCTACTGCCTTAAAATTTTGCAATGAAATACATTACATTAACACAACAATATACTACCAATCCTAAATGCAAAGCATTTCCAGGCAACAGGAAATGTGTTTGCTTATATTGTACCTTCTGCACAACTAAGAAGTGACTGAATTAATATTTTGGATTGTGTTTGTGATCTTATTAAATACTTTTCTCCCCCCAATTACTATTTTAAAACGTATTTCTGTACTATCATTTAAAAAAAGGTAAGGGTTTTGGGTTTTTTTAGGGACTTTAAAAAACTGTATTTGGAAGGGGGCAGGGGCATTGATTTAGGGCTTATGAAAGATGCTGGATTGACCACCACAGGCTTTTATGCACAGAAAGATGCAAAGGCATCATGTAGGTTTTCCCACACCATCCCACCAATATGCCTCAGCCTTGATCCGGAGTGATTCATGTCTCCATGAAAATTCATTTCTAGGCATCTGCTGGGACTGCTAGTAAAGGTTGCCAATTTAACAGTGAATTTTATGCTGTGGAAAAAGGTTGACTCAGATCACCAGCCCCAGGAGTGCACCTAGCCATTCCATTGGCCAGGGCAGAAAACTTTTACGGAGCCCCTTCCCTGCCCTGTCTCCTGAGCCAAAAACCCACAACAAAAAACCCCAACCACATGCCATCTACAGCCGGCCAATCAGCACAGGAAAAAAGCCAGAGTGGTAAGTTTGGAGCAACAACAATAAAAGCTGAGTGGCAGAGTGATATGATGCGCCCTGGAAGTTGGTGCCCTGGGTGACTGACTTGCTCGCTCACCTGTAGAACCAGCCCTGACCAACTCATTCCATAGAAGCCATCCAAATGACTTGGTTATTACTGACCAGGGCTAGGGCTAGATTTGCAACAGTGACAGGAAGGAAAAAAGCACCTGATTCCATTACCAACTTTGAGTCATCCAGTTCCCTAAATTAATCCTTGTTAATAGTCTGTGTTCTTATTCTGACACTATACACATACATTTCCATGGCATGAAACAGGACAGCTACCGTTCAGGTAAAGAATGACTTTTAAAACTTGTAAATACCTTCTCCATCTGATTATTTTCTTCTCTCCTTACACTCATATTATGATTTGCTCAAGCCAGTGATGCCACCACTGAATTTAGGAGTGTTTATGCTGACTCCTTTTACAAAATCCAATGTGAAGCTGCTTTTGATGGGTTGTGCCTGTTCATCAAAGCATTCCCTGGCCTGGTATTACAGAGCACACACCTCTCTTCTGCTACAGATGTTAGCTAAGTGACATTTTTAATTTTTTTTTGTTACATTCTGTTATTGTAGTAACAGCAACCAATAAAAAGCTTTTTAAAAAACTAGTCTGATTAGGTGGTGGATTAGATAAAATCAATGGCTTTTTACACCAAAGTTGTGTTTTCTCTCTTGACTTCCACTGTTTCTGATCCATATGGGTAACTAAAGTCCCTTCTCATCTGGCTGAGCAATGGTAGTAGCAGAAAGGTTTTGTTGCCACAGTGCCAGGTCAGGGACCTCTCTTGGATTCTCTTCAAACAGCACAAACTGAACAGGTGAAAGATAGGGCTGTTGTGAATAAAAGTGCCCCCCCCCCCCCACACACATTTAAATTGGGACCTGCCTATTTGAGAAACTTCTTTTTCTTCATGTAACACTCTTACAATTGAGGTGAGGCAATAGGTGCTTGACCTGGAGCTCCCTCAATATAAAAGAGAGGGAGCGGCTGGCAGGCTGTTGTCTATAACAGCCTTTATGGTTCTGAACTTGTTGCCTCTTTGTCCAGAATAGCTTGAATTTGTTGACCTTCAAAATTGTTACACTGCACGAGCCTTCGTTTCACAAGGGTGTTTGGGACAAGGCAGTTGTTTGGGAAGTGTGAGGTACTCTTTTGAGTTTTTGCTGTAAAGTTTAGTCCTTGAGCATCTACTAGTATACTCTTAACTGGCCTTGAAAAGAAAGATGCTGTGCAGTCAAGAAATGTCTGGGCCCTTTCAGGGCGGGCATAGTTCCAATACATCCCTGCTCCATATTCTGCACCTTTAAGGACCAGCATTCTGTTAATTGTATTGTTTAGAGTGGTCCTGTGACTGCAGACAGAGTGAGCTGGGAAGAGAGAAAAAAGATTAAAATGAATAGTTTCATGTCTCACTGGGTGGAGCTCTCCAAGGACCAAAGGGCAGGATCAAGACCACCCAGCAGTAGCTGCTTCCTTGCTGATAGGGAGCAGGGCAAGCCAGCACTTTGTAGCTAGGAAAGATGGATAAGCAAGCTGGAGAATGCTGAACACTTGGTGTGAGTAAGAGATTATGTTAGGCAAAGCTAAATTTTGCTAGAATTAAGTTTTAGACACTAGAATGTGTTAGTTTTGTTTGCAACCCTTTCATATCTTTTTCACTCTTGCTTGAAATCACTTAAATCTATGTTCTTTGTTAATAAACTTATTCTAACTTTTGCCATCTTAGTGCTGTGTATAAAGTTGAAGCGTATCACCCCAGCCAAGCTAACAAGCTCTTTGTGTGTCCTGGCTCTTTGGGAGCAGTGAACTTGGTGTTACCTCAGTCAGAGAGACTGGACACTGCAGAGAAGAGGGTTTTGTGGAGACTGAGGACCAGAATGGCTGTTGGGGTCACCCTGCAAGGAGTAACTGGGTTGGTGGAAGCTCAGGGTGAGACTTTTATGCTGTAGTGATGCTACTGGCATCAGGGCTCTGAGTCAAAGCTGCACAGCCTAAAGGCATCAAAGGTAACAGGGCAGGTGGTGACAGCACCCTGTTTCTTTTAAAGACATGCCCTGGTCTCTCCTCCAGATCACACATGAAATGGGCAAGGAATCTGGGTTCTACTTGTAGCCCTTCACCTGCTGGAAATTAAGGAGTGCCTTTATACAGGTTTGCCACATACTCACCCATCCCTTTTCATCAGAAATACCCCAGGAGCATATTTAGTTTTGTAATACTTATTTTTGAATGGTTACTTACGGAGAAAGCTATGATAATAATGGAGGAACAGATGCTGTATCCAAGAAGAAAGAACCACACCCACCATGTTTTATCATGCCTGATATTGCCATTGCATTTGGACTCTGAAATAAAGAAAGGAATATTTAAGTATGTAAAAACCAAAAAGGTGTTTGTTCGCTTTTCAGATGAGCTTTTTATGTGATGGATTAGATGGGGCTTGGTCATGGTTGGCTTCCTATTCATATTTATCACATTTTTTTCACTAATTTTTCAGGCTAAGGGTTTGAGCCTCTTCTGGAGAGAGTTATGAACAGTTCCACTTGAAAAGTGTAAGATTTCTGAACATAATGATAACCTGATTATAAAATGGATGGAATCCTAAATTTCCAGTGAATTCATATATTCCAAGGCCAGAAGGGAACATTGTGATCATCTAGTCTGACCTCCTGTATAACACGGACTGGGGTGGCCAAACTTACTGACCCTCCGAGCTGCATATGACAATTTTCAGACGTTCAATAGCCGGGGAGTGCCTGCTGAGGCTCTGGGCTCAGGAGCTTCAGCCCCATGGGAGACACCTGCCAGGGCTCAGGGCTTTAGCCCTGCAGGGAGTGGAGGGTCTCAGGGCTTAGCCTCACAGGAGGTGCCTGTCTGGGCTCAGGGCTTCAATCCTGCTCCTGCTGAAGCCCAAAACCCCAGGACTGAAGTCCTGAGATCCCCCTCCCTGTAGAACAGAAACTCCTAGTCCCACCACCCCACAGCAAGGCAGAAGCCCCAAGCTCCACCCTCCCACCTCAGTCTGATAGCAGAGAATGTGGAGGGGGCATGGGAGGCTCTGTGAGACACACTTAAACTGTAAAAGAGGCACATGCGGCTTGTGAGCCACGGTTTGGCCACCCACAGAACATGAACTTCCCCAAAATAATTCCTAAGGCATAGTTTTTTATAAAATATCCAATCTTGGTTTAAAAATGGTCAGTGATGGAGAATCCATCCAATTAATGGTAAGATCTCTGAAAACCTCTTTGCAATGTGACAACAAACTGCTACCATAAAGAAAACAACCCACTTTCATGGCAACAGCTACTTCATTTAATTTCAGGCAATGTCTTTTCTAAAACAGAAATCATAGGGTAATGGTGCTCTACTATCCAAGAGAATTTATCTCAGCAGCCACTGAAAGCTGATGGAGCCTCAGTAAAATGCAATTGGACAGTCTCCTGAATATAGTGGGGACTCAAGTATTTGGCAGTTGTCCTGCATCAGTTAACCGACTGTCCAGTCAGATTTACTTAGAGAATGCAGATGGGCGAAGGATCCGTGTTGTTTAAGAGGCTGTTTCTCAATTGGTGGATTGTGGATCCTAGAAGGGTCATGAAAGTCAATTGGGCAAGTGTCACAAAACACTGAAAATTGTATTACAATCTAAAGCAAAGACACTTTTGCCCCGCTTAATCCTTTGGGGTTAACCTCTAGAAACACACACACAAACTGTACTGGATTATCATTTATATATGTTTACTATAAAAGTAAGAGTAAAAAATGTAATGTGCATGGGACAAGAGTCACTTGCAGGTTTGAACTAGAGTAAATGGTGGAGTCTCTGTAACTTGAAGTCTTTAAATCAGCGGAGGGGAAACCTGTGGCCCGTGGGCCCATCCGGGTAAGCTGATTGCGGGCCGTGAGACATTTTGCTGACATTGACCATCTGCATGCATAGCCCCCCACAGCTCCCAGTGGCCGCGGTTTGCCGTTTCCTCCAATGGGAGCTGCGGGAAGTGGCGGCCAGCACGTCCCTGCAGCCTGCCGCTTCCCGCAGCTCCCATTGGCCGAGAAACGGCAAATTGGCTGCAGATGGTCAATGTCAGCAAAATGTCTCGCAGCCCACAATCAGCTTACCCTGATGGGCCGCATGCGGCCTGCGGGCCGTAGGATGCCCACCACTGCTTTAAATCATGATTTGAGGGCTTCAGTAACTCAGCCAGAGGTTAGGGGTCGATTACAGGAGTGGGCAGGTGAGGTTCTGTGGCCTGCAACGTGCAGGTCAGACATGACTATCATGATCTACCCTTAAAATCTACTGGTGATTGCAGGAGGGTGGCAAAAATATATATATACAAATAGTCTGTTGTAAAATCTTGGAATGTATTGTTGTCATTGTTCCACACATGTACATACAACTCCAGCCAGTCTTCTTCCACCCCTACCCTGATTTTGAATCAGGTGGAATTAAAACAGCAATATTCTGGGACTGTGGGAGAGAAGGCAATACAACTGGAGGGTAATTTAGCTCATCTTTATATACACCCAAGTCTATTTCTGTAACTCATAAAAGTTTCTTACCATGTACTATCAGCTTGCTGCCACTTCCACATTTGTGCCTTACCGGTGGTGGAAAAATTAGCCTTACATCACAGAAATACATGCCAGCGTCATTCAGCTGAACGTTGTCCAGTCGTAAGATTGACATTTTTTTGGACTGTTCTGTTTTTATTTGTATCTGTGACTTTTGAACATCAGAGGTGCTTGCAGTTGGCTGGAGCGCCGGCTGATTACAGGTAGGGTCTTTCCTCCAGTACACCTCTGTATAATTTATGGTTTTATCTGGGTAGTCAAATTCACACAGTATCAAAACAGTTGAATTAAGAGACACATTGATGTCCTGGGGATATTGTACAACTGAAAGTTTTGCTCCACTGGTAACTGTAAGATGGAAATAAAGTGGGTGGGTATGAGTTGTTATACTCTTTACAGAGGCACACAAAGAAACCATTTTGGGACTATTTTAAAAACTGTGAGTGAGGGTAGAATCTTGGCCAGCTCAACAAATGTGTCTGATAGACTTCTACAGTTACAGAAAAGGTCCAGCCATGAGCATACTGGGTGAAATCCTAACCCTATTGAAATCAATGGGAGTTTTGCCTTTGGCTTCAATGGGGCCAGTATTTCACATACAACATTCACATAAAAAGTGTTCTAAAAGAATTCTTGGTTTCTTTGCAGCCATTCTGAAGGAAAAATGGGCCCTTTTCCAAAGGAATTTCTGTAAATAAGTCAGGCGAAGAAACAATCTGATTTAAATAATTTGACTATGGACAATTTACTCAAATTTGCTAAAAGAACATAAGGGGTTTCTATTGGAACTTAACTGCCCCCAAATGTAATCTATGTACAGCTGTGTAAAAATTAAAGCAGTGTAAAATATTTTTAAAAAATGTGTGTGTAAATATATTGTGTAAATATGTACGGTTTTAAGGACCTAAATCAACACTCCTGGTTTGTAAAACTCTGTTTTGTAGGTTTAAAATAAATTGGTTTTTGTTTTGTTTTGTTTTTAAATAATACCACTAAAATCCATTTAAATCTTTCATTCAAAGTTGCAAAACTGACAGACACTGTTTGCCAAACACAGGTAACTAGTGTTATTTGGCTTTGGTATTTAGCATTTAACCCTAAAGGTACCTTAATGCTTTATAACGTTCAATATCTTTTTAAAAAACAAAGTCGTGGCTGCAGCAGGGCAGTCAAAACCAGGAGAATGGGGAAAAAATCTGGATTTGTTTTTTTGATAACAAAATAGTAAATAAAAGCTGTAATAAAAAAATAAAATTTTAAAAAAAGACAGTGCCCCTCTGGAGCAACAGCAGGGGTAAGATGCACAAAGAAGCAATGTTAGAAACACAGTGCCTTAAGGTAATTTGTATAATCAGACTGTCACTTTAATAAGGGTACATGAAAACTATGTGAGCCCCAAAAGCCCAGTTACACCTTATGTAAAAATTAATATGGTTAATATGATGTTATAAAAGTTAAACTATAAAAAAACATGCATTTTTCCCAGGACATGTGCAGTGTATATTGTAAAAGGGGTAAAAAAAAAATGCAAACAAAACATAATACTTAATTAAAATCCTATTAGGGCTCCAAAAGGAACTACAATAGGTTGGGTTTTCCTTTTCAGATCGCTGTGTGTTTTGGAAGCAGGAATTAAAGGTAAAAAGTTATCAGAACTCTGGTGAAAATTGATTTTGTCCCTTTTAAGACAGTCTCTAAGCTGCTAATGGCTTTGGATCCAAAAGCAAGCCAGAAAGCATCTGTGTTAATGCAAATTACCTAATAAAAAACAAACAAACAAAAAAAACCCCCTGCCCATAAAAAGGCATCTGCTTATATGCATGACACTCCTACCTTTTAATTCACCAAAACCCCCAAAATATAATACATGGTATAACAAAATACCTTTAATAAATTTGATGCTAATGTTATTGTTAATATTAAACATTGGAATAAATGTAATGTTAATAAGTACCCCTGTAACAATGTAAAGTGTATAATTTTCTAAAAAAACCTCTAAGGTCATATGGTAATAATGCTTCTCAGCTATTACCTATAAATAAACTTAAAGCTTAGCACAGCAAAAAAACATTACAAACCTGGTCTGCTGTATAAAAAAAAAACCTGAGGTACACCACCTCATAAATGTAATAACTAAACAGTGAAATAATTTCCCCTAAACCCTTAAAAGGTAAAGCCATTAAAACCTGGCCTGCCTATAGAACAAAAACACAGGAAAGTATGGGGGTAATTCCTCAGTTTTGCGTGAAATCAGCAAGAATATTTGTAAAAGAAAGAATATTTTAAGCAATAATCTGCCACCCCGAAAGGGGTAGAAAAATATTATTTTTGTCTTTCAAAACTTCAAGAAAAGCTGGTATCAGCTAAAAAGCAACCCAGAATACCATGAATCTACTGTCGCAACAAAAATTGTGTTTTGTGTTTTATGTTTTGTCTTGTGTTGTTTGTCTTGTTGCTAGCATTGTTGTGTATTGTGTTACAAAAAAAAAACACTACTGCATTAGGCAAAAAAAATTTAATAAGCATTTTAAGTATATTTACAAAAACCAATGTTGCAAAAGGGTGAAGGTCAAAAAATGCCAGTCTGTTAACAGGAAAACATCCTCATATAGCAAACACCATATTAGGAAAAATTGGTTTTGGAGCAAGAATTATAAATACTATAGACCTGAAGGTAATTAAAATAAGTTAAGTTCCTTATCACAACTGCAAAATAGTCTAATTCACAAGCAGGCAAATACTACTGTGGACTTGGTATAAATAGGTCTGGGAAACGTAAAAGCAACATAAAATATGTGGCGGTGGCTAAACACCACCTCCTGGCTACTGTATAAACAAAATTTAAAAATAAAGCTGGCCATAAAATGTACTGAAATGCAAATTCTTAGTTTAGCATCACTTAAACACAAAATCTTTTGGGTAATACCTGGGAATGTTAGGGTATTAACGCAGTTTTTAAAACAACAAAAAAGGTCCTTGTTCAATACATACAAATATAAATGAATGCAATGTTTCCAGCATGGTTAAGCCTGATTTGTCATTAGGTAAAATTATTGCTCACCAACAGTCTGTAAAAACAAAAATATGAAAAATGAGCCCGCTCCCAAAATTGACCATGGGATCCNTCGTAAAAGGATAGATATATATATATATATATATATATATATATATATATATATATATATATATATATATATATATATATTGGACACCCGAGGGTGTACAAAATGGAGCCCTCAGAAATGAGTATGCTTGTCCCTACCTGTCACCACAAAACCAAGTAGCAAAAATACCTCATTGGGAACATGTGTGTAACAAACTAAAAAATGTGACATGTTTTGTACAACAGACAATGTGTATGTGTTACATCCTGGGAAACAGTATTTTGGAAAAATGCAAGTATCAGCCAACCCCCAGTGAATGAATGTAAATGTAATGCCAGTGTATTATATACTAGCAATCACACATACTATTTACCAAAAATAGAAGAAGCACTGAGCACTATAAACACAACCCCGGTTAATTTTTCTGTTACCCTTGGCCTGGATTGGCACGATCTAACTAATCACTTATTATCAGAAACAAAGGTGACTCAGTTTTTACAACAAACACAAAAGAATATAGGGAAGCGTTTCATTCAAATATTACATGCAAACAGAGACATGCTAAAAATCTAAAAAAAACCTGACAGCCTATCACTGGTACGACATTTTTACAGGCTGGTCCCCTACTTCTAAGGGCATATTGTCTGTTATATTTCACCCATTACTAGTTGTGTTAATATTATCCTGTGTTTCCTTGCTAGAAATATGTTGTATGTTCTGTTGAACAACAAAAAATGTTTGTTAAATTACAACCACAAGCTCAAATGGCCTCTCAGTATATTGCTATAAAATAGTTGTATAAAATATGACCCACTCAAGAATTGTTCTTGAAAGGTCAAAAGGGGGATATGTAGTAATAGGATTTCATGTTTATATTTTGTATAATTCTGTATCTGAGCTAATTTCAAGGCAGTAACAGACCTTTTAGGGTCACCACTTTGTTGTAGGTTTAATATTTTCAAATAAGTAAAAGAATGCAACAATTGTTTTCTCTTGCATTGCAATTTGATGTTCCTGTTCAAATGTTCTGTGTAAATCAATTCTGTTTTGTGTATAAATAAAAAATGTGTATTAAAAAATAAATATAAAGGCCATCATCACCGAACCAAATGTTCTAGAAAGGAACCAAAGACAGATGCAAGGGCGCCAGAAGGTTGCAACAGGCCCCTATTAAAATGTCAAAGAAGGGCAAATTAACAACTCTAAAAGTAAAACAGGCACCTATCAATAAAAACAATAAAAACAAAATAGCTGTAATCAAAACCAGCATAAAATAACTCCCTACAAAAAAAAAAAAGAATTAAAAATAAATAAAAAAACAAGCAGTCGTCAAACAACAATTAATGACAGCATGACGATACAAAACTCATTGGTCCCAATAACAAAAATCACTATATGAACAGGGTGACTTGCCATAAAACTTTGAGTTTGTCCTGCCAAAACGTCCCTGGAGCATCTTGTCGCGACTGACAGAACCCGGCTCCTAGCTACCCATGATCAACCTAGCTGGCCACTAGGTTGATCTGGACTCTGAACTGGTAACTATAACACCGACTGGTGGGACTGTGTGTGTGTGTGTGTGATTAAATGCATATGCTAACTGTTGTATCTTCAATAAACGCGATGTATTGCCTTTTCCCCTGAAAAAGATCCTGTGTGCTTTTTATAAGCATAACGTTTGAATATGGCAGTTTTATTTGAAGAATTTGTTACCTGAATACACCCATTTATATTAAGAAACATATATCTGTGAAAGTGATAACATCTGCTGCACTGTACTTGAGAGAGACTTGGTTCTCTTTAGTGAAGTCTAATGTAGTAAAATTTGCTTTAAACATTTAAAATGGAAAATAAAAATCTAGAAGAATAGATATGTGTGGCCTCTCCCCATTTATCCCCCTTGTTGAAAGAATGCATAGATTATCTTCTGAAGTGAATACATACAATTGATAATGATATTCCAAAATCATCATTAACGCATTTCAGGTTAGTTCACTTAGTGAAGTGAAAATAGATGGTTCTTGTTTGGAAATCTTGTACAACATTTTGAACATGCACTAACAATCTAACAAGATAAATATAACAGCTGTTTGAAGGCTTTATTAAATTTGGATCAGTCATCTAATTAGTTATTATGGATGCTCTATCAAATTGGTTATAGTAATATAAATTAAAATAAACACTGATATAGTAGAATATTAGCTAAAATATAAAATTAGGCACAGTACACAAATAAAAACTCATTTTAATGTGTTTTATCAAATGAATTCTGAGTTTTTTAATCTGTGCCTTTTTAAGGTTTTGTTTAATTTATTCTGTTTTCCTCCATAAAACAGCAATTGTTTGATAGCTATAACACTAAATAAAAATATTTATTTAAAAGTCAAGAATTGACAGTTTCATGTTCTTTTTATTACCTGCTTTAAGAGTTAACACTTCCTGCAATAATCAATTTGCAGCATGAAGACCCCAGAAAAAAAACTTACCTGTGAGTTGAATAAAATAAGAAATCATAACCAATATGACAAGTGGCTTCATTTTCTTCGGATTCCTAATATGGATGACTTAAAACCTCATTTGAAACACTTGGTGCTACAGTCATCAGCAATTTGTGAAGTAGTAAATAAAAGATCTCCTAAACATGTTTTTAACTCTGTTTCCGGGAGGGTGGTTTTGTGGTTTACTCATGCTAACCATTTTCCTTCCTTTGATGATGTTACTGTATTTTCTCATGAATGCAGCAGATTATCTGTTCATTGTACAGCTCTGAATCATATTCCATTAGAGCTGGGGTTCTTTCCCCTCAACATTTTTCTTTGATAATTCAACAGGGATATGAAAAGTTTTATTCCTGATTCACCTGGGTACTGCAGTATGCCATCCCCGTTTGCCCACCCCTCCCTAGTCCAGTAACTATGTTCTAGATGAAGGCAGAATCCTTAAGGAGAGGGTGCAGATTTCCGTGGACAATACACATGAGGCTCTGGAGGCTCCTTATCCAAAAAGAAAATAAATTGAGAGCAGCACTAAAAGCCACCACCAAGTAGGACTAACCCTGCAATGCAGTGCAGGACAACTTAATTTAACCGCTGGTCTCAGTCTGACTGGGCCAGTTAGGGTGACCAGATGTCCCGATTTTATAGGGACAGTCCCGATTTTGGGGTCTTTTTCTTATATAGGCTCCTATTACCCCCCACCCCCTGTCCCGATTTTTCACATTTGCTGTCTGGTCACCCTAGGGCCAGTGGACAGCAAGATTATTGTGGTATCAACGCTGTCAACCCCTGATGACAGAAGTGCTTTGTTCTGTTCAATATTAGTCCAACTAAACAATTAAACAGTGGTGTTGAAATGCTTCAAAGGGACTTCATTTGTCCTTTGGTGGAAAGATAATGCCTAGGAAACGACCCGTCATGAGCACTGGTCTCAGCTAATGCAGTTTCTCCTTTAGTTGAAGGGTATGTCCAGAACACATGTTTGTGGAGCATCTAGATTAGCATTTACAAGCCAGATGGCTAACTTCAGTTAACTGGCAAAAATTAAGTTAAAACAGGGGCAAATACTCTAGTCTAGACATACCTGAAGTAGCCCTTACCACTTGAACTAAGGTTTCAGAGGGGTAGCCGTGTTAGTCTGTATCAGCAAAAAAAATGAGGAGTCCTTGTGGCACCTTAGAGCAGGGGTAGGCAATCTATGGCACGCGTGCCAAAGCAGCACGAAAGCTGATTTTCAGTGGCACTCACACTGCCCGGGTCCTGGGGGGCTCTGCATTTTAATTTAATTTTAAAAGAAGCTTCTTAAATATTTTAAAAACCTTATTTACTTTAGATACAACAATAGTTTAGTTATATATTATAGACCTATAGAAAGAGACCTTCTAAAAACATTAAAATGTATTACTGGCACGCGAAACCTTAAATTAGAGTGAATAAATGAAGACTCAGCTCACCACTTCTGAAAGGTTGCTAACCCCTGCCTTAGAGACTAACAACCTTATCTGGGCATAAGCTTTCGTGGGCTATAACCCACTTCATCAAATGCATGGAGTGAAAAATACAGTAAGCAGGTATAAATACAAAGCACATGAAAAGGTGGGAGTTGCCTTACCAAGTGGGGGGGTCAGTGCTAACAAGGCCAATTCAATCATGGTGGATGTGGCCCATTCCCAACAGTTGACAAGAAGGGGTGAGTATCAACAGAGTAGTGACTCAGCCACTCCCAGGCCTAATTTGATGGTGTCAAGTTTCCAAATTAATTCCAGTTCTGCAGTTTCTCGGTGAAGTCTGTTTTTGAAGAATGGCCACTTTAAAGTCTGTTATTGAGTGTCCAGGGAGATTGAAGTGCTCTCCTACTGGTTTTTGAATGTTACAATTCTTGATGTCTGATTTGTGTCCATTTATTCTTTTGCGTAGAGACTGTCCGATTTGGCCAATATACGTGACAGAAGGGCATTGCTGGCACATGATGGCATATATCACATTGGTAGGTGTGCAAGTGAACGAGCCCCTGATGGTGTGGCTGATGTGGTTAGGTCGTATGATGGTGTCCCTTGAATAGATATGTGGACAGAGTTGGCAACGGGATTTGTTGCAGGGATTGGTTCCTGGGTTAGTGTTTCTGTTGTGTGGTATGTAGTTGCTGGTGAGTTCAGGTTGGGGGGCTGTCTGTAAGTGAGGACTGGCCTGTCTCTGACTTCCTGAGGAAACTACAATCCATTGGTGATCTTCCAGAAAACACCATCCTAGCCACTATGGATGTAGAAGCTCTCTACACCAACATTCCACACAAAGATGGACTACAAGCCATCAGGAATAGTATCCCCAATAATGTCATGGCAAACCTGGTGGCTGAGCTTTGTGACTTTGTCCTCACCCACAACTATTTCAGATTTGGGGATGATTTATACCTTCAAGTCAGTGACACTGCTATGGGTACCCACATGGCCTCAAAATATGCCAACCTTCTTGTCAACTGTTGGGAATGGGCCACATCCACCTACTTGAATTGGCCTCATTAGTACTGACCCCCCACTTGGTAAGGAAACTCCCATCTTTTCATGCGCTGTATATTTATACCTGCCTACTGTTTTTTTTCACTCCATGCATCTGATGAAGTGGGTTATAGCCCATGAAAGCTTATTCCCAAATAAATTTGTTAATCTCTAAGGTGCCACAAGGACTCCTCATTGTTTTCACTTGAACTAAGTAATAGTCCTGAGGTTGGAGACAAGGGAGCAAGAGAGAATCTCAGCCTTCCATTAGTGATACAGGGGGAGAGAGAGAGAGAGAGAAGAGAAAAAGATAAAAAAGTTGGTTCATTATGATAGTTAGGACACAGTTTCGCAGAGAAAACAGATTTGTTTTATTTTTTTAAGTATTAGAATACATTAACGATTAAACTGTTGCCAACCGTTCAGAGAGAAAAAAAGAAGAAGAAGAAGTGAAAAAACTTTTGTGAGCTTTGCTTTCTAGCTCTTAGATCCCCAGATAACACTCTATTTTGATCTATAACATTTCGAACAGCCATGATAAAAGTCCTTGGAGAGGCAGATTTGAATAAGAAACATCTGATTCAGAGAACACTGATTAAAGTCAAGAGTTAATAGTTTAATGCAGCTGGCTTGGGGATTCACACAGGCGCATAAGCAAGAATTTAGTATTATGGTGAAGAAAACTGGACCTTTCTGAAAAATTCTAACAAAGTGACAAAGTTATACTGCAGTTTGTCTGACTCCCTAATTAGCTGTAAAATACTCAGATTGGGGTCAATTTGAATTTTACCTATTTTAATCAACAGAGACTTAAAATAATTTTAAGCTTTCCTACCTAATGTAAATTCCCATTAGGAATCTTTGTGGAGAAATGTAGTGGGCCAGGCTGTAAGTAGTGAATTGACTTAAGATAGCTGAGAGACCACACTGGGAACTGAAAAGGTGCATACAAATATAGCTACCAAAATGTTAGGACATTTAGATGTTAGGAAAATCATATTTTAATAAGAAAAATAGTTCAAAAATGTATAAACTGTCTCCTTAGAACTGACAGAGAAAAATGAGCCCTCGGTGAAATTCAGAAAAAATTACAAAAGGGCTGTTTTTCACTGTTGATCAAATTCTGCCACAGTCACAAGGCCTCAGTTCAGCAAAGCACTTAAGTTCATGCATAACTTTAACCATGTGCATAAGTCCATTGCTTTTCAGCCAAACACTTCAAAAAAGACTTTAAGTCCCATTGAAGCCAATTGAATTCAACACATGCTTAAGTACTTTGCTAACTCAGGGGCCGAGTGAACCTTCTGGCCATAGAGGCATGAAGAAGGATCTGGAATAACGAGGAGCTTAAATATGATCAATTGCAAAAGAGCTAATTTCTGGCATATTATAGGACCCATTAAAACAGCATTGCATAAAGAGAACTTTAACTATGAAATAGAATTAGACAAAATCGTGACAGGGTGGTCTGCCTCATCAAGGGGAGGGAACCTTGGGCCAGCCAGCCTGGTTCTGACGTGCAGTCTCTTTCAGAACAGGTTTGAACTGAACTGAAAAATAAAATCAAATTGCTTTAACCAAATTGGAATTGTTGTTTTTGTTTTTGTTTTTTTCTCACTGAAACAAACAAGTCACTACTAAACTGTTTTGTAATTTGGGGAGGAGGGTCTATTTTTTTCCTGATTAACTGAATTTCTAAACAAAAATACCATTTCAAACCAAAAAGTTGAAACATTTAATCTCAACAGCAATTTTTCAGCCAAAAATCTATTCACCAAATTTGCAAATAGTTTTGATGCCGTGAAAAATGCTTTTTTCAGTGGATTTATTATTCACTGAAAATATTTCACCCAGCGCTAATGTCAAACTGTTTTATTTTGGGGTCTGCTAAAGACTGTCAGTGCAACCATTAATTGGTGACCTGAATAAGGGCATGAACAAATTCTGTGTGTGGTCTTTAATCCTTCCTGGTTTGGGGAAACAGGCAAATAGCCCTATATGTGGTGGAGAACATGGGAAGGCAATTGGCCCCTTGCGCTGAGGAAAAACTAAAGCAGCTAACCCTCTTAGCAGGTCTATATATACTTTAAACAAGAAGATGAAAAAGAAGAAAACCTTACACAAGACAATCCTTGAGACTGAAAGCAATTGCTTAAAACTATCTTTTGGGATCTTTACAAGATAGGGCCGCTCTTGAGTGGTTTCATACCTTTTTACTTTCACCAGGGTTTGTGGCCGAATCAGTAATACACTGTGATCAGTGCTATCCAAAATAGCTAACCGATATAACAAAAGGAGCATAAAAACATTTTCTTCATCCGTTACCAAAAAGGGACTGTATACAACAGGTGCTGTCTCTGGGCTGCACCTAAATGTTAATTATTGAGACATGTCCATACAACTGCTTCTTTTATGGATACAAGGAACCTGACCTCCATAAGGGAGGTATTAACACTCTGCACCAACAATGGACCAGGTTCTTTCACCAGCCCAAGATGATGTAGGTCCAAGGTGCAGATTGTGGCCTGAAGTATTGCCAATATCTCTAGGACCTCTGTGAATGTCATTGGTTTATAGCAGGGGTCAGCAACCTTTGGCACGCGGCTTACCAGGGTAAGCACCCTGGCGGGCCGGGCCGGTTTGTTCACCTGCCGCGTCCGCAGGTTTGGCCGATTGTGGCTCCCACTGGCCGCGGTTCGCCGCTTCAGGCCAATGGGGGTGGCAGGAAGCGGCGGCCAGCACATCCCTTGGCCCGCGCCGCTTCCCGCCGCCCCCATTGGCCTGGAGCGGCGAACCGCGGCCAGTGGGAGTCACGCGGCCAGTGGGAGTCAGCGGACGCGGCAGGTGNGACTTTGTCCTCACCCACAACTATTTCAGATTTGGGGATGATTTATACCTTCAAGTCAGTGACACTGCTATGGGTACCCACATGGCCTCAAAATATGCCAACCTTCTTGTCAACTGTTGGGAATGGGCCACATCCACCTACTTGAATTGGCCTCATTAGTACTGACCCCCCACTTGGTAAGGAAACTCCCATCTTTTCATGCGCTGTATATTTATACCTGCCTACTGTTTTTTTTCACTCCATGCATCTGATGAAGTGGGTTATAGCCCATGAAAGCTTATTCCCAAATAAATTTGTTAATCTCTAAGGTGCCACAAGGACTCCTCATTGTTTTCACTTGAACTAAGTAATAGTCCTGAGGTTGGAGACAAGGGAGCAAGAGAGAATCTCAGCCTTCCATTAGTGATACAGGGGGAGAGAGAGAGAGAGAGAAGAGAAAAAGATAAAAAAGTTGGTTCATTATGATAGTTAGGACACAGTTTCGCAGAGAAAACAGATTTGTTTTATTTTTTTAAGTATTAGAATACATTAACGATTAAACTGTTGCCAACCGTTCAGAGAGAAAAAAAGAAGAAGAAGAAGTGAAAAAACTTTTGTGAGCTTTGCTTTCTAGCTCTTAGATCCCCAGATAACACTCTATTTTGATCTATAACATTTCGAACAGCCATGATAAAAGTCCTTGGAGAGGCAGATTTGAATAAGAAACATCTGATTCAGAGAACACTGATTAAAGTCAAGAGTTAATAGTTTAATGCAGCTGGCTTGGGGATTCACACAGGCGCATAAGCAAGAATTTAGTATTATGGTGAAGAAAACTGGACCTTTCTGAAAAATTCTAACAAAGTGACAAAGTTATACTGCAGTTTGTCTGACTCCCTAATTAGCTGTAAAATACTCAGATTGGGGTCAATTTGAATTTTACCTATTTTAATCAACAGAGACTTAAAATAATTTTAAGCTTTCCTACCTAATGTAAATTCCCATTAGGAATCTTTGTGGAGAAATGTAGTGGGCCAGGCTGTAAGTAGTGAATTGACTTAAGATAGCTGAGAGACCACACTGGGAACTGAAAAGGTGCATACAAATATAGCTACCAAAATGTTAGGACATTTAGATGTTAGGAAAATCATATTTTAATAAGAAAAATAGTTCAAAAATGTATAAACTGTCTCCTTAGAACTGACAGAGAAAAATGAGCCCTCGGTGAAATTCAGAAAAAATTACAAAAGGGCTGTTTTTCACTGTTGATCAAATTCTGCCACAGTCACAAGGCCTCAGTTCAGCAAAGCACTTAAGTTCATGCATAACTTTAACCATGTGCATAAGTCCATTGCTTTTCAGCCAAACACTTCAAAAAAGACTTTAAGTCCCATTGAAGCCAATTGAATTCAACACATGCTTAAGTACTTTGCTAACTCAGGGGCCGAGTGAACCTTCTGGCCATAGAGGCATGAAGAAGGATCTGGAATAACGAGGAGCTTAAATATGATCAATTGCAAAAGAGCTAATTTCTGGCATATTATAGGACCCATTAAAACAGCATTGCATAAAGAGAACTTTAACTATGAAATAGAATTAGACAAAATCGTGACAGGGTGGTCTGCCTCATCAAGGGGAGGGAACCTTGGGCCAGCCAGCCTGGTTCTGACGTGCAGTCTCTTTCAGAACAGGTTTGAACTGAACTGAAAAATAAAATCAAATTGCTTTAACCAAATTGGAATTGTTGTTTTTGTTTTTGTTTTTTTCTCACTGAAACAAACAAGTCACTACTAAACTGTTTTGTAATTTGGGGAGGAGGGTCTATTTTTTTCCTGATTAACTGAATTTCTAAACAAAAATACCATTTCAAACCAAAAAGTTGAAACATTTAATCTCAACAGCAATTTTTCAGCCAAAAATCTATTCACCAAATTTGCAAATAGTTTTGATGCCGTGAAAAATGCTTTTTTCAGTGGATTTATTATTCACTGAAAATATTTCACCCAGCGCTAATGTCAAACTGTTTTATTTTGGGGTCTGCTAAAGACTGTCAGTGCAACCATTAATTGGTGACCTGAATAAGGGCATGAACAAATTCTGTGTGTGGTCTTTAATCCTTCCTGGTTTGGGGAAACAGGCAAATAGCCCTATATGTGGTGGAGAACATGGGAAGGCAATTGGCCCCTTGCGCTGAGGAAAAACTAAAGCAGCTAACCCTCTTAGCAGGTCTATATATACTTTAAACAAGAAGATGAAAAAGAAGAAAACCTTACACAAGACAATCCTTGAGACTGAAAGCAATTGCTTAAAACTATCTTTTGGGATCTTTACAAGATAGGGCCGCTCTTGAGTGGTTTCATACCTTTTTACTTTCACCAGGGTTTGTGGCCGAATCAGTAATACACTGTGATCAGTGCTATCCAAAATAGCTAACCGATATAACAAAAGGAGCATAAAAACATTTTCTTCATCCGTTACCAAAAAGGGACTGTATACAACAGGTGCTGTCTCTGGGCTGCACCTAAATGTTAATTATTGAGACATGTCCATACAACTGCTTCTTTTATGGATACAAGGAACCTGACCTCCATAAGGGAGGTATTAACACTCTGCACCAACAATGGACCAGGTTCTTTCACCAGCCCAAGATGATGTAGGTCCAAGGTGCAGATTGTGGCCTGAAGTATTGCCAATATCTCTAGGACCTCTGTGAATGTCATTGGTTTATAGCAGGGGTCAGCAACCTTTGGCACGCGGCTTACCAGGGTAAGCACCCTGGCGGGCCGGGCCGGTTTGTTCACCTGCCGCGTCCGCAGGTTTGGCCGATTGTGGCTCCCACTGGCCGCGGTTCGCCGCTTCAGGCCAATGGGGGTGGCAGGAAGCGGCGGCCAGCACATCCCTTGGCCCGCGCCGCTTCCCGCCGCCCCCATTGGCCTGGAGCGGCGAACCGCGGCCAGTGGGAGTCACGCGGCCAGTGGGAGTCAGCGGACGCGGCAGGTGAACAAACCGGCCCGGCCCGCCAGGGTGCTTACCCTGGCGAGCCGCGTGCCAAAGGTTGCCGACCCCTGGTTTATAGTCAATTGGAGAAGACAGATGGCCTGATTTTCAAAGACGTTCAGCACCCATAAATCCCATTAAAGTCAATGGGACTGCAGGTGTTCCACTCTTTTGAAAATCAGATGAAGAGCATTGATAACCTGAAATTGCTGTGCATCCACAGTAGCAGACAATTAAAAGTAGAAGACTACTTCAAAGCAGATTTTAGGGAGAGTTTGAAAGGGAAGGGGAGAGCATGCTGGTTAGATTCAGGAGATTAAAGCAAACAAACACTCATTTATTCTGTCCCTGCATATCTAAATCTTTAGGGGATACTAAGGCTGAGTTCATGAATGTAGACTCATGATTGTTCATGAATGATGGACTCATAATAGTTACAGTGATATTGTTTTGCTTCTGAATTTTGATTTGCCCAGTAAAAACAGAGATGGGTTCTCAGAATTGATTTTTCAGTTAGTTGGAGATCCCTAAATGCATTTCCAGGAGTTGAAAAAAAAACCCCTTAGTTCTTGATTTGCCTGAGGCCTCCTGTAAGTCAAAGAATTTTTCTCCTTTCACCACTCTCAAGCTAGGGAAGAAAATATTCATTGTTAATTATAAAAAAGAAAATACTGCCTGGCTTTTGAGAGCTTGGAGCTTCTACAGACTTTGTTATAAAAAAAAATTAATTTCACATTTTTAAGTGACTTTAATGAGTGCCCTTAGGGCTACATATTTCAGACAGTGTAAAACTTCAGACGCTGGCCAGATATCTCAGAAAAGAAGTTCATGGCTATTTTTATTTATTTATTTATTTTTATTTTGCTAATGCCCTTGTGACTGGTTCATAAATTGAAGAAGTGATTCATGAATGGAGGAGAAAAAATAAGTTAGGATTTAGGCTTATTGGGAAGGTAACACAAAGAAGCTTATACTGCCTCTGCCAAGCCGTACTTGTCCTGTGGATAAACTGAGGGATATAGTTTCCAGTGGTGTCAATCCACTACCTTTTGTCAGCATTAAATTCACCCATACAAACAGGGATTTGAGAACTAGTATCGGTCTTTCAGGAATCTACAGTGACAGGAAATAGGTATTTAGTCAGTTCACCATGAACATCTGTGACTATATACCTATTTCCTGTCACTGTAGAGAAGCCAGCAGCAGTTTAGGAAAGCAGATGGGCCATCAGGAGAAGTAATTCAGGTTCTTAGACAAGTGTTAGATCAAGTAAACTGCACATAAGCACTTTTTAAGTGAATCAACAAATGAATTGCAATGTCCTATACACAACATCGTTTAACTAAACTAGTAAAAATGCTAAGGGTTCTAAACCATGAATTAGAGCAGTGTTTCCCAAACTTGGGAGGCCGCTTGTGTAGGGAAAGCCCCTGGCGGGCCGGGCCGGTTTGTTTACCTGCCCCGTCCGCAGGTTCCACCGATCGCGGCTCCCACTGGCCGCGGTTTGCTGCTCAAGGCCAATGGGAGCTGCTGGAAGCGGCGACTCGGCCCGTGCCGCTTCCAGCAGCTCCCATTGGCCTGGAGCAGCNTTTTACTTTCACCAGGGTTTGTGGCCGAATCAGTAATACACTGTGATCAGTGCTATCCAAAATAGCTAACCGATATAACAAAAGGAGCATAAAAACATTTTCTTCATCCGTTACCAAAAAGGGACTGTATACAACAGGTGCTGTCTCTGGGCTGCACCTAAATGTTAATTATTGAGACATGTCCATACAACTGCTTCTTTTATGGATACAAGGAACCTGACCTCCATAAGGGAGGTATTAACACTCTGCACCAACAATGGACCAGGTTCTTTCACCAGCCCAAGATGATGTAGGTCCAAGGTGCAGATTGTGGCCTGAAGTATTGCCAATATCTCTAGGACCTCTGTGAATGTCATTGGTTTATAGCAGGGGTCAGCAACCTTTGGCACGCGGCTTACCAGGGTAAGCACCCTGGCGGGCCGGGCCGGTTTGTTCACCTGCCGCGTCCGCAGGTTTGGCCGATTGTGGCTCCCACTGGCCGCGGTTCGCCGCTTCAGGCCAATGGGGGTGGCAGGAAGCGGCGGCCAGCACATCCCTTGGCCCGCGCCGCTTCCCGCCGCCCCCATTGGCCTGGAGCGGCGAACCGCGGCCAGTGGGAGTCACGCGGCCAGTGGGAGTCAGCGGACGCGGCAGGTGAACAAACCGGCCCGGCCCGCCAGGGTGCTTACCCTGGCGAGCCGCGTGCCAAAGGTTGCCGACCCCTGGTTTATAGTCAATTGGAGAAGACAGATGGCCTGATTTTCAAAGACGTTCAGCACCCATAAATCCCATTAAAGTCAATGGGACTGCAGGTGTTCCACTCTTTTGAAAATCAGATGAAGAGCATTGATAACCTGAAATTGCTGTGCATCCACAGTAGCAGACAATTAAAAGTAGAAGACTACTTCAAAGCAGATTTTAGGGAGAGTTTGAAAGGGAAGGGGAGAGCATGCTGGTTAGATTCAGGAGATTAAAGCAAACAAACACTCATTTATTCTGTCCCTGCATATCTAAATCTTTAGGGGATACTAAGGCTGAGTTCATGAATGTAGACTCATGATTGTTCATGAATGATGGACTCATAATAGTTACAGTGATATTGTTTTGCTTCTGAATTTTGATTTGCCCAGTAAAAACAGAGATGGGTTCTCAGAATTGATTTTTCAGTTAGTTGGAGATCCCTAAATGCATTTCCAGGAGTTGAAAAAAAAACCCCTTAGTTCTTGATTTGCCTGAGGCCTCCTGTAAGTCAAAGAATTTTTCTCCTTTCACCACTCTCAAGCTAGGGAAGAAAATATTCATTGTTAATTATAAAAAAGAAAATACTGCCTGGCTTTTGAGAGCTTGGAGCTTCTACAGACTTTGTTATAAAAAAAAATTAATTTCACATTTTTAAGTGACTTTAATGAGTGCCCTTAGGGCTACATATTTCAGACAGTGTAAAACTTCAGACGCTGGCCAGATATCTCAGAAAAGAAGTTCATGGCTATTTTTATTTATTTATTTATTTTTATTTTGCTAATGCCCTTGTGACTGGTTCATAAATTGAAGAAGTGATTCATGAATGGAGGAGAAAAAATAAGTTAGGATTTAGGCTTATTGGGAAGGTAACACAAAGAAGCTTATACTGCCTCTGCCAAGCCGTACTTGTCCTGTGGATAAACTGAGGGATATAGTTTCCAGTGGTGTCAATCCACTACCTTTTGTCAGCATTAAATTCACCCATACAAACAGGGATTTGAGAACTAGTATCGGTCTTTCAGGAATCTACAGTGACAGGAAATAGGTATTTAGTCAGTTCACCATGAACATCTGTGACTATATACCTATTTCCTGTCACTGTAGAGAAGCCAGCAGCAGTTTAGGAAAGCAGATGGGCCATCAGGAGAAGTAATTCAGGTTCTTAGACAAGTGTTAGATCAAGTAAACTGCACATAAGCACTTTTTAAGTGAATCAACAAATGAATTGCAATGTCCTATACACAACATCGTTTAACTAAACTAGTAAAAATGCTAAGGGTTCTAAACCATGAATTAGAGCAGTGTTTCCCAAACTTGGGAGGCCGCTTGTGTAGGGAAAGCCCCTGGCGGGCCGGGCCGGTTTGTTTACCTGCCCCGTCCGCAGGTTCCACCGATCGCGGCTCCCACTGGCCGCGGTTTGCTGCTCAAGGCCAATGGGAGCTGCTGGAAGCGGCGACTCGGCCCGTGCCGCTTCCAGCAGCTCCCATTGGCCTGGAGCAGCAAACCGCGGCCAGTGGGAGCCACGATCGGTAGAACCTGCGGACGGGGCAGGTAAACAAACCGGCCCGGCCCGCCAGGGGCTTTCCCTACACAAGCGGCGTCCCAAGTTTGGGAAACACTGAATTAGAGAGGCAAGGTGGATGAGGGAATATCTTTTATTGGATTAACTTCTGTTGGTTAGAGAGACAAGCTTTTGAGCTTACACAGAGCTCTTCTTCAGGTCTGAGAAACCTTTTTTAATGGTTTGTTTCTTGCATTTGCTCAGAAAGTAGATGTCACTGTTAAGTTTTGCTTTCTTTTTCTTCATGTTGTGGAGTTTCCATTTCAGATAGCAAAATTCAATATCTTCCATTGTGGTATGCAGTGTTGTAGCTGTGTTATATATATGGAGATATACCTATCTCATAGAGCTGGAAGGGACCCCCAAGGGTCATCGAGTCCAGCCCCCTGCCTTCACTAGCAGGACCAATTTTGCCCCAGATCCCTAAGTGGCCCCCTCAAGGATTGAACTCACAACCCTGGGTTGGTCCCAGGATATTAGAGAGACAAGGTGGGTGAGGTAATATCTTTATTGGACCAACTTCTGTTGGTGAGAGAGAGACAAGCTTTTGAGCTTACAGACCTTCAGAAGAGCTCCGTGTAAGCTCAAAAGCTTGTCTCTCTCTCTCACCAACATGGCTACAACAACACTAAAAGCCACCAATAAGTAGTCAAAGAAAGTTAAAGCTTCCTCAATTCATCTTGCTATAGCACCATATTTCAGGTGACCCACACCAGTAGATACTCTTTTTTATTAACACTAGAGCTCAGTACATTTTCCTTGCCTTTAATTTTAAAATAAAAATAGGAGTGGATAAATAAACACTGCATTTTGTAAAAAGAAGTTCCATTTGAACTGACATCATGAAGCTCCCTTGGAAACATTTTTGTTGACCAACATAATCTCTTGCCTTTATATTTAATCCGCACTTTCTGCACACACAGAAGCAGACATCAGAGCTGTTAGAATTCTTCTAGTGACTTCATAACAGCATAATTATTTGTGAGATACATTTTAATGTACCTTGGTTTGGCTCTTTTTCCATGATAGGTGGGGGAGGGGTGTGTGGAGTTTTTTTGTTTTTTTTTACCTTTTCAATTCCATTTTGTTAATCTGCTTTTTTCTAGAAATTGCCACAGTCTTGGGAATTGTGAATTGTCTTATCATTTGTAAGCCATTTGTATAATTTAGGGGCCAGCTGCTTAGCTGATGTAAATCTTTAATGCTGATTTCGCCTGAGGATCCAGTCCCATATTTTCTCATTCTGCTTGGTTTACACTGAATTTAGAGCCAAACTTCATATTCAGTCACATATCAAATCACATCAAGAAAAGTTACAAACAACCAGTCGTCCCCCCACCCGAGTCCACAATTGGACAAAGCAGTATTTTGAAAAAAGCATTTTGAACATTATTTGTGCCCAGAGACCACTTCTTTGGTGTGCTTCCAAATGCTTGCTGAGGTAAATATACTTCGTACCCGTCCGTTTATCAGAATGAGGTGCTGGATGAGAAAGGTAGAACAATATCAAACAAATTGCCAGAAAACTATTTCATTTTAATATGTTTGCCAGTGATTCTAGATTGTTAGACACTAGGGACCTGATTCTGCATATTGTCACACTGATTTTATACTAGTACTACTCAGAGATTACATCATTGGAGTTATACCAGGGTAAAGTGATGTTTCACAGTGATGAATGATGTCCTGGTTGGTTAAAGATCATGAGTTGCCAGCTACTCTGAACTCCAGAGGGGTAACCTGGAAAGCAAAAATAATGATTGAGTTCTGAGTTTCTGTGTCACGGGGTGTCTCTCTATTGTTGATGAGCGCACACATATCTCACATTAATAGCCATTCACCGACAGCATCAGTCTCTGTCTTTGTGCTTTGGGAGCTGAGGCCTTGACACAGACTCCTCTGATGTTTTCAGTTCTGATTTCTCAAGAAGCAGTTGGGACATCGTTGAAATTCTCTTGTAAAATACTTAAAAGGGAAAAGAGCTGACCTATGGAAGATTAGGTAGTAGTTTCGGGGGAAATTGAGGAGGTGGGAAAGGATCAAAATAGTAGAGGGTTCTCCCATGAACACCCCACTCCTCTCCATTTTGTACTTTATGTAGGATGATGGTTTTTTCCTCTTTGAGTTGATGAACTGCTGGGTTGCTGTGGTGAATGAGTTCAATTCCTGCATCCTCTTATTATTTTGGTCTTCTACAGTATAGGCAATTCTATTTTACCTTCAGACTGGGTTATCACGTGAAAATGATCCCAGTATGAAAATCATACAGTTAATATGGCCTGTGGATTTTGCAGAACACAGCATATTGCAATTAAATTACTTCACTCCTGAGGAAAGACTTCTATTATTCACTTATGCCTATAGCATATATGAATAATTCAGCTTTTCTTCATTTGTGATAATCACACTTTCTCAAGTTGCTTTCCTTTACCATAAGCATATAACTAGGTCAAAATAAGTTTTTGAAACTGCCACTGTTTTTATCCAGTTTGTTTCCTGTTCCAATTGTACTATAGAAATATAGATAAAAGTCTGGGGAAGGGATATGGGTAAATTCTATTGTGAGGGAAGGCCAAAAATATTCATATGAATTGTAGATATGTAATTTGGTCAAGCTACTTAATATTTTTGTGCCTCAGTTCATCTTCTGTAAAATGGGGATGATAGTGCTTCCTTCCCCAGTCTTGTCTATTTAGTTTATAAATTTTACAGGCCAGGGACTGTCTCAGACTATGGATTTGTACAGTGCATAGCCCAATGGATCTCAATCTTGGTGGGGGCCTCTAGCTGCTACTGTAATGCAAAATAGATAAAAGTAATACTGGCTGCAAAATCATTTCTATTCTCTGTGCCAACAACGAGAATAAATGATGTATTTTGTGTACATGCACACATTATGTATAATCACAGATACAAACCTTTACATTGTGTGTGTATTCAGTATACATTATATCCTCCAGAGTTGAATAACCATATGAAATATCATTTCTGAAGTCAGGAGTTATTGTTTATATTCTGTAATATATAACTGATGAATTCAGATGTCAGAACTCATTCTGTGCTGCCGTTCTGAATATGGATGGCAACCAAGTTTCTCACCCATTGTTACCTTACCTCCCCCTGAGTTAGTCACAGTTCCGCTTTCAAAATTGGCTCTAGTGAATTGCTAAACTGTTGGCCACACACAGTGTCATGCTTTTGGGGTCCCATTCTGGCGGTTCTCCTCTCACCCAGCACACCTCAACACATCTGCTGATTAGACAGCCTGGTTTTTTTTTGGATTAATATATTGAAGTTAGGATGAAATAATGGTGTCTGTTTAGTCTGCTGTTCTCTGCTGCCATGGCACTCTGTTAAAAAGTGGAACTTGAAGACCAGTTTCATCTATTTTGGTCCATGACATCTGATCTATTCTTTGATGCACATATATACTTAGATGGGAAATTAGAATACCTGGAACTTTCTTCTTGACTGCCCTTGCACCTTCCACTTGTATCTCTGCCATTCAGAAAAAAAAAAGTCTGATTTTATTGTTCTTGTTTTAAATCAGGAAAACAGTTTACTCCCTACTTTATATTCATTCTGATAACAGTGGGGTGCAAAGATTCATGAGCTATCTTCTTTGCCACCTGTGTTTGCAGGACCCAACTCCATAGTACTCTCCTACTCTACTGGATGCCACATTCTTGGCAGGTGGTGCATTGATGGCTAAAGCCACACCAAAAGTCCTGTGACATTTCAAGCAGTCCTAAGGGCCTGAGGAATCTTGCAAAAGCCATTTCAAAAGCTCCTGAAAATTGCTGCCCTCTACACTTTATTTCATGGCAGAGCAATAAGTATGGTATTTCTTCCACTTACATTGTTGCTGGAAATACAGATGTGACAGCATTAAGACAAGTAAAGACAAATAGCTGATATCATATTTATCCTTAATCTTGAACACCCTTTATTTAGAACATAGATATTTATCTCTGTCTGCATAGTGTCTGGGTTGTATCTTTAGCCAGCAAACACCATGGAATTCAAATGCAAATATGATATTTGAAGAAGTACCACTGATCCACATTTGCTGGTCTCCATTTTTTTCGTGATATATCTTTGCTTTTTGGAGGTTTATGTTAAAATTCAAGACAAGAATAGGAAGCACAGTGACAGTGCTGTAAACAGGATAGAAATGAATGGGGGTGGGGGGAATGATGTTTGTGACCACCTTGACTCATTGGCCAGATATGGGAAATCAAGGAAACAAATAATAAACTTCAAAAATCAAGATAAGCGAAGTGTAGTGGGGAAAAAAACCACACATAGCGGCTATAGACTGTAAGTTTGTGTCCTTCATATTGAAACGGTGGTAACAAGTAAATTTTTCTCACTAATCACAATCTAATGATGACCTACTAGAGAGATAAATTGGGGAAAAAACACTAACAAATATTTGGGTAAAGTTCATGAAAGCAATGAAAGAAGTAGATGAAACCAGAAAAGAATATTGAAGAAAGAAAAGTCACATCATATGTGAGAAAACGATTTTGGCTAAGTGGTTCATCAAGATAGCTAAATAGGTTCTTGAATAGGAATATTAAGCATGAAGGGAGAAAAGATGGAGTTCTTGGAAGCTGGCAATGAAGTGAAAGAAACTACTTGGGAAAAAAATACCCTTACAAAAAGTGCCTGCAAAGAGTTATTTATGCAAGAAAGTATAGAGGGTATTTCAACAACTATTCAGAATTACAACCTCACATTTCTGGAGGTAGATCTTCAGCTGGTATAAATTGTTATAGCTTTGCTATTGACTTCAATGGAGTTATGATAATGTATACTAATTAACTGCCCCTAACCTTTTAGGTAATGTGTGTCCACAGACACATAGGACACTCCAATGAAAGTGACATTTGGTGCTTTCTAGAGCACCAAATCTTTTCCACAGAAGAGTGAACATATTTCATTGCAGATTTAAAATTTTCATTCAAAGCATGTATGTGTGGATTTCTCTCTTTCCCTTGCCTGATTTTATTAATTCTAGAACTCCTTCTCTGCCTAAAAGTGCACAGTGTCTTCCCTAACTTTGATGATGGAATACTGATTCCATAGCAGGGAATGAATACTCTTTCCCATCATCAAATTACTTTGGAGCTTTACTCATTAGGTCCAAAAACTGTTCCAGACCATGATTTAAATATAAACTCTTGGGGGCTGGGACTGTCTTCCTATATGTCTGCAGGGAGCCTGTCATATTTTAGGTGCTATATAAATAAGAATAATGTCTATGTTTGTACTATGAGAAAGGTAAGATATAGGGGTCTGAGCATGGGACTAAGGGCTTGCCTACGTGGCAAGTTACGTGCATGGCAAACCTGGGTATGAAGTTATAGCACACCACTTTGCTGCAGGGTAACTTGCCGCTTAGATAAGCCCTGCGAGCCAGCAACTCCTGACTAGTTCTAATTCTGGTTTTTATATGGACTCACAAAAAAATTCTTATTGTTTGGCTAGCTGTACTAATACTGAGTAGTGTAACAGTTCCCTCCCAGAGTCATCCCATTGACAGTCGTTTTGACTCAAAGATAACTGATTTAATCTTTTAGATTATGGGGCCAATTACTATAGTATCTAGGCAAGGATAGTATTGCTTTATAGAACATGACTCAGCATACATTATCTAAGCTGGGTTCTGAGGGGCTTTTTTTGTTATGTTAGCATGTTATCTTGTTAAATACAACACTGGAATCAGTATAAACAGGAACAAGCAGTCCTTAACATGGTGCTAGCTGGTCATAGGTAACCCTTACTGGAACAAGGATTTATCCACAACCAGCTGAGACCAGGGTAAACATGATTTGTCCTTGTTTAATGTCATATTAGTTAGTTAACACAACTCCCCTAGGTTGTGTTCTAACAGAACCTAATTTTCTAGTGAAGACAAGCCCATTATCTGTAAAATATTGCTTTCAGAGTAGGTTCTTAATTTTACTAATTCTCCCACTGCATTCTTGTGGTCTCCAAGGAGCTTCATAGATGGAGAAAAATGGAGAGAATGGAGTGGAGCATGGCTTTATCTCCCCAAATTATTGTTTAGTTAAAAACAAAAAAGACTGTGGAGCTTGTGGTAAAACTGTAGTATTTGAGATCCCAAAAGAGAACTTCTAAGGGCTGTAGAATTTGGGGGATTTTTAGGGGATTTTTTTGCCTAGAATGGAAGAGAGGACACACTCCCAAAACAGAATATCTTTGCTGAGAGTTAAAGCAGACTGAAGAAAAAGAAAAACAGAATGTTTAGGGTTTTTAGCAGAATGTAATATAGGACAATCTTAAAAGTCTGCAAGCAATAGTCTAAGAGCCTGTAGTGCTTGCTTTGATTTATCTTTGCAGTGCGCAGTAGGGTTTCATTTTTGACCTTGAAACTTGAGTCTTTTTACTTGAGAAATATTTCACTTAGATTTCTATAATCTATAAACTAGTCAGGTTAGGAACCTCTAGTTGTTACTATGGCAGAATCTCCATTGCATTCAAGCTCAGTTTCCATTTGCTGAGCCAAAGGTGCTGTACCTGATAAATGGCAGCACATGGCATAATGATGCAGCAACAACTTAGCTCTCCTAGGTGAGCATCCCAAAAGGGTGGCAGATTCCAATAAATAGAGGTCAGAAACAGCATCTGTCTTGGCTAGTGCACACTTGATGACATACAAAGATCATTTAAGTTTTCTGTTAATTCAGTAAGACTGTGGCCTGTAATGCAGATATGTAATACTTTATTGAAAGTAATTACTCCCTCTGTACAACTTTTGTTACTCATGTGGCTTATTCATTGCTAAAATAGAGTTGCACCTAACATTTGGAATTGTGTTCATCAGGAAGCTTGACAAAATGCCAAAGAAGTCACAAGGTATATGTCAGTATTCTAGTAAAATAGTGGCAAGCCTTAGTATTATCTATTGTGCACTTAGCTCTTACATAGCACTTTAAAAGTATTATTAAGTTTTGCTTCTCATGTATCATACAATAAATCCAAACAGATTCTATGACTTATGAATGTTACATACCGCTCCTGATATAGTTTCTGCAATATGTGTTCTGTATATCTCTTGATGCTCCAGGTAACCTATTTCCAAATACTTTGTGATTTTTTTGACAGCTATCGTGCAGATAGCATAATTTTATACAGAGAAAATAAACGGCTTAATAAAGTTGTAGAATACCCTTTTCCTGTGATAAATTTCTTGAAGTTCAATTCATTTAATAATTAGCTGGCAATAGTCCATGAATATCTGACTCATTTTTATCTGAAGTATGGTTGACACGATTGTCTGAAGTGTCTTTCCTGGAACCGTGACTCTGAAAAACAAGTTGCTATTTGAATCTCCCTCGCTAGTCTGTGCCTTGTGTAGGTTGAATTGGAGGAAGTAATGGCACTGCTATTTTTAACTTGATTTATAAGTTTGCAGTCATTCTCTGCCATGATGAAATAATACCAAGAGTTAATGAACTTTTGGAATACTTGAAATGTGACATATGCTACTTCTTCATTTAAATATGTTTTCATTAGTGGATTTCTGTTAAATTTGTTTGAGAGTTTGAAGCACAGATGGGTTAAACAGCCAAAAATAGGATATTCTGAACAGAGATGTCCCACTGCTAAGTCAGGTATTTTTACTATTTATACTACTGAACTGTTTGGTGCAGGGAGCCTGATTGTCCATTCTAGAAGTGTCACCCTTTAAAGATGGACTGTGAAGAATGACATCACAGCTTTGGTTCGAACTTATTGGCAGTCTCAGAAGTACTGTCTTCCTGACGGGTGGGATAACACCATGTTCCGCACTAACTGTATTTTATATTCAATCAAGTGTCCAGTTTGACTAAACCTGTACATCTATCCCTTCTCCCTTTCCCTCCAAGATCCACGGTGCAACATTATTATTGTTGATAAGGCACTGTAGTTTGTTCTTGCAATTTTCCCTGATCCTACTATTACCTTTCATCTTCATCACCATTATATCTCAGTCCCAACTTCCCTAATACCTAATGCAGCCAGCTCTTCCCACTCCTTCTATTGTCTGTGATAGGGTTCATTCACCACTGCGGTGCCTCCTGCTAGCTGTCCTGGGGATTAGCTCTGTTTCCCAATGCGCCCTCTTCTGGTGATGTCTTGCCGCTGTCACTTCTGCTCCAGGACCCACAACACTCCAAGAACCGTGGCATCCTCTTCAGGACACAACCCTCTAGCTGTGCCGCACTCTGTGCTCCCCCCTTCCAGGGGGACAGTATCACAGTCCGCTGCCCAGCCACTTCGGTAACTCAGTAACTGTCTGGTCACTTCCTCAGTGGCAAAGCAGGAGCGGGGAAAGCCCGGATCTGCCCACTACTCCAGGTCCCGGCCCAGGGACCCTGTAGATTGCAGCCATGTGCTGCGTCCCCTCCAACCTCTTAGTACCTTTCCCTGGTCCACTTCCCCGTGGCCACGAGCATCCTCTGCCCTTGCATCAGGGTCTGAGCCTGCAAATTCCTACAGCCTACCTGGACCCATATTTAGCTTCCCTCGGTTGCTGCTAGAGGCACTGCTCTGTCCAGGGTGCTGGTGCTCCTTCCTCCTGCTAGGAGCCTGATCTTCCCTCCTCAAGCTCCAGGCAGCTACTGAACTCTGCTCTGCCCGACAGCTTTCTTAAATGGGCCTGATTGGCTGCTCCTATAAGCCCTCCTGTGATTGGTTGCCTCTTATGCAGCCTCCCTAGGTCTCTATTAATCCCTTAGAGCCCAGGGTGGGGCAGGTGCCCCATCACTCTGCCCTCAATCCATAATACTTCTGCATTAATAGCAGGTTAGATAACAGTGCCAAGTTTCATCCAATTGTGAAAAAGTTAAATAGCAAGCAAACAAACTATGAAACCCTCAAGATATACACATTGCTAACCAAAAACAAACAAAAAATAAAACCATGTGAAGTTATTGCTGTATGTGACTGTCTATACTATTATGGTTACTACTTTTACAAGACTATAATATCATTTGGAACATCAGGATCTGCTGAACATTATTGTCATGGTAAAATATGTGTATCAACATTATATTTAAAGTTATAAGTTTCTACTGTATAACATTGCTGTAACATGCTCCAAGTTAAGAAAACAGGCCCAAACCAGTTTTTCAGGAACAAAGGACAGACCAACACCCAGCCAGGTGTTAAAAGTCTATTGCCTGCTTAAGCGGCTATTCTCCATCAGAGGGAAAGATGTAAACAGGAAATTTACATTTCATCAGAGGAATGGTTCAAACCTCACATCCACAAGAGACTTCTTGTCACCTGCACCCCAGCTGGGAGTAGTCCTCAAAGAAGGGAGAGTGGTATAAGAATAAGAGACAGTGCCCTCCACTTCAGCTCTCTCTCCCTCGATCTCTGCTCATGACAGCTACAATACTCAAAAGACAAAGAAAGGATCTTGAACTGGGGGAGCAGTGGTCTTAGCTGGAAGGCTTTTTAGCTAGTACAGACTGCTGTAGCCTATGGTGAGACAAAACCTTTTGCTTTAAAGTTCACTTAGCTTGTTAAGTTAGGTATTAACTTGCATTTTACTCTTTTATTTTCTTTTTGTAACCAATCCTGACCATTTTATGCATCACTACTTGTAATCACTTAATATCTGTCTTTCTGTGGGAGAACAATTTGTGATAACATGGCTGGTGCATCGTCATTTCATTAAAGGAAAATGCTAGACTTTCTATGAGCTTGTACCATTCGGAAGGTGACTGAGCAGTACAAGATGCACATTTTCGGGGGGACAAGTCTGGGACTAGGAATTTGCAGGTGTCACCCTGTCTGTAATTCATGAGTGACTGGGCAGAGTGCTCATGTAACTTAGCTGGGAGTGACTTTACAAGCTGAAGGCTGTGTGAGCAGGCCAGGAGCAGATGTTCTGACAGCAGAGCAGTGTAAAAGGCACCAAGAATTAAGGGGACACAGCTGTTCAACAGATTGTACCATGGGTAATATCACATTGTACCCTGGTGGTTTTTGCTCCGTCTTATTTTAACTAAAAATGGTCCACATTTTTCAAAAAATTGAAGTTTCAATTTAGCTTTTTTCAGGAAAAAAAATTAACACCTTTCCACCTTATTTGACCATATCTAATCTTAAATTACTTTGTAAGATTTTCAAGGCATTTTGAGTAAAACTTTCAAAAATGACTTTGTAATTTAGGAGCCTAGATCTCATTGACTTTCAATGTGACTTAGGGCTTGCGTAAATGGTGCAGCAATGTGCAGTAGGGAGTGTGAATTCTAATGTGCACCAATGTGTTGTACACTAACTAGCTCATGTAGACCCTGTTGGTGTGAACTAAAAGTGAGGATTAAAGTCATTCATATAACATAGGCCCCAGAATGCTTCCAACCCAATGAATAATCACGATTGCACTGCTGGAAAGTGGATGGTTATTATGCAGTTTCACAGGGGATGTCTCATCACTTTTGCACCTGAAGCTGAGCTTGCATGATGAAACCATATGAAGGCCAGTGAGCAAGGAGTTTTAGGAGACACATTGGGTCTGATCATGTGGATCCAGTTTCTATGAACTTCTCTGTAAGGGATTCACAAGAGCTACAGTCACTATTCTAGCTCAAGAAGCTAGAACAGCAGTTGAGGACTGAGTCCCCCACAACTCTTATCTGGAAGTTAAGAGTGGATTCTAGTCCCCTGTCCCAACTCCTGTGTAATTCTCCCTTCCAAAGTCAATCAACAGTCACCATCACACAGGCAGCATATATCACACTGGGGTATTGGACTCACCACAGTCAGTTCTTGTTCTTAGTGCAGTATCTCAGATACCATGTGGTGACGAGGTAAATGATGACTTTTTAATATCAACAACTCTAATCTGCACTGGTGGTTGAATTATACCCCACTATATAGCTGAATGAATTGATGTGAATATGTCTGTGGATTCAAAACATGCTAGTTGTGGGAACAGTGCTTCCTGGAAATGGTTAGAATTTCTTAATTCAGACTATAAAGAGTGTGTGCATGTGTGTGAAAGAGAAAAAAGCACTAAATATAACTGAACCATGTCAAGTAAAAGTGCTGTGGCAGTGAGGAGATCAGAGGTTTATTCCTGGTTCTGGCAATGGTTTTTTGGTGTAACCTCGGGTAAGTCATTTAATTTGATACAACACCCAGTTACTTCAGTGAGAACAGGTCTGGGCCCTTATCCATTGACATTAGAAAATTTGGCCATCACCATTTTATTACATAGTTAAAGCTGAGAAGATAATGTTTAACAGTTGTTTATGGAAAATATATTAAATTATTGCAACTATATCAATAAGAATTACTGTTAATTAAATACCAAGTATAAAAAACTGCTGAACTTTATCAGCTAAGTAATAAGATATTACAATACATTATATAGTGGAATTCATAACTAGTAACAAGTAGGCCTATCGTAATAAGGGCCATTGTGTGGGCATGGGCAAAAGAAGATTTTCCACTGCACCTAAGGAATGGCCAAGGACAATTGAAGTCCCTTTGCTTGGGAGAGTGGAGCAACTGCTGCTCTTGGGCACACATCAGTTCAAAGTGATCAGTGGTAAGTCAGGGCCACAGCCTTAGCTCCCCACCACACTGTCAGCTCACAGAGCAGACACAGTCATTTAAAAGACCAGGCTGCATCATTCTAAAGAACAATACAATCTGAAATCTCACCCTGTGCACATAAGAGCTCAGTCAATGAAGTATTATGCCATCCTTAGGCACATATGCTCCCAGAGCTTTCCTTGGGGAAGTGGTAGCTCAGTTCCACTCTATACATGGCTAGGCTCTGTCTACATGGAATAATATAGCCATAAATTAGTAGCTATCCAACATATATACACTATCCCTTTACTTCTAAATTCATTGTTAGTTAACCATCTCTAAAACAGTGTAAAGTAATGCTGATCTCTCCTCAGCAGGATTCTTGAGTGCTGTGGTTGGCAACAGAAATGTTAGCAGCAATTTGCCAAAGTTCTCATTAGATAAGAAGTTGGAGAGCTTCTTTTGCATCTCTGTTACACATAACAATTACTGTATCAATTTCTGACAAACCCCAGATTATCTTCATTCAAAAATAGATATATGTACACAGTTCAAAATACTTGTATATCAGGAAAGATTAAGTATTTTCTGAGAACAAACCTGACATTCCATTTAGTGGCCCTGTTATCAACAAGAAATGAAGTTTGATTTCTGTCATCAGTATATTTTTAGAATCTTAATAGCATGCTGGCAGTGCACTGGTTGGATAGTGACTAGTGAATGATATAGATTTATGCCTTATTACGAGCTAGAATCTGTCTGCAACAGTGTAAATCTACAGTAAAACCTACTGAAGTCAATAGACTTGCTTCAAATTTACACCAGTGTGATTTAGAACAAATTTAGGCCCTCTGCACAGATGTGGGTGGAATGCAGTTAATGAGACAGGGTTTCACTTGTTGAACAGTGAGGATGAAAATAAATGTTGTTCTGTTTCCACATTCACTATGTGCCTTCCAGCCTTAACTTTTAAAGGCTGGCCTTTGCTGCCTGAAGATTCTTTTAAGGTATTTTTATTTTCATTTAGTTTCATAGTTATGCTAAATGAACAATAGTAATTATGTTATCACCATTCTAAGAATCTATGGCAATTGGACCCCTCAGAGCAAAAGTCAACACCAATTAATTGTACAGTTTCATCTTTTGCCATTTTCCCCGAGTACAGAGCACTAACAAGTAAGCCTCCACATAGAAGTCATTTTCTAGATCAGAGGTTCTCAAACTGGTCTGCGGACCACCAGTGGACCACCACCACCACCTGGGCAGCCTCACACAAGAGAATGAAGGGCCATCCACCTAATTAGTGGAGCTGCGCAGGCGTGGCTCCACTAATTAGGTGCCCGGACTCTGGAGAAGATGCACATGTAAGGTGAGGTGGTGGACTTGGGGGGAATAGGGGGGTAGTGGGAGGGAGCAGTGGGGTGAGAAGAGGGGGTGGGAGGAATTTGGGATGTGCAGGGCTTCAGCGGCCAGAGAAAGAGGTGACTTTCCCCAGATCCAGGGCTGTGGCTGCTGGGGAGAGATGGCCCTCCTTCCCACATTATCTCTAAAGATACTTTAAAGATATCAGTCTTTAAAGTTGTCACATTTTTATGTATCGAAAACCTGACACTGCCCCAGGGCTATAGCTTGCCAGTCCTAGCTAAATCCTGCACTTCCTGACTAAAATTTGCCTGACCTGTCTGGGCCTAAGAAAGGGTCATATTTTTTTGTTTGTTAGTTTGTTTGATAAAGAATTCCATGTTTGAAGGGGAGGGAGAAAGAAAGAGGAAGAGCATCTGTCTGACAGATTGATATAAAAAAATGGCACGTGTTTTACATTCTCGGGGATTTGAAATTATAAAATAATCCCAAAGAGCTAGATTAATAAGTAGGAAACAGGTGATGTGATCAAAGTTGAGTGAAACAAATTATATAGGCATGTGATAAATAACTTATCAGGGATATCATTCAACATATGGGGCGGGGGAATATATGTGTGTGGTTATATCAGTTCATATTTATAAAGGTTAAGGAATATACAGATTACTATTGGATGCTTACCCACTGTGTATAAATTACACAATATTCAAGGTAGAACAGTTCTGAAGAATTCAAAAACAAAGTCTCTCTTAGTATAGTTTTGCACTGATGTAACTGCATTGACTTCAGTAGAACTAGTCTTGAGATACACCACTGTAAGTTAAAACTGTGTCCAACATCACACAAATGTGCTGTAAGAGTCAATGTGCACCTGGTTGACAGGAAAATGAAGTTTCATTGTTATACCTGAAGTACAGATGATATTGTTTGATGGTTGATAGCTCAGTAAAATGCTGATTTTTACATGGTAAGGCAAACCAGTGTTTTTTGCAGAGTTATTCATCATTTGCAAAGAGCAGAGAGATGCACTGTCTATAACAGAGCGGAGAAGAATTTCTGTTTCAGACAGGAGCTTTATCATGGATTGCTTTTTTTGCACATCAGGTCTCTAAAGAGTCACAGTAAGTAGCTCTTCATTGAGTTGAAAATTAAATATTTTTTTCAAAAAATATTTAAAACAAGAAGCTCCTTCAATTAAGTGTTATTCTCCCATCGTTTGTTTTGTGTACATTATGCATATGGAGTCGTTATAGTACATGAAAGACCTTGGATTTTAATTAATAAAATTAGGGTTTCGGGGGGTGGAGGTGGGGAGAATAAAGACTTGATGCAGCTGTAAACAATCAAACCTCTTATTGTTTACGTTTATTTTTTCAGTAAATTATGGGGTGTTTTTGGCATATGGAGGGAATATTTTTCTCATGTACTTCACATTTCTGTGTAACATAGCATATTTAAGTCACTTGTCACCAATTATTACAATTATTAGCCCCGAACTTCCAAGCTGCTCCACAAAGGTGGGATCCCTGAACCTTCCCAGAGTTGTGCTGCTAAATATTTATATCACATACTACCATCATATGTTCCCTTTTTGTAGTGTATATTTCCCCTTCACGTTTTTGTTGTTGTTGTTGTTAACTTGGAGCCAGATCATAGCCTGGCTTCACAGCAGCATCAAGGGAAGTAAACCTCCTACCCAGAACACTCCTCTCAGCTTCATAGCTGTAGGCAAGCATGAGATGAGTAGGGGATTTAGGTGCCTAAATCCCAGATTTACATGCTATTGTAAGCCACAAAACCCCTGTTTCACTGTCACCGAACCTTGTGGGTGCCTAAACTCTTTCAGTAGCTACATTTTCACTGTAAAAGTTTCCTAGCTAAATTTCTGCTTCTGGGCATACACGCTGCTGCCTCTCTTGCCTAAAACCTAGCACAATCCCCACAGTGGAGGAAGATAGGCAGAGGAATGCTTATCTTGCCTGTGGAGTCTGATCCAGTAGGCATGTCCTAAGCTTCCCTAACTCCAAACAACAGCCAGGTAGGCAGGGAGAAGAAGCGGCCTCCCTTATAATCTTCAACTCAGTGGTTATGGTACATACCCAGGATATGGGAGACCCCAGTTCAATTCTCCCTCCCCCACCGGAGGGAGTAGGCACTCCTGTTCAAATCCTCACCTCTGAGGTAAATCCCCTAGCCACTGGACTAAGGGATATTCTGAGGGACAGGGTATCTTTCATTGTATATTTGTATTAAGTAATTAATTGGGCCAGCACGTAAGTCCCTCTTGGGAATCCCACTGTCAGCACCTAGGCACTTTAGAAAATCCATTACGCTCCTATCTACATCTTTAGGCACCTAAAATCCTTTACAAATCTGGCCATAATTGCCTAAATCACTTTTGAAAATAGGGCTTGTCTACACAGTGCACTAGTGTGAACCAGCTGAGATGTAAATTCTTGTTCGCACTAGCATGTCGCACACCGTCTGTGTCTGGCCCACATTAAAAATGGCCCACATTAAAAATGCCTACTGTTTGCTGATTTCATCCTGCACCAGTAGGGTCCTCATGGACAGTTAGTGTGCAACACACTGGTGTGCACTGGAATATAAACACCAGCAGGTGCACACTGTGTTGACAAACACTTAGGCTCCTCAATTACTTAGGTTCTTTTGGAAATTTTACCCATGGTCTGAACCTGCCCCACTAAAGTCTAAAGGACTTTTGCCATTGAATTCAATGGGAGTAGGATTTGGCCCAACATCCTTTAAATTTCCTTGGTTTTGTTTACAAGACTAGAGTTATTATCCTTAAGTTTACTTTGCTGTAGTTTAACTGGGATGTTATTATAGGTGGGGCTTGTAGCACCTTTGGAAAAAATGTGATCATGATCATAAGACGTAAAATGGGGCCAAATTCAGGATGTACAAGTACCTTCACACTAGCATTTCCTAATTTTTGAGTGTTTGACTTTGCAACTTAAATGTTTTTAATGTAGATTTTTGTTGTGATATATACTAAAGGATGATGGCTTGAATATTGCTGCATAATTAGCTGCTTTCCTTAATTTGAGCCTGGTACAGTTCCATTGCCTGTGGAAGATTTCAACTTGAATCCTATTTCTCAGACTTTTTTAGCCTCTGGGCATCGTTCTGCCAGAGTTTTCCCTTTTTAATATTGCTATGTGCTTGATGTTGAAGAGCCTACTGTAATTTAAATAAATTGTTGCAGAAGATGTCAGGATCAGCCCCTTGTTCGGGTAATATCATGATTACTCAGAAGTTTGTAAATACAGTGATAAAGTGCATTTTAAAAAAACCTGGCTATTTGGAGATTTGTTACATAAACCCGAGAAAGACATAATGCTATTATTACAAGGGGAGCTGGTAGTGACCCCTATATTTAGCTTACCTACTGCTTTCTGTTATAAAAGATTCTTGCAACCTCTTTTTGAGAAGCTCTAACACTTGCACTGTTTCTAGCAGGCCTTTGAAATTCAACAAGGAGACAGCCCTTAATTCATCCCACTTGCACATACACATTATGATATAATCTTTAATGACACAGTCACATACTATTTTTACCAGGGGGGCAGAATTACCATAAAACTGGCTTTTCCTAACTTTCAAGTGCTTGACTTTGGCATCTAAATAATATTCTTTTAACAGTTTTATTATCTGTAAATTTTATGTATAAATCACCATATTCACTGCACTGTATCGGAATTGGAAAAGGTTCAGGAAAGGGCAACAAAAATGATTAGGGGTCTGGAGCAGCTTCCATATGAGGAGAGATTAATAAGACTTGGACTTTTCAACTTGGAAAAAGATGACTAAGGGGGGATATGATAGAGGTCTATAAAATCATGACTGGTGTGGAGAAAGTAAATAAGGAAGTGTTATTTACTCCTTCTCATAACACAAGAACTAGGGGTCACCAAATGAAATTAATAGGCAGTAGGTTTAAAACAAACAAACAAACAAACAAATGGAAGTATTTCTTCACACAATACACAGTCAACCTGTGGAACTCTTTGCCAGAGGATACTGTGAAGGCCAAGTCTATAACACAGTTCAAAAAAGTATTAGATAAATTCATGGAGCATAGGTCCATGAATGGCTCTTAGCCAGGATGAGCAGGGATGGTGTCCCTAGCCTCTGTTTGCCAGAAGCTGGGAATGGGCGACAGGGGAGGATCACTTGATGATTACCTGTTCTGTTAATTCCCTCTGGGGCACCTGGCATTGACCACTCTCAGAAGACAGGATACTGGGCTAGATGGAGCTTTGGTCTGACTCAATATGGCTGTTCTTATGTTCACTTGTGTCTGGGCTTCTTCTGGAGTTGTTCCACTTCAGCAGCAAAACTGCATGGCCCCCATAAGCTCTCATCTGTTTCAATGAGGATCTTTACTACATAGACCTTCTGAAATACTATATACGACATACAGGCGTTGGTCTGGGTAGAAAATTTATATTTATGCCTGATGGCCTTTATTCCCTATATGACCTCACAGAATTCCACATGCACGTATCTAACCCGCTAATAACAGTGTGTCACAGGCCTAGGTACAAATGAGGAAGCAAATGGAGTCTAAATTTGTATAGACCCCTGAAAAATTTAGTACCAGGCCTGTTGCTATCAATGAGTGATGCATGAGTGGATTAAGTGCAGTATATTCAAGGTAAAGTTACTTATTAGTCTGTAACTGACTCACTTTGTTTTCCATACTGTGTTAAAGTTCCTTTATTGAAGGAGGAATACATATTTTGGTGACCTCCACTCTTCATGCCCCTAGGAATTACTACTGAACTGTGCCTGAATTATTACAAAACCTTTCAGAACATCTCCAGATCAAAAGAAAGAGAGGAAGCTGTGTTCTGTTGATTTGTGTCTTGTAAACACTTGATAACATCTGGCTGGTATATTTTCTCAGCAAGTAGATGAAGAAAAATGTTTTAGAAGAAATCTATAGATTTCATCTAAGGATCAAGCGGAATAAGCTCTTATCAGGCTTTATAAGTGTTAGCTGAATATTTCCAAGCAATCAGAGCAAAGTCATTTCCTGGACAACTGCAGACTTGCTTTTAAAAAAAAAAGTGTTCAAGTGGAAAGAGAAAATATGTCATCCCAAGTGAGGTGTTACACAGAGATGTACAGTAAAATTGGGTAGCTAGCAACAAACTTCATTAAGTAAAAATTTTACACTACTAAAAGGTGCCATTTTAACTTATAGAGCAGAGAGACTTTATATTTGGTATCATATATTACCTTGAATACTTCTGGGATAGATTTTCTGGTCTCGCCAAGCTGCAGTCAGTGCAAAAGCAAATGGGATAGGAAGCAAAGGTTTTGTACATGTGAGGATAAATGCTCAGATACTATGGCAAGGAGGGGTGAATAACTTCTTAAGTAGATATGATACAAGTCATTACTGGTGAGAGATAGAGATAGCACTTCTGCCTTCTCTGCGCAAGCAACCATATCACTCTGTCTGCCAGCTTCTTTGATCTCCACTGTTGCAAACAGCTACCCAAAGCACCATTGTCTCCACAAACCACTTTTATCATAGACTTTAAGGTCAGAAGGGACCATTTTGATCGTCTAGTCTGACCTCCTGCATAGCGCAGCCCACAGAATCTCACCCACCCACTCCTGTATCAAACCCCTAACCTATGTCTGAGCTATTGAAGTCCTCAAATCATGGTTTAAAGACTTCAAGGTGTAGAGAATCCTCCAGCAAGTGACCCGGGCCCCATGCTGCAGACGAAGGTGAAAACCCCCCAGGGCTTCTGCCAATCTGCCCTGGAGGAAAATTCCTTCCCGACCCCAAATATGGCGATCAGCTAAACCCTGAGCATGAGGGCAAAACTCACCAGTCAGACACCCAGGAAATAATTCTCTTTAGTAACTCAGATCCCACCCCATCTAACATCCCATCACAGGCCATTGGGCATATTTACGGCTAATAGTCAAAGATCAATTAATTGCCAAAATTAGGTTATCCCATCATACCAGGGGTAGGCAACCTTTCAGAAGTGGTGTGCCGAGTCTTCATTTATTCACTTTAATTTAAGGTTTCTCGTGCCGGTAATACATTTTAATGTTTTTTAGAAGGTCTCTCTCTATAAGTCTATAATCTATAACTAAATTATTGTTGTATGTAAAGTAAACAAGGTTTTCAAAATGTTTACGAAGCTTCATTTAAAATTAAATTAAAATGCTGATCTTATGCCGCCAGCCTGCTCAGCCCACTTCCAGCCTGGGGCTCTGTTCACCTAGGCTGGCAGCGGGCTGATGGAGGCCTGCGGCCGGGACACCGGCTGGCAAGGGGCCGGCAGCCAGAACCCCAGACCTGGGGGGGGGGGGGGGCAGGGGGCAGGGCAGAGGGCCGGGGGGGGGGGGGGGTCAGGGGTCAGGGCAGAGGGCTGGGTGTGTGTGTGGGGGGTAAGGGGTCAGGGCAGAGGGCAGTGGGGGTGTGGGGGGTGCAGGGCAGAAGGCTGGGTGTGTGGGGGGGTTCAAGGGTCAGGGCAGAGGGCTGGGTGTGTGTGGGGGTGCAGGACAGAGGGCTGGGTGTGGGGGGGGAGTTCAGGGGTCAGGGCAGAGGGTTGGGTGTGTGTGGAGGTGCAGGGCAGAAGGCTGGGTGTGGGGGGGGAGTTCAGGGGTCAGGCAGAGGGCTGGGGTGTGTGTGGGAGTTCAGGTATCAGAGCAGAGGGCTGGGGTGCTCGGCTCGTGGGGGTGCTCCCAGCCCCCTGCCCTGAGCGGCTCATGGCAGGGGGCTGGAAGGGATATGCCCTGTTCCACCCCCTTCCCCAAGGTCCCGTCCCTACCTCTTTTCTGCCTCCTCTACGGAGCAGCGAGCACACTGCCACTCCTGCCCCTCCCCCTCGCAAGGGCGATCAGCGCTGATAGGCAGCAGGGAGAGGGAGGGGAGGGGCAGGAAAGCACCACACTGGGGGAAGAAGTGGGCGAGGGGGGAGCTTGGCTGCCACAGGACCAAGCTTCTGCCTCCTGCCCCCGCAGGGGAGAGCGGTGGGTGGGGGGCTGAGTGGGGCTGGGGGCCGGGACCGCGGCAGGCAGTGGCGTGCCACTCAAAATCAGCTTGCATGCTGTGTTTCGCACGCGTGCCGTAGGTTGCCGACCCCTGCATCATACCATCCCCTCTATAAACTTATCAAGCTTAGTCTTGAAGCCAGATATGTCTTTTGTCCCCACTGCTCCCCTTGGAAGGCTGTTCCAGAACTTCACTCCTCTGATGGTTAGAAATCTTCATCTAATTTCAAGTCTAAACTTTTGGCCAGTTTATATCTATTTGTTCTTGTGTCCACATTGGTACTGAGCTTAAATAATTCCTCTCCCTCCCTGGTATTTATTCCTCTGATATATTTATAGAGAGCAATCATATCTCCCCTCAGCCTTCTTTTGGTTAGGCTAAACAAGCCAAGCTCTTTGAGTCTCCTTTCATAAGACAGGTTTTCCATTCCTCGGATCATCCTAGTAGCCCTTCTCTGTACCTGTTCCAGTTTGAATTCATCTTTCTTAAACATGGGAGACCAGAACTGCACACAGTATTCCAGATGAGGTCTCACCAGTGCCTTGTATAAAGGTACTAACAACTCCTTATCTCTACTGGAAATACCTCACCTGATGCATCCCAAAACCGCATTAGCTTTTTTCACGGCCATATCACATTGGCGGCTCATAGTCATCCTGTGATCAGCCAATACTCTGAGGTCCTTCTCCTCCTCTGTTACTTCCAACTGATGTGTCCCCACATTCTTGTTATTAATCCCTAAATGCATGACCTTGGACTTTTCACTATTAAATTTCATCCTATTACTATTACTCCAGTTTACAAGGTCATCCACTTAGAATCTTTGTTCTGCAATAATGGGATGGAAATATAAAGATGTTGTGTGAGATATGTGACCTTCACTGTCTTGGTGGTTGTCCATCTACAGATTAGTTGACATTGATTTTCCTTGTGGTTTGCTAAAGTAAGGGGTGATGGGGGCCGAGAGGGGAGAAATCACACTTTTATTTTTTTTAGAGAGAGAAGGTAGGTAAGGTAATAACTTTTATTGGACCAACTTCTGCTGGTGGAAGGTAAAGTTTTCAAATTACACAGAGCTCTTCTTCAGCTCACTGCAAACAACTTTTTTTTAGTTCTTCTTGGCTGCAGGTAAAGAATGTTAGAGTACGTACACCTTGGGGAACTAGCAGTCATAGCTTCACTTACCTACCCTACCTTGTTGTTAAAATAACTAGAACTTGCTTTGCCTTTGCAAGCGGGAGATTAAAAGTCTGATTTGAAAAAACTAATGCTTACTAGAGTGTAAGATCTTTGGGGCAGTGACCATCTTTTGTTCTGTGTTTGTACAGAAGCCAGCACAATGGGACTCTGGCCCTGATTGCACTACTACAATAAAATAATAAATAATTCTAATAATAAATAACAATATTAAGTTGACAAAGATTTGTATACAATAATCAAGATGAGGTTTGCACAATTTGACTTAACATGACTGTTGAATATATTTTGTTTATGGGCACGCCAACATCCCATCGGTTGTCAAGTATTTTGTAGGCATCACAACAAAGGACAGTTTTGAGGTAGGATTTGAAGGCGGATCACGAGGTAGCTTTGCAGATGTTTACAGGGACTGCCTCCCGTGCATGGAGATAGCATGGGAGAAAGCACAAGGGTTTGTTTGTAAATTTAACAACTGGGAAATGGAGGGTGGCATCATTGGCTAAGGGAGGCAAGCAATGACAGCTCAGTAGTGAATAAGAGCTGATAGGTAGAATGGGGATTGACCATGAAGTTTGTTTGATGACATATAAAAGTAGAAGTTAGTGGAAGGATTCAGAGAATGGTGTGACGTGATCAAAACAATGGGCTTGGAGAATGATCTTTTCAGCAGCATTCTGAATGTATATGAATGGGGCACGATTGCATTTGTCAAGGCCAAAGAGAAGGATCTTGTAGTAACTGAGATACAAGATGATGAAAGCATGGTCGAGAGTTTTAGTTGTGTGGATGGATAGAAATGATCATATTTTAGAGATGTCGCTATGCAGAAAGAATCTGCAAGATATAGACATAGATCTCTCTCTATGTTCTTACATCCAGAGTCAAAGATTACACCCAGGTTACAGGCCTGAGTAACAGGATGGTGGTGTTGTCCACAGTGATCAAGGAAAGAGGTAGCCAGGAGGTTGGGGTGGGCGTGGGGGTTAAGAGCTCTATTTTAGACATGTGGAGCTGAAGCTGATAGCTTGATATCCATGAGGCGATATTAGAGTCATGGCAAGATTTTTAGTTTGAATAGGAGTGTAACCTTCTGCCCATTGGAATTGGCAGCAACAAGGGACAGGTTCAATATCTAGGGTTCCTCTTCAACAATACAACACAAAACCGGCTCAAGCCCCCCCACAGTAACCTGGGACAATTACATACCACCTCCTGGGTGCCTCTAAGAGGCAATACTTCCCCTCTCGCAAGCACAGAGTCTGAGTGTAGAAAGGTATCTTTTAATAAAAGGATGGAAGTAACTAGGCATTAATTTGGGAAAACGCCACAAGCAGAATTCATAAACTTAAAACCATGAGCAAGAGCCGCACCCTGTAGTACGTTGGGCAGCGTCCTTTTGTCTCAGGTTCTTAAGTCCAGCAAAGTCCCTTTAATGTACCCATCCCTTCTGTGGGAGGGGGTAAGAAGACACCTTACTTGCACCAGTGCCTGGGCACTGGCTCGCCACTTCTTTTCCCTGCCACCGCCACCCTGCCGGCCCATCACCATGCCTCTCTGCCAGCCACCCTGGTGGCCAATCCCTGCACCATGCTCTGATCCTCTCCACCAGCCACCAATCCACCAGGATGTCTTCAGGTCTCACCACTTAACACAGCTCTCAGTGATTTCAGCTGTTAGTGGGAGAAACTCACAGCTTGTGCACACTGGGCAGTGTCTTACATCAAAGACACCATCCCCAAGCAGGTCTAATGCTTAGACCTAGGTATCAGTGATTTCAGCTCTGCCATGTGTAGCAAGACTCTTAATTGAGTCTAAATTAGAGAGTGACCTGACCTGACCTGACCTGACCTGACCTGCAGTCTCTTCCTCTCTCTCTCTCTCTCTCTCAACTCACTGGGCTTTGGAATCTATGTCCCTTGCCTAGTGAGTGCCATTTAATTGAGAGTGAGTCCCTCAATCAGGGTATGCCAAGCACAATTCTGCAGCCCTTGACTCACACAACAAGGATAACAACCCTTTATTACCCCTGCCCCAATAACAAGCAACACCAACCAAAAGTGATCATTTGGGCAAGCAATCCCATCATGCTAGGCACCTAGGCAAACAAGATCAGCTCCTGAAGTCCTCTTCCACAGCTCATCACTAGATGTCAGGGAAGAGCTCATTCAGACCTTGCTTATAGGAGGGAGGTCTGGAGTAGAGGGGTAGATCTGTGAATTGTCAGCATAGAGATGGTAGTTGGATTGGTGTTTGTGAATAAGATTACCCATTGATAAGGTGCAGAGGGAGAGGAGAAGGAAGAAGAGTCCTGTGGAACCCTCAAAGAAAGTTGGAGGGGAGGGGCATGAGGCGGATCCTCCATGGGACACATTGACAACAATATTCCCAAGGAAACAGTGTCATTCTGTATTAAAGGACTTCTGCCAAAAATGTCTTGGGAATCTTGAATGCATTTATAAGTGTTTGCCAAGCTAATGTGATTTTTCTTGCACTGAACTGGCTTCATTAATTTGATGTGTAAGAAATAAATATTTGATGAGCAATTAACTGGAGATTATTATGGCCATAATGGAGCCTTCCCACACAAACTGATGCTTAGCCATTTAGATGCATAAAAAGCACTTCAGAACATGGAAAACAGAATGAACCTGCGGGGAAAGAAAATTGTTAAAACATTCAATTCAGGAACAAAATGGCTGCTCATTTAATAGTTTTGACTTTGCTTAAATGATTAGTGAAGAAAGTATATTAGTTACTAGGTGTGCATAAAGGATATTTGCCAATCTACAGGAAATTATATTGAAGTTGCAGCCAATAGAGGTAACAGACTTCCCCCACAAAATGCATATACCAGAATCTGAAAACAAGAACATATTGATATGTAGCAATTCATTTACAAATATTGCAGGTTATTAAATATTTTCCCCAATCTATTCTGATAAAACAAGAGGAACAAATTCTCTCCTGGGAGAGTGTGGGCCCCAATTTGCAGTTCTTTACAGGCAAGATTTCCCTTCTGTTTAAGGCAAGATTGGCCTGTACTCAGAGGTTACAGAAGGCTAAAAGAGGAGCTCTCACCTCACCAACCAAGAAGGAGGGGGAATTGTGTGAGAACATTGCACCTTTGCCACAAGGTCCTTAGTGAAAGGTTTCCTAATGTCTTCTGTACATCCCTTCCTAGAAGTCCATAATGACATTTTTCTAAACTTTAATATATTCTTCCTAGACTCCAGGAAATGGCATAGTTTGAGGAATAACTAAACACTTTTCCAGGGGCACTTGTTTGTTTCATAAAGGAATGCATCTGCTTATCTCTCTCACCTATGAGAGAGGGGAAAATCAAGAGCCCTTATTGTTAGGGGTAGAAGAATACAACATTAAACTCCTTCATATCCCCTCTAATTTATCTTCCCAATCTCAGTTGCTCTGCTCTACTTTTTATCCTATTCCCTGTAATATTCAGCAGACACTTTGATCAGGAACTTAATTTGTCAGGAGAGAAGGCACAGTGTAGCCCAGTGGGCCAGCTTACCTGTATTATATTCATTGCTTTGTTATTCTGCTTTATTATATTTAGTAGTAATGCAAGGAACCTACAGGCTTTTATCCTGTAAGATTTGGCTTTAGTAGATAGTGTGAGGGTTGAGGCCTATAACTTTTGGCATAGATAAATTTAAGTAACTCATAAGTTATAGGGAACTGAAAGTAGCATGCAAGAGGGGGGAATTTTGTCCAGAAATACTGATATCAGCCACCCACAGAACATAGCTAACACCAGCATCTGGAAGGTTCTGAACAGAACGTCTGACCGCAAAGGCACCATGGCAACAAATTGACATGTATGCTAATAGGGTAACATCATACATATACTAACCTATAGAAAACGGACACCTTAAGGGGAGGAAATACATATAAGGACCTCTATTGAATATGCATTGAACATGGTAACGTCAGCGTAACATCCCAGGGGCAGCAAGGAGAGGTGTAGACCTTGGGAGTGGCCAGAATAATGGTCATCGGGGAAGATGAGGACAGTGACGGTGATGAGAAAAATAATGGTTAACATTCCAGGGTGCAAGTACAGCCGTCCAAATGTACTTTCTGTATTATCTCTATCTGCCTTGTTGAGTTTAAGTGTGTGTATAACTTTGCTAAATTATTAATAAATCATTTATTTGTGTGTATATATATATATATATATACACATACATAAAGAGTTCCTGTAGTGTGAGCGTTGCACCTGTGCACATCGGGGTTCCCAAATTACTGATAATATAATTGGGCCTGATCTTGGGACAAGAACCTGTTAATCCTCAAGTTACAATTGTATATACTCAACTTTGGGTCAGGCTACAGATGGCACCCCAGATGGGACCCCCGAGGGGTACACAGGGGTAACCTCCCTACCTGGGATAGGTAACTCACCTTAAAAAAATCTAAATGAGAATCTAAATTAAAATCCAGGCAACCTCTCAGTCAGAAGTTGGTGCCTGTCAGAAACACTCACTGTAACTCAGCAGGGGACTTCCTCTTTTTCCCCTCAGCTGTTGTTCCTCTTTTCTGGTTCTTTGCCATTAGTCTATTATGTCTGCTTTTCTTAGCAAGGAAGGGAGAGCAGTAACACAGACAAACAACAAAAAAAGTTGCACTGGATTCAAGTTTTTTACTATCAGGCATGCCAGGGGCAGGATGCAAGTGGGGTGATGCAGGACACATCCCCTTATTGGGTATTATTGACTAGTCCAGGGGTCTCAAACTCAAATGACCTCGAGGGCCACATGAGGACTAGTACATTGGGCCGAGGGCCGCATTTACTGACACCTCCCGCACGCCGCCCTCGGCCCCGCCTCCACTCCATCCCTTCCATGAGGCCCCGCCCCTGCCCCGCCTCTTCCCACCCCTTCCCTGCCCCCATTCCAACCCCTTCCCCAAAATCCCCACCCCAACTCTGCCCCCCTCCCTGCCCCCAGGGGGCACAGGAGGGGTGTGGGGTGTGGTGGGGGCTCAGGGCAGGGAGTTGGGGTGAGGGGTGCAGGAGGGGGTCGGTGCAGGGTGTGGCAGGGGTTCAGGGCAGGGGGTCGGGTGCAGGAGGGGTGCGGGAGGGGGCTCAGGGCAGGGTTGTGGGGTGTGGGGTGTGACAGGGGTTCAGGGCAGGGGGTTGAGGTGCAGGAGGGGTGCAGCAGGGGGCTCAGGGCAGGGGGTCGGGGTGCGGCAGGGGGCTCAGGGCAGGGTGTCGTGGTGTGGCGGGGGCTCAGGGCAGGGGGTTGAGGTGTGGCAGGGGACTTAGGGCAGGGGGTCGGGGTGCAGGAGGAGTGCGGGGGGCGGGCTCCGGCCCGACCCCCACCGGGGGCAGGGCAGGCTCCCTGCTTGCCTGCCTGCCCTGCCACCATGCCGCACCAGGAAGCAGCTGGAACCTGGGGAAGGAGGGGCGCAGGGGTGTGTGTGGCTGTTGCTTCAGGCACCGCCCCCAGCAGTTCCCATTGGCCACAGTTCCCCATTCCCAGCCAATGGGAACTGCTGGGGGCAGTGCCTGAAGCAACAGCCACACACCCCCCTGCGCCCCTCCTCCCCCAGGTTCCATCCGATTCCCGGCGCGGGGGCAGGGCAGGCAGGCAGCCGCTCTAAGAAATAAACGTTGGGGGAGGGCGGGGGGTGGGGGCGTGAGGAGCTCGCGGGCCGCATGCAGTAACCCTGCGGGCCGCATGCGGCCCGCAGGCCACGTGTTTGAGACCCCTGGACTAGTCACTGGGGTTAGAATCTTGCAAGAATCTTTTATACACATGTTAAGGGGGAGTTCTGGGGTAATCAATTATTGTTAAAATAGCAGTAGCACAGTACACGGTGACCCACACCTTGAGGTGGCGGGGGAGTTGATTAATGTATGTTTTAATTGCCACCAAGAGGCCGCAGTAACTCAGAACTTGTACGGTTCTAGCTACCTTAATATCAGTCCCCTCAATTCTTCTGTGCTGCGCCTAGATCTGTCTCTGACCAGCTTCCCCCTTGCTGCTCAGTAGGTCCCGACTACGTAATTACCTCTCAATGAGTTAATCATACATTAGCCATCGAGGGAAGAGAGAGGGAGCAGAACCCCCCCTCCCCTCTGTTTTTCTTGGGACTTGTTTAAGTAATTGTTGAACCAGTTAAGGAGTCAATTATTTAAGGAGGGATGTCCCTATATATATATGTGTGTGTGTGCAGTGTTAGTGTTTTTGTGTAGATTTAGAGTAAAGTTAGTATAATTTACTTGAGCTCTTTTAAGTAGGAGTTGAAGAAAGTGAAGTAGTCAGCTAAGAATTCTGTGGTCAACCAAAGACATAACATACAAACATAAAACATCATGGAAGAACTTTTGTACAAATGAAACATCACCATAGCCAGGCTATTTTCAATCACCCTGACTGGTAGCGTATAATCATACGTCTAATATGTCATATGTCTAATACATCATATGATCACATGTTTAAAGTAATGTACTAACTACCGCTTGTCGGTGAGTAATAACTCAAAATGAAAATAAATAAATAAATAAATAATTTTTAAAAAAGCAATAGGACTGTCTAAGCACAGCTGTAAGTATAAGTCCAACTTCCACCTAAACAGGGTGTTAAAATCCCAGAAGACTAAAATCCCAGAAAACTAAAATCCCCAAAAGTAAATTAAATAATAATGTAAAAATGGTTAATTAAGAGGTATTAAAGGAACCAGGGAAAACCCTTACCAGAAGGTACCAAAAGATTTGTTCCCCCACAGGTTATAAAGACCTTTATCCCATATCATGTAATCCACCAAGCTAACAGTTTCTGTGCCTTTAACTTGTAATGTCAAAAATCCTCAGCAGCAAAAATCATTGAAGCTTTGACCAGCAGCTAACATGTTGCTAAAAAGGGAAAGTGCTTTTGTACTCTGTGCTTGGAAGAAAAAAGGAAAGTTGGCAAAGCAAACTGCTTCTAACTCAAGTTTAGCAAAATAATTAAAATTAGAAACCCCTAAACATCTAATCGTATATGGGAAGTCCTCCGGCAACAGAGGAGGAGTTGAGTGACCCAGATACTTTCATCTTAGGAAATAAGCAATTGGATGTTGCAAAGGGGGGAGAGTGAAGGAAATTCCTTTTAGACAAAAAAGGTTATGTCTAATATGTCTAATGTGCTTGTACAAGGTAAAGAAAACCTTTACTACTCCTAACATGTAAGTGGTGGGCGAAAGCAAGGTAATGCCTTTAGGACAAGTTCAAGTATTCAGTACTTGTTACTTGCATGTTTGTATTCTACATACCTTCTTAATTTAACTAATCAGTTGTGCATTATTATTCCATAAATAGGTATCAAGTTAGTTGCAACTCCAGACTTATCCAATACGAGAAAGGAAGCCGGTAACATATAATCTTTCTACTTTATGCAGGAATGATTATTTTAAGGAAGTGTTGAAGCTTCTTCAACATGTAGCAAACTTTGCTACCCGCAAGATAAATCATGCTTATCATTATAGGTCCTAATTCATCAATGTAAAATGTGGAATTAATCTAATTACAGTTTTGCCTTCATATTACCTGAAAAATATTAGCACCTGCTTTAATTCTTTTTTTTCACCCATTTCTGTTTTAATCTAGGATCTAAAGATTAAAGAAAAGCAGGCTCCTGACTTAATAATCACATTTATGTTATAGACAAACCAAGGCTATATACCTAGAACAAATTAATAATTTCAACCCTTAGGATTCCTGGACCTGCTCTAAATAACAATGTTTAATCCTTTGGTGGGATGTTGGAATTACTTGTTTAAACTTCTTCTAAACTTATTTTTCTTTCGGATTTATTTTTATGTTTTGTGTCACGTAACTAGGCCATTCTTTTCTTTTCTTCTCACATGTTGGGGGAGTTTTTGTTGCAACAATAATCTTCTGCGCAATTATTAGTAAAATATTTTCTCTTTGTGGTACCACACCATTTCAGTAGTAAAATTAAAATCTAATCATCATAGTGCCTGTCTTTCTATGAAACCTGGGGTGGTTCAATCTTTGCAGAAATCAGTCAAAGATATAAGCATGTTTGTCTCAATGAACAATTTATGTGGAACTAACTCTTATATATATAATATTAGCTTTGATTTGGAGTTTGTCAGGCAATGTGGCCAGTTGTTTGGCAAAACCCAAATTATAATTCAGAAGTTCCTTGAGCAAACCACCATCCTATTAATGTAAGATTAATAGCTATAATATAGCTATAGTGCTTTATAATGTCATATTTTGCTTGCTTCTCATAATATAGCTAACGTAACCTGGTATTAAAATAACCATCAGGGTTATCACGCCAACAAGGGGGGGAGGGGTGCATATGTCTAGTGAAAGGTAATCTTAACTATTTAGCAATTTGTTATTTGTGAATTTGCCCTTGTAAACTGTTTTGTTTAGAAATAGCAAAAGAAACTAAATTGCTAAATTCAAAGTTGGTAAATGCTCTAATATCAAATCTCACTATGCTATATCAGAAAAGAGACATGTCTTTACAAGTACTCAGCAATAAGACGAGACCCTCAGAGAGGACCCAAATCCAGCTTACAGCACTATGCTAACAGTATTGTTCCTCCTCTGTAGCAGTCTTGAGGTCCTAACAGTTTGTTCGAAGAGGCAGACTCATAAGCTCCAGTGTTTGTACCATGTGAAGAAAGCAAAGAAAATAGCCTTTGTTGTAAACCTCCAAATGATAAACTCTTAATGCTGGAGTAACTGTGGTCTGGAGTCAATGGCAGCAGCCCGATATAAGAACACTTTTTGTTGCTCTGGTGCAAGGACACTCTTTGGTACATTGGTGCCTTCCTTGAAGCCATATGATCTCATCCCCAGTGTACTGAACCTGGGGAAAATTAATAATCAAAACGTAAACAATATTAAGTTTATTGCCTGAACTAATGATATCAATGTGTGTGTGTGTGTGTGTATATATCTATATCTATATCTATATCTATATATATATATGTATTATGTATTAAAACACAATCTGTATGAAAACTGAACATATGGTAAAAGGGTATACCAGGTAGAGGTGTAACCCTCAGCTAACAAATGTAACCATGTCACCTGTAGTAACCTGGAAAAAGACCTATCATTTAAAGTATCTTTAAAGACTGATATCTTGCATTCCTGTATTGCTAAGTGCTTATGGCAAAAAATGGGTAATTCCCAGCTTCCAATGGGGATACCTGATACTCCCAAGCTTCTCAGACATTAATTTTGTTTTGTTTTGTTTGTTATGTTAGAAATCTATTTGGGGAGGTATTGTAATTAAATTGAACTCATAAAAAGTGGGGCAGAAGGAGCTTCAATAAAACAGACAATAAAATATTTAAAAATGGCTTTTCTGTAACACAGGTAGTATATGCACAATATGATGGTGCATTGTAGTATGAAGCTTTATCATCAACACTCTTTTGGGGATGACCTGGACAACACAGTCATGGCTTGATTACCTGTGAGGAAAGTGACCATCCCAAACTCATACTGATAAAACCTTTGTATTACACCTTTATGTATTCCATTGATAAGATGGAGCCTTTCTGCTGTGACTACCAATTAGTGCTAATGCTGATGGTGTTTTTGTGAGCTGGACATTTGTTCAAGGGAAATTAGACTAAAGACTACCAAACTCATTCTATCTGTGACAGGGTGCTGTTAGCAGCTATAAATAGAGCTTTGTGGAAGCCAGCATGCTATCCACTTAGGGTAGGTCTACACTGTGACAAAAAACTGTGGCACCAAGTCTCAGGGCCCAGATCAACTAATCAGGGCTTGAGGGGCTTGGGCTGCAAGGCTATAAAATGGCAGTGTAAACATTTGGGCTCAGTGTCACAAGACCCCATGAGGGGGAAGGGTCTGAGAGCCCGGGCTCCAGCCCAAGTTTTATAGCTCTGCAGCCTGAGACCCAGTCAGCTGACCCAGGCCAGTTGTGGTATAAGGTATTAAAAAAAAAATTGGGGACTAATTTCTACCCTCAGTTACACCTATGTAAACCCATTGTATCAGAGTCTGGCTGAGACATGAATCTCATATCTGATGAGACATATCCTATTATTTCTCTTCACAGCTGTCAGGTGGATTCCTTGAACTCCATTTCTTTAAGAAGAAAGTTATTTCATACTACTTTCCTCCCCTCACTCCCTTCCCTCCAGTTTACATAAATGAATGCTCTTGCAGTACAGGGAGTGCATGCTTACCTTTAACAGTCTGTTATCCATCATTTTCATTAGACTCCTAAAGCTTGAAATTATTAATATAATCCCTGCTGTAGTTTTTCCATTTCTATTTGCCAAACATCAGGTGGGTTTTTATGTGCATGTGTTTTGAATGTAGCTGAATTTGATAGGATAATGGTTGCTTTTATTTAAAAATATTGGAAGAAAAAAAGGCCTATTATAAGCAAATGCAACTGCCACATAACTCTGACGAGTGATGTAAATTATGTATTGGGCCTAATTCTACTTTCGCTTGAATTGGAGTTCACTCAATGTAAGTCAAAATCACACCAGTATAAAACTATTGTGAGATAAGAGTTGAGCTTGTGGGTGTAAATTGGTCAGAAAATAGGAGGAAGTGGGTAAAATAGTTAAGTAGCATAATTTGCAGCCATTTGGCTTTCAGTAATTGTACAAAATGAGTAACTAACAGGTAAACAGTAGCATGTGGGGTATCTGTGTGTGCAACACCAACAGACCCTGGTCGTTGGCAGGTGAGATCGAACCTGGGGCCTCTGGAACTTAAAGCATGAGCCTCTACTACATGAGCTAAAAGCCAACTGGCTGTTAACTAGGGCTGTAGAGCAGACTCATTTTATCTCTCTCTCTAAGTGATCTCAGTGGCACTAGATGGGACAGAACACCACACCCAGAAGGTGTGTGGGTTACACGTGCATAGGAGTAAAAGCAGCTAGCAGGATGGCATGGTATAAGAGCTTGTCTACACTGGCAATGTTAAAGCGCTGCCGTGGCAGCGCTTTAACGTGGCTTGTGTAGTCGCGGCACAGCCACCTCCACCAGGAAAAAAAACCACTTCCACGAGGGGCGTAGTTACCAGCTCTGTGAGTGCGGCTCCCAGTGCTGGTGCACTGTCTATACTGGCACGTTACAGCGCTGAAACTTGCAGCGCTCAGGGGGGTGTTTTTTCACACCCCTTAGCGAGAAAGTTGCAGCACTGTAAAGTGCCAGAGTAGACAAGCCTTAAGAAAAGGTAGTCGGTGATCCTTTGGAGTTTGAATATGATAATCTTCCATGAAGTGATAGCTGGTTATCGCTGGTGGATCTGCAGGTGGTCAATAAAACCAATCTGGGATCCACAGATTTTATCACAGTTGGGGCAGACATTTCCTGGTGGAAAGGGTAGATCTGGATTATTGGAGTTGGGCTGCAGCCCATTCTTTCCTCCTTTCACTTTTCTCCATTTCCTGTGGTCTTCAAAATGCTGGGATCTTTGCCAAAAGGTCCTTCTCCATTTTAGTTGATCGAGGGCTTGGGTTTCCCATAAATTTGGAGCTTCCCACAGCTCTCATTGGCCGGGAATGGCAAACCACGGCCACTGGGAGCTGTGGGAGACCGTGCCTGCGGACAGTCAATGTAAACAAAACGTCTCGTGGCCCGCCAGCAGATTACCCTGATGGGCTGTGTGCCAAAGGTTGCCGATCCCTGCTTTAAACAATTTCTTATAAATTAGTTGCATTAGTGGAATAATAATAACAGGATTTCTTCACAATTTCATATTTATATTTTTATTAAAAAAATACTTATAGTTATAAAGAGTTTAAAATAGGTATTATGATGATATTTTATACAGGTACAGTACATTTGTTTTATAGACATAATAGTTAATATTGTATGAACATAGGATGCTACCAACCCCCTCAGTAATCTGTTTTTCTCCAAAAGATTAAGCTAATTGCTATTATGTACATATCATACATCTTCTTTGACATCTAGCCTGGTAGCTTTCAGTAATAATTGATCCCTTGCTTCCCAAATGGCTTTATTTCTGTTATTCTATTAAGTGTTTTTAATGTATTGTGATTACTACTAGTAGCTAATAGCTTAATCTATTAGTCTATTTTTTAAAGTTTTATGACTGAATACTGTTATAACTCTTAAATAAGACCGCAAAATGCTGGTCAGATTGCAAGTTCTTCAGGGCAAGGACTGTCTTTTATGGTTTGTTTGTAAAACATCCAACATAATGGGGTTCCAATCTGGGTCTTTGAATGGTACCAATAAAAACACAACAACAAACAATAATTAGAGCTGGTCAAATTCTTCCCTTTTTTATCAATATTCAAGGTTTTTTAATTATTTTTGTTTAAAATAAAAATCCAAAATATTTGAATAACAAAAGCGGCCAGATTTGGGCCCATCTTGTCCACCAGTGTAAGGGAGTAAGGGGTTGTAAAGCACCCTGTTGGTCCCTTGCACTCACTGCTATCTATATTAAGGCTAGTTACTTGTGTGGCATTGCAGACTCCTGCAGAACCACTACATCCTCCTCCCTCTGCATAGGTGAAGAAGAGTATGAACATGGGGAAAAAATGGATAAAGCCTGTGGTGGGCAGAACCAAATGCATCAGCCAACTCCTTCCCTAGAACAGTGGGGAACCAGGAGGGAGATTGTGCCTCAGAGTCACAATCTCCCTCTTTACTGCACTGCCCCTGGGGTAGCCACGTGTTTCCCTTACACTGGTCAGAACATAAAATCACAATCTAGTCCAGGGGTCGGCAACTTCTGGCACGCGGCTCGCCAGGGTAAGCACCCTGGCGGGCTGGGCCAGTTTGTTTACCTGCCGCGTCCCAGGCCAATGGGAGCGGCGGGAAGCCGCATGGGCGAGGGATGTGCTGGCCACGGCTTCCCGCCGCCCCCATTGGCCTGGAGCGGCGAACCGCGGCCAGTGGGAGCCACGATCGGCCGAACCTGCCGACGTGGCAGGTAAACAAACTGGCCCGGCCCGCCAGGGTGCTTACCCTGGCGAGCCGCGTGCCAGAGGTTGCTGACCCCTGATCTAGTCCATAGTGTCCCTGCCATTGCTAACTCTCACTCCAAAATGTCCCCTCCATCTTAGGAAAGTCATGTTACAAGGGGAAGATGCCCTAGATGAAAACTCTGTAGCACAGTTAGACTTTCTATGCACCACAGATTCCTAACAATTCAACAACCCGCTGCCTCTTCCATAATCTCTAGTTTCCCTACTGTTCAGAGGAGCATTTGTGGGGAACTCTGTGTGATTGAGTTTGTGGTGTTTCCTGGGCCAACTGTTCCCCTCAGTTTGACCAGGGCGCATTCAGTTAGTTATTACAGGATTTCCACTATCAGAGAGAATAATGAGACTCAGCTAGCAACCCCACATTTGCCTGGAGACTTCGGTCACCTCATGCTTTCTCATGCCAGAATACAACTGTTTTCTATGCTCATTTTTCCCTTTTCTAGCCTATTACCCTGATTGCTCTAAATGTACTGTAACTGGGTTACAGTAATTTCTTTTTCCATTGTTCTCAATTTTATTATTTGCATACAAGCCACAGTGTTGTTTATTCAGACATAGAGGGTATGGATTAAAAATATGAATTGTCATTCACTTTGAATGATGTTAGAGCATTTATTTACAGAAAGAATAAAACGGAAAATAAATCCAAACCCTCAGGGAACAGGGCTGTGTACACATTTTCACTGTACAAGATGGTGTAGATAATTCATTGCTAAAAGTAGCAATATGGAACATTAATCCTGTCAAGTGTAGGAAAGCGATACCATATCTCAAAAAAGAGAGGTTGATACGGGACCTTTCTAAGGGAATGGGAAAAAAATAGAAAAGTAACAAGTTGGTAGAGCAATAAAACAGTTTATGGGTTGGATTTTGCTTTCAGTTCCACTGGTGAAAACTGGAGTAGCCCCATTGACTTCAGTGGAGTTGCTCTCCACCTATATGAGAACAGCATTTCCTCCACTTCCTGGAGTGTAGCAGTTCAGCTGCACAAAATTGAGATCGCAACTTCTCTCAACTCCCAAAGGCACCAAAGCAAGATTTATATTGTCAACCCGACTTTTTCATCAGGAGGAAATAATCCTGGCAAACATCTGTGTTCTAAGTATTTAATCAACACTTCCATTTAGATAGGCCAAAATAGAAATCCCTAAGCCTCCACTGTTGCTTTTCCCCACAAAGGGGCTTGGAACATCTTGCACCTTACTTTGTATGGGCTCATGGGTAAGGGCCATTGATCCCTTCCCAGCTATGCTTGGGGCAGGAATCCAGCTGGTGTTCAGTTGGTGGACACTCCCTTGGGTACGGTTGTCAGTTGGCATAGGTTAGAGTAGCCACCAAGCTGCTCTAACCAAGGCTGCAAGTGGGCAGAGAATCAGTAATCACCTGTACAATGGCTTCTCACTGCTACCCCACAGCAGAAATTTGAGCCAGTGTTAAAAAAAAATAAAAAATACATTAAATGTTTTCAAAATAACCTTTTGCTAGGCACTAGATTTCACACTGAAAACATACATTACATACAGCTTTGCAAAACTGACTTTGAGGCAAAATGGACTATTTAATAGCAATAAGACACTCCAGAGTGCATTAGTTGGCTGGTGAGGCATTTCTTGGGTGCTTGATAATATTCAAGCTTCACTTTATGCCCCACAGCACACCTGACCCATGCACCAATAGCATACTACTTTTGCAGCCTATGTCCATAAAAGAGCTAGGTGGGAAAAAAATGAAAAAATCCATACGTTAATATTGATTTATGTTCCAACGTGCATTTTGATTTGACCACATTTGGAACTAGAGCAGGGTGAAGAATAAAAAATAAAATATTCGGAGAATATTTTATTTGAAACAATTATCAAACAGGTATTGAGTACATTAGTTGATGAATCATATGTTTGTGAATTATTTGCAGATCTCTAGTAAGCAATGCTATGCAAGGATTGTAGAGTGGCAATGCTTTCTTCTCAGTAAACAGTGAATAACTGTAAAAAGTTAGACCAAATCTTTTCAAGTTTGTCTGAGGTCCCTCTTCTCTGAAACAATATCCATTCTTCAGTTGCCAAGTCAGCTAAGTCAAGCTTCTATCCTTGGAGACAGTCTGCTCTTCCGTCTAAGCAATAATGAGTGTTTGGCTTCACGTACTGCTCTAGAAAAATCAAGCTGTCTGTGAGTTTGAGAGTTTTCAAGATGACTGGGTAGTCCCAAAACAGCCCTGGAAAGAAATTTTTAAGAAGGTGTCCATTATCACTGTTTAGAAACCTTTGATTAATTCCTAGCAGTTGTAAATTAAGATGCCACTCTCCTTTCCCCTCCCCTCCCTTCTTTTCCTTTCCTTCCCAATTCCTTTACTTTTTTGTTTGTACCTTTTTCCTGTTTTTCCCTTATTTCTTGGAAAAATTAAAAACCAAAAACCAAAAACCAAACACTAGTGAATAACTTTGCCAGTCCACTTTTTTATGAAAAACTGTGTGCCTGGTTTTGATGGCTGGTAAGTATTGTATTTGTTAATGGTATCATAGATCTAATACACTACAGTCTTTTTATTACATGTAAGAGATGAGTTTTATCCTCTTTCTTTCATTTCAGAATATTCTGCAACAGTAGATTTTATTAAGATTTATTCTGTGACAATTACTAGAACATACATATCAAGGCTACCATATCAGGTTTACGTTCTTGTTTTGTAGGTGCTAAGGAACAAAAGCATTTTGCATTAAATAAATTATCTGTATCACTTAACTCTATGCATGACATGTGCATTTAAATTTGACATCTGTTATGGTATCTGCCAGAAAATACAAACTGTTTAACTGGAAATCCTATGCAAAGGATCATAACTGAAAAAATACTATAATCAAATAAATAATGATAATATGGAATTTAAAATGTGCAGTAGATAGCAGATCAGTAGTATAATGAATTTAGTGATAAGTTAGTATTGCTTTTCTGTACATTTATGTGCGGTGTTTCATTCACATATTTAACGGTTTAATGTGGCTATATGTATTCACTATCTACAGTAAATACTCAACAACCTTGGCATACTTGCAATATGTGTTAAGAATAGGTGAGATCATTTCTAAAGAAAAAGCCCATACACAAACAGTCTCCCACCTTCTGCACTGTCCCTAGGAAGAGCATGGTTGCACAGGTGGTGCTCCACAACACCTTAATGCAGTCTGACTAACTGGTACACATCAGCCCGTCCTGGTTCAGATCACTAATGCATTTATCCTTGCTGCTACCACCACCATTTTAATATTATATTAAACTCCATTAAAACTAAAAATTAAAAAACCTGGGCTTTTATTGCAACAGTTGTGCCATCATTTTCTTTGCTGCAAGCCTTCCCCTCCACCCCTGCAGAGGGAGGCACAGATATAAAAACACTAATTGTGTTTACAGTACTTTTAAAACTTCAACACCCTTTACAAACATTAGCTAATTTATCTTCACACTAGCCTGTGATGTAGGCAATGATTTCTTCCCCCTTTATATAGATAGAAAAAGAAAGGATACTGAGACATGGACAGATGGTGTTATTACTTGTCTAAGGGTCTACACTACAATTTTAGGTCGAATTTAGCAGAGTTACCTTGATTTAAGCCTGGACCCGTCCACACCACAAAGCCCTTTGTTTTTACTTAAAGGGCCCTTTAAATCGATTTCTTTCCTCCACCTCCGACGAGGGGATTAGCACTGAAATCGGCCTTGCCGGGTTGAATTTGGGGTAGCGTGGATGCAATTCGACGGTATTGGCCTCCGGGAGCTATCCCAGAGTGCTCCATTGTGACCGCTCGGGACAGCGCTCTCAACTCGGATGCACTGGCCAGGTAGACAGGAAAAGGCCCACGAACTTTTGAATTTCATTTCCTGCTTGCCCAGCGTGGAGAGCACAGGTGACCACACAGAGCTCATCAGCACAGGTAACCATGATGGAGTCCCAGGATCGCAACAGAGCTCCAGCATGGTCCGAACGGGAGGTACGGGATCTGCTCGCCATATGGGGAGACGAATCCGTGCTAGCTGAACTCTGTTGCAGTAAACGAAATGCCAAAACATTAGAAAAAGTCTCAAATGGCATGAAGGACAGAGGCCATAACAGGGACGCACAGCAGTGCCGTGTGAAAATTAAGGAGCTAAGGCAAGCCTACCACAAAACCAGAGAGGCAAACAGAAGGTCCGGGGCAGAGCCGCAGACATGCCGCTTTTATGCCGAGCTGCATGCCATACTAGGGGGTGCAGCCACCACTACCCCAACCCTGTGCTTTGACTCCGTCAATGGAGAATCACGCAACACAGAAGCGGGTTTTGGGGACGAGGAAGATGATGATGAAGAGATTGAAGATAGCTCACAGCAAGAAAGTGGAGAAACCGGTTTCCCCAACAGCCAGGATACGTTTTTCACCCTGGACCTGGAGCCAGTAACCCCCGAACCCACCCAAGGCATGCTCCCGGACCCTGAGGGCGGCGGACAAGGGACCTCTGGTGAGTGTACCTTTGTAAATATTAGACATGGTTTAAAAGCAAGCGTGTTTAATGATTAATTTGGCATTCACGGCCAGTACCGCTACTGGAAAAGTCTCTTAATNCCTACCACAAAACCAGAGAGGCAAACAGAAGGTCCGGGGCAGAGCCGCAGACATGCCGCTTTTATGCCGAGCTGCATGCCATACTAGGGGGTGCAGCCACCACTACCCCAACCCTGTGCTTTGACTCCGTCAATGGAGAATCACGCAACACAGAAGCGGGTTTTGGGGACGAGGAAGATGATGATGAAGAGATTGAAGATAGCTCACAGCAAGAAAGTGGAGAAACCGGTTTCCCCAACAGCCAGGATACGTTTTTCACCCTGGACCTGGAGCCAGTAACCCCCGAACCCACCCAAGGCATGCTCCCGGACCCTGAGGGCGGCGGACAAGGGACCTCTGGTGAGTGTACCTTTGTAAATATTAGACATGGTTTAAAAGCAAGCGTGTTTAATGATTAATTTGGCATTCACGGCCAGTACCGCTACTGGAAAAGTCTCTTAATGTGTATGGAGATGGAGCGGAAATCCTCCAGGGACATCTCCAGAAAGCTCTCCTGGATGTACTCCCAAAGCCTTTGCAAAAGGTTTCTGGGGAGGGCTGCCTTATTCCGTCCACCATGGTAGGACACTTTACCATCCGTAGTCTGGAATCATTGCATAACAAAGCATGGCAGCGTATGGTCCTGGTGTTTGCTGGCATTCAGACAACATCCATTCCTTATCTCTCTGTGTTATCCTCAGGAGAGTGATATCATTCATGGTCACCTGGTTGAAATAGGGTTCTTTTATTAAGGGGACATTCAGCGGTGCCCGTTCCTGCTTGGTTGAACAGAAATGTTCTCCGCTGTTAGCCACGCAGTGGGGGGAGGGGTGAAGTGATCATCCCAGAGAATTGGGTGTGGGGGGGGGGGGGGG